>LR738711.1:369348892-369397939 GCA_902687465.1 Secale cereale
GGGGTTACTGGAACCCCCCGGGGAAGTATTGGGTCCTAGTGGGCTTTGGTGGAAAGAGAGTGGGCCGGCCAGGGCTGGGCCACGCACTCCTCCCCTTTGGTGCGAATTGGACAAGGAAAGGTAGGGGGCGGCGCCCCTTTCCTTCTCCCTCTCCCTCTCCTTCCTCCTCTCTCTTCTTCTTGGTGGACTCCTACTAGGAATAGGATTGGAATCCTATTCCTAGTAGGATTGCATCTCTAGGGCGCGCCATAGGGGGGCCGGCCGGCCTCCCCCTTGCTCCTTATATACGGGGGCTGGGGGCACCCAAAGACACACAAGTTGATCAGTTGATCTCTCCCAACTGTGTGCGGTTCCCCCCTCCATAGAAACACACCTCGGTCATATCGTTGCAGTGCTTAGGCGAAGCCCTGTGACGGAAACTTCATCATCTACATCACCACGCCGTCGTGCTGACGAAACTCTCCCGCGAGGTTCTACTGGATCAAGAGTTCATGGGACGTCATTAAGCTGAACGTGTGCTGAACGCGGAGGCTCCGTACATTCGGTGCTTGACCGGTTGGATCGCAAAAAAGTTCGACTACATCAACCGCGTCACTAGACGCTTCCGCTTCCGGTCTATGAGGGTACGTAGACACACTCTCTCCGCTCGTTGCTATGCTTCTAGTAGATAGATCTTGTGTGATCGTAGGATTTTTTTTTTTGAAATACCACGTTCCCAACAGAGGCATCATGATCCAGGTCTATGCGTAGATGATATGCACGAGTAGAACACAATGATTTGTGGGAGATAATAGTCATACTGCATACCAGCATGTCATACATTGTTTCAGCGGTATTGTGAGATGAAGCGGCCCGGACCAACATTACGCGTGCGCTTACGCGAGACTGGTTTCACCATTACGAGCACTCGTTGCTTAAAGGTGACTGGCGGGTGTCTGTCTCTCTCACTTTAGCTGAATCAAGTGTAGCTACGCCCGGTCCTTGTGAAGGTTAAAACAACACATACTTGACGAAAAATTGTTGTGGTTTTTTTATGCGTAGGTAAGGACGGTTCTTGCTAAGACCGTAGCAGCCACATAAAACTTGCAACAACAAAGTAGAGGACGTCTAACTTGTTTTTGCAGGGCATGTTGTGATGTGATATGGTCAAGACATGATGAGTTATACATTATTGTATGAGATGATCATGTTTTGTGAAGTTATCGGCAACTGACAGGAGCCATATGGTTGTCGCTTTATTGTATGAAATATAGTCGCCATATAATTGCTTTACTTTATCATTAAGCGGTAGCGATAGTCATGGAAGCAATAGTTGGCGAGACGACAACGCTGCTATGATGGAGATCAAGGTGTCACGCCGGTGACAATGGTGATCATGACGGTGCCTTGGAGATGGAGATCAAAAGCACAAGATGATGATGGCCATATCATGTCACATATTTTGATTGCATGTGATGTTTATCTTATTATGCTTCTTATTTTGCTTAGTACGGCGGTAGCATTATAAGATGATCCCTTACAAAATTTCAAGGTACAAGTGTTTTCCCTGAGTATGCACCATTGCGAAAGTTCGTCATGCCGAGACACCACGTGATGATCGGGTGTGATAAGCTCTACGTTCACATACAATGCGTGTAAGCCAGTTTTACACACGCAAAATACTTGGGTTAAACTTGACGAGCCTAGCATGTACAGACATGGCCTCGGAACACTGGAGATCAAAAGGTCGAGCATGAATCATATAGTAGATATGATCAACATAAGATGTTCACCATTGAAAACTACACCATCTCACGTGATGATCGGACATGTTTTAGTTGATTTGGATCACGTGATCATTTAGATGACCAGAGGGATGCCTATCTAAGTGGGAGTTCTTCAGTAATATGATTAACTGAACTTTAATTTATCATGAACTTAGTCCTGATAGTTTTTGCATATCTATGTTGTTGTAGATCAATGGCCCATGCTACTGTTCCTTTCAATTTTAATGCATTCCTAGAGAAAGCTAATTTGAAAGATAATGGTAGCAAATACACGGACTGGGTCCGTAACTTGAGGATTATCCTCATTGCTGCAAAGAAGAATTATGTCCTTGAAGCACCGCTAGGTGACAAGCCCCCTCCCGCTAATGTAGACGCTTTGAACGTGTGGCCGACGCGGTCTGATGACTGCACGATAGTTCAGCATGCCGTGCTTTATGGCTTAGAACCGGGACTTCAACGACGTTTTGAACGTCATGGAGCATATGAGATGTTCCAGGAGTTGAAGTTAATATTCAAGCAAATGGTCGGATTGAGAAATATGATATTTCCAATAAGTTCTATAGCTGCAAGATGGAGGAGAATAGTTCTATCAGTGAACACTTGCTCAGAATGTCCGGGTACTACAATCATATGACTCAACTTGGTTGCAAAGTTGATGAAGATAGTGTTATTGATAGAGTTCTTCAATCACTGCCACCAAGCTATAAAGGCTTCATGATGAACTATAATATGCAAGGGATGCAAAAGACAATTCCTGAGCTCTTCGGCATGCTCAAGGCTGCGGAGGTAGAAATCAAAAAGGAGCATCAAGTGTTGATGGTTAACAAGACCACTAGTTTCAAGAAAAAGGGCAAGGGAAAGAAGGGGAACTTCAAGAAGAATAGCAAGACATTTGCTACTCTCACGAAGAAACCCAAGTCTGGAGCCAAGCCTCAAACTGAGTGCTTCTACTGCAAAGAGACTGGACACTGGAAGCGGAACTGCCCGAAGAATTTGGCGCATAAGAAGGATGGCAAGGTGAACAAAGGTATATGTGATATACATGTTATTGATGTGAATCTTACTAATGCTCGTAGTAGTCACTGGGTATTTGATACCTGTTCGGTTGCTAATATTTGTAACTAGAAACAGGGACTACGGATTAAACGAACATTGGCTAAGGACGAGGTGACGATGCACGTGGGAAATGGTCCAAAGTCGATGTGATCACCGTCGGCACGCTAAATCTACATCTACCTTCGGGATTATTTTTAGACCTGAATAATTGTTATTTGGTGCCAGCGTTAAGCATGAACATTATATCTGGATCTTGTTTATTGAGAGATGGTTATTCATTTAAATCTGAGAATAATGGTTGTTCTATTTATATGAGTAATATCTTTTATGGTCATGCACCCTTGAAGAGTGGTCTATTCTTGTTGGATCTGGATCGTAGTGATACACATATTCATAATATTGAAGCCAAAAGATGCAAGGTTAATAATGATAGTGCAACTTATTTGTGGCACTCCCGTTTAGGTCATATTGGTGTAAAGCGCATGAAGAAACTCCATAGTGATGGACTTTTGGAATCACTTGATTATGAATCACTTGGTGCTTGCGAACCATGCCTCATAGGCAAGATGACTAAAACTCCGTTCTCCAAAACAATGGAGCGAGCAACAGATTTGTTAGAAATCATACATACTGATGTATGTGGACCGATGAGTGTTGAGTCTCGCGGCGGGTATCGTTATTTTCTGACCTTCACTGATGATTTAAGCAGATATGGGTATATCTACTTGATGAAGCACAAGTATGAAACATTTGAAAAGTTGAAACAATTTCAGAGTGAAGTAGAGAGTCATCGTAACCTCGTGGAGGAGAATATTTGAGTTACGAGTTTGGTCTTCATTTGAAACAATGTGGAATAGTTTCACAACTCACGCCACCCGGAACACCACAGCGTAATGGTGTGTCCGAACATCGTAACCGTACTTTATTAGATATGGTGTGGTCTATGATGTCTCTTACCGATTTACCACTATCGTTTTGGGGTTATGCTTTAGAGACAGCTGCATTCACGTTAAATAGGGCACCATCTAAATCCGTTGAGATGACGCCTTATGAACTGTGGTTTGGCAAGAAACCAAAGTTGTCGTTTCTTAAAGTTTGGGGCTGCGATGCTTATGTGAAAAAGCTTCAACCTGATAAGCTCGAACCCAAGTCGGAGAAATGCGTCTTCATAGGATACCCAAAGGAGACTGTTGGGTACACCTTCTATCACAGATCCGAAGGCAATATATTCGTTGCTAAAAATGGATCCACTCTAGAGAAGGAGTTTCTCTCGAAAGAAGTGAGTGGGAGGAAAGTGGATCTTGATGAGGTAATTTTACCTTCTCCCGAATTGGAAACTAGTACATCATAGAAACTAATTCCAGTGATTCCTACACCAACTAGTGAGGAAGCTAATGATGATGATCATGAAACTTCAAATCAAGTTTCTGCTGAACTTCGTAGATCAACCAGAGTACATTCCGCACCAGAGTGGTACGACAACCTAGTTCTGGAAGTCATGTTACTAGACCATGATGAACCTACGAACTATGAGGATTCGATGATGAGCCCAGATTCCGCAAAATGACTTGAGGCCATGAAATCTGAGATGGGATCCATCTATGAGAACAAAGTGTGGACTTTGGTTGACTTGCCCGATGATCGGCAAGCCATCGAAAATAAATGGATCTTCAAGAGGAAGACCGACGCTGACGGTAATGTTACTGTTTACAAAGCTCGACTTGTTGCGAAAGGTTTTCTACAAGTTCAAGGAGTTGACTACGATGAGACTTTCTCACCCATAGCGATGCTTAAGTCTATCAGAATCATGTTAGAAATTGCCGCATTTTATGATTATGAAATCTGGCAAATGGATGTCAAAACTGCATTCCTGAATGGATATCTCAAAGAAGAGTTGTATATGATGCAACCAGAAGGTTTTGTCGATCCTAAATGTGCTAACAAAGTGTGCAAGCTCCAGCGATCCATCTATGGACTGGTGCAAGTATCTTGGCATTGGAATATACGCTTTGATGAGGTGATCAAAGCAAATGGTTTTATACAGACTTTTGGAGAAGCCTGTTTTTACACGAAAGTGAGTCGGAGCTCTGTAGCATTTCTGATATTATATGTGGATGACATATTGTTGATTGGAGATGATATAGAATTTCTGGATAGCATAAAAGGATACTTCAATAAGAATTTTTCAATGAAAGACCTCGGTGAAGCTGCTTACATATTAGGCATCAAGATCTATAGAGATAGATCAAGACGCTTAATTGGACTTTCACAAAGCACATACCTTGACAAAGTTTTGAAGAAGTTCAAAATGGATCAGTCAAAGAAAGGGTTCTTGCCTGTGTTACATGATGTGAAGTTGAGTAAGACTCAATGCCCGACCACTGCTGAAGATAGAGAGAACATGAAAGTCATTCCCTATACCTCAGCCATAGGATCTATCATGTATGCAATGCTGTGTACCAGACCTGATGTGTGCCCTGCTATAAGTTTAGCAGGGAGGTACCAAAGTAATCCAGGAGTGGATCACTGGACAACGGTCAAGAACATCCTGAAGTACCTGAAAAGACAAAGGATATGTTTCTCGTGTATGGAGGTGACAAAGATCTTGTCGTAAATAGTTACGTCGATTCAAGCTTTGACACGAAGCCACATCGTGGCATCTGTCATCTTGCAACCCCCCGTGAGAAACACCATGACAGTTGGCGCCCACCGTGGGGCAAGCTGATGCTGGTTTTGTAGTCCGGGCGGGACCAGATTCGTCATCACCGCTGCAGCGTCGCGCCGTCTCTCCGATGGCGCTCGGGGGCTCGACTTAGACCCGCCCCCAGAGCGGCCTCGTGGGATGGCGCATCCTCGTCATCGGCCTCGCCCTCTTCATCATCACGGCAGCGTCGCCGTCGTCTCTCTGGTAGCGCTCGGTGGCTCGACATCAACGCGCCCCGGGGCGACCGTGCGGAGCACCGCGTCCTCGCCGTCGGTCGTGGCAGTCTCCGCCTCCGCCTTACCTGGGCGCGCCCGTCGTCCGCTTCGCGCTCCTCTCCTTGCACCTCTGCCTTGCCACAAGGCTCATATGCGTTTTGCTTCAGCAACTCCCTCATTCTTCGCACTAACCAGATGCAAGACAAATTATGGTCATGCACTAGCCATACGCTAGTCAGATAATCCCCAGATATTGCCCATATAGTGCTCATGCATTAGTCAGACTGTAGCCATTTACTCCTCGTACATTTCTACACTAGCACACATCTGCTTCATCACATCGAATATGTGCGCACAGCGAGCCCCTGCTGATGCCACTCCATTGTTGCCACGCATCGCTGCTGCTGTTAGCCATGTTCGCGGCCGTCGCCGACCACCTCCTGCTGCTGGCCAGCATGGCCATAGCAACCATTGCCTCCTGCATGTCCTACCCTGGTGACGACGTGCTCCAATATTACTGTTGCCAACGTCATGAACTATGCTCAGACAGTGGATGGACACTGCTCATACAGTGCCACGACACTAGTTATATGTTGTTTGAACAGTGCTCGTACCACGGCCGGGCGCAAGACAGAGAACGCCCCCGCCCGAGCCCTTGCTCCGGCTCGCCACCCGTCGGCCGCACCACGGAGTCCCGGCTCCCGTTCCGTGAGCCCCGGCCGGCTGCGCCCCGCACCCCGGCGCTGGCTGCTACGGTGCGGCCGGCTGCGCACCGTGCCCCGGCAACGGCGCTGGCTGCTGCCCTTTGGTTGTCTGCGCCCCCGCACCCGGCCGCCGGCTCCCGCGCCCCTCTCCTTTGCCGCCTGCTCCCGCGACCGGTACGGCCCCCCGCACGCGGCGCTCCACCCCCGCCCTTCGCGCTTCTCCACCACGGTTAGGTAGTGTAGCCCCGCCTGCTCCACGCCAGCTCCGGCCTCCGCCAAGCCCGGCCGGGTTGCCAGCTCCCAGCCGCGCCAACTCCGGCTTCGCCTGCACCGCTGCCGTCCGCCTTCGGCTTCCCGCCGTGGCCACCCGCCTCCACACGCACACGCCCCCCGGTGAGGGCCCCGCCGCCTGCGCCCTCCGCGCCCGGTCACCGGATAGTCCCGCGCCGGACTCACCTCCCCGCACCGGCTCCTGCTGCCTGCCGTCTTCGCCGCAGCCCGGACGGTCGGCCTGGCCGGCTGTCGGCCCTTCCGCGTCCCGTGCGCGGCCCCGTCCACGCTCGTCCGCCTCCCGCAATGCCTGTCGGCTGCCCCGCACACCCCGTAGCCAGCTCACCGCTTGCCGTTCGCGCCGCTCCAACCGCCTGCTGGCTCCGCTTCCCCCGCTCCAGCCGCCTGGTTCGATCGGCTGCTCCACGCGGAGACAAAGAAAAAATAAAAACGAAGTCCGACTGTCCAGCAGGCAGAGAAAAGAAAGGAGTCCGGCTGCTGACTGTTAGCAGGCGGCTGTCCGAGAAAGAATAAGAAAAATGTCCGTCCGGTTGCCAACAACCGGCGAATGCGAGATAAGAAAAATGACCGTCCGGCTGCGAGCAACTGGCGAATGAGAGATAAGAAAATTGTTTGTCCGGCTGCCAGCAGTCGGCGGACGAGAGATAAGAAAAATGTATGTCCGGCTGCCAGCAGTCGGCGAACGAGAGATAAGAAAAATGTTCGTCTGGCTGCCAGCAGTCCGCTGACAAGAGACAGGAAGAAAAAATGTTCGCCTGCCTGAACGAAAGTTCTGTTTGGCTGACAGCAGACGGCCAAAGAGCAGGAGATGAAGTATCCGTCCGGATGACAGCAGCCGGTTGAAGAAGAAGAAGAAGATAAAAGATGCCTCCGCCCGCCCGCGGTGCCACTCCGCCGGTGGCCACGCCTGCCCGCGTCAGCGCCAAGTCGGCTGTGCCAAGCCGACCCAGCCGCCTCGAGGCATCGCCGGCTGTGCCAAGCCGGCTCGGCCGCGTCCCGCTCGCCGCCCTTCCGGTCGGACCTGACCGGCCGGGCCCTGATACGTCCAAAACGTATCTATAATTTATGCTTGCTCCATGCCTCTTTTGTGTGATATTGCTATGATATTTATGCACTTCCATACACTTTTGATCATATTTGGACTAACCTATTAACTCAGTGCACCCCAGTGCCAGTTTCTGTTTTCTGCTGTTTTTGTATTTCAGGTTTTCCCATTACGTAAACTGCCAGAAAAATTCCGGGAAAAATATATAAAAAATCAGCGTTCCGAAAGCTTCTATGCGGCCAAAGTAGGGCCGGAGGGGGGCCACCAGGGCTCCAGGTGGCCAGATAGCGCGCCCCCTCCTGGCCGCGCTGCCAGGGCGACTGGGCCCCCCAGGCCTCCTCTGACGCCCCCTTTGGCATATATTTACATCGCGTCCCGAAACCATCGAGGACGGAACCCTTTTTCGAGATCTCATCTCTGTTGCGCTGCCGCCGCGCTTCCAAGATCGGGAGCACCAGGAGAACTCTTCCCGGCACCCTACCGGAGGGGAGGATCACCACCGGGAGCCTCTCCACCACCATGGACGCCTCCCTGATGAGTTGTGAGTAGTCTCCCTTGGACCATGGGTCCATGACCAGTAGCTATGTGATGTTCTCCTCCCCTCTTTGTTCTTCACCGATTAGACCTCGTGAGCTGCCCTACATGATCGAGGCACATATGTAATCCTTATGCAGTTGCTATGATGAGTTTGCTGGGATCCGATGGATTATGAGATTATGTTCAGATTGTGTGTGAGTAATATATTTTATTTACCTCTTTTATATTTATGTTCTTGAGTAATTCCTGCATGTTCTCCGTTGCTGTTTATTGCTTTGGCCAAGTAGTAGGTAGTAACTCCAAGAGGGAACGTTATGCTTGATTGTGGGTTCATGCCCCTCGATGACTAGCTTGAGTGACAGAAACATGAGTCTAGGGGATGTGCTGTTGCCACAAGGGGGAAAACAACGGTGCTTGTACTCGCGGGTGCAAGGATTGTTTACTTTACGCAAAGTTCTTTTAATGCAGTTGTCTGTTGCTTTGAGTTTACACTATGGGTGGGAGTCGCAACTTAATACCAGCGAGATGTTCTGGATAGATATCTCAAGGTGGATGATTAGTAGTAGATGCAGATGGATTTCGGTCTATTTACCTTGGCGTACCGCCCATGCTTTTGAGCCTCTACCTTTCTTTGCAGCATAGTTAGCATTGGTTTGCGCACATAATCCTGTCAATTGCCCAGCTGTAATTTGTTTACCTCGCTTAGCTGTTTTACCGTCTTTTGGGAGAGAGACATCACTAGTGAACATCATGGGACCCCGGTCCATATTACCATCACTGATCACATCCGCTATTTACTTTCAGTTCTTACTTACTAGTTGCAGTCATACCTATCACTATTATCTCTTGCGTTTGATCCTTTGTAAACGACAAGGCCGGAGGGATTGACAACCTCCCTGTACTCGTTGGGAGCAAAGTTATTTGTATTTGTGTGCAGGTCCGGTCAATCGCTAGTTGCGCCGCTAGCAGTTGACACCTTCTTGTTGAACCTCGGAGTCTCAGGGGAATTCGATCCTTGGTACCTTTGCCAAGGGAAAACTACCGCTACACTGCATCTCAAACCTTCCACTTGGGGTAACCAATGAGGGGCGAGAAGCCATCAAGCAAAGTTTTCTGGCGCCGTCGCCGGGGACTCCACTCTTCAAGATAGGGGAGTTGCACGCTATCTTTTACCTTTGCTTTTTAGTCTTGTTAGTTTACCTTTCAGTTTTCTTTATGTCTTTTCACTAGTTTTGCTTAATGGAAAACAACAAAAATATGAGAGAGCTTTATAAGCTCTACCTTGCTTTGGGACATGATGTGTTTGAAGAGAAAATTAAAAAACTTATGGAACTTTATTATTTGCATAACAATCATGATGGTGGTGATGTTATTAGTATGCTTTCTTTGAATATCAATATTGCTAATGACATGGAAAGCACTAAGCTTGGGGATGACACGTTTGATGAACATGATATTTTTAGTCCCCCAACTTTTGAAGAGAAAATTTACTTTGATGATATGCCTCCTAAATATGATGATTACCATGATGGTTATGATTGCTTTACTCTCACTATTCCTAATAAGAAAGATTTTGCTTATATGAAGAGTAATGATACTTTTATGCTTTTGGATCATGGAAATAAAGCCTTATGTGATAGTTATATTGTTGAGTTCATCCATGATGCCACTGAAATTTATAATGAGAGAGGGAGAGATGGTTCTAAATATCTTAATAATAAGAAGTTTCCTCTCTTTATGGTGAATATTTTGAAGTTATGCTTGTTTTGCCTTCCTATGCTAGTTGCTTTATGCTTCAATAATTTATTTTCTTACAAGATTCCCATGCATAGGAAGGATGTTAGGCTTAAATGTGTTTGGTATTTGCTTCTTGATGCTCTCTTTTGTTCTTCAACTCTTATTCCTACGAGAGCATCATTAAAGTCTTAAGCCTATCTTTATGGCTATAAAGAAAGAGCTCTAGGGAGACAACCCTTGTTATCTTTGCTATCAGCTTGTTCTTTCAGTTTTTAGTGGTCTTGATGTTTGTTACTACTATAGCAACATCATTGTATCTTTTCTTTTCAGCTTTGTGCCAAGTTTAGCCTCCGATTGCAAGAAAGTTCAAAAGTTGTGACGTGCTGTCCAGGAAACAGATTATGTCCTTGGACAGAAAAAATCGTATAAAATCACCAGATCATCTTTTTGGTCTGAAGTTTTTCGACAGCGTGCTCTATACAATTGTCTTTCGGGCGTCTGTTCTGAGTTTTTTGATTTGAGTTGCAGAAGTGCCCCGAAAAAATCATTTACTACCTGCTGGTCTGATTTTCACAGATTCTGTCTTGTTTTGCCTTTCCTTCGTTTTGCAAACCTTTAGCTTGCTTTTTCTTTGCAAAAACCTTTTGGCAATCTTGAGAAACAGTAGACCTTCAAGAATATCCTTATTTCCAGCAAGAAAAAATATTTTATTAAGGGTAATAACCTCGCTAATCAGATTATGATGAGTTATGTATGAAGGTAGTTTTCAAGTGTGCGAGGGAAGATGATAAAAAGATTCAGGAGTGTCAAACGCTCAAGCTTGGGGATGCCCACATGCACCCCCAAGAAATATTCAAGAAGACTCAAGCGTCTAAGCTTGGGGATGCCCCCGTGCATCCCATTCTCCATCAACAATTATTAGTTCGTCTTTCGTTCCACTATATTTTTATCACTTCATGTGTTATGTGCTATGCTTGGAGCGTCTTGCTTTTAGTTTCCTTTTTAGTTTTCTTTAGCTTTGCTTGCATTTCATAACGAGTTGGAACTCAGCTTTCTTTGTGTGGGAGAGAAACACGCTCCACTTCAACCTAAAACACAACATAGAATTTTCATGTCTATCTTTGCTGTGTATGTTCTTGGTCTTTCAATAGCTACTGTCATGCTTAGCTCTTAGCTTTCACGCTTTTCTTTTTAAAGAGCTTTTGTTTAGTTGGTCGCTGGAACTCTCTTGAGTTATCATGCTTATCTTGTTAAGAGAGTTGGCTTCTGTTGCACTGGTTTATATGTCTATGATAAAAATGCTATGTGCATAATGGTGCTTAGTAGTTCATGTTTTCTTATGGTTAGTCTCAAATAGCTGGGGGGGGGGGTTCTCAATGTGTTATTGAAGTACCAACATGATTTTTTTGCCTATGATGTGGTATGGTGTAGTGATATCTTCCTCCAAGAATTTATTTTGATTGACTTGGCATATGCTCACGCATATTTAAGACTGTAAAGAAAGTCTATCAAGCCTTGATGATCTTTAATTTTTGAGTAGCGATATAACTTCCATGCCCGATTCAATGTTGCTTTGTCGCTCTGCATGATTATCACCGTCATTGCTCTTTTAGTTGGTCTCTCCCAGTCTTTTGCTAACCTTCGCCTGTACTAAGCGGATTGACTGCTTGTGCATCCAAAATCCTTTAAACCAGTTATGCCATATGAGTCCACCATACCTTCCTATACATGGTATTTACCTGCCATTCCTAAAGAAGACTTTCATGTACCATCTCGAAATTAATCAAAAAAGCATTTCTCTTTTGTGCCTCTATTTTAGTTCATGAGGAAGTAGTAGTTAATTCATGATCTTTTTAAGTTGGACAAGCTTCACCCCGGGATTGCATGTCTAATGTGCAAACCCATAATACGAGAAGGAACTGGCAAAGAGTGCGCCCGGCTCATTAAAAAATATACAACAAACAAACCCTCCTTCACGCTTTGTTCATGAGAAATGAGAAAACTTTGGTAGTGATAAACAAAGGAGATTAAGAGGATGTGATCGTCCTCATGCGGGAGCCGTTCCTCGAAACTTGTCCAGCTCAAGAAGTGATTGAGTTATCTGCTAGCATTCGTTGACGAAATATGCATATTCTAAAAAATAATTATTACCTCTGTTTTTAAAACCAAGAGCTCTGGTACATGTTTAGTTTTTGTTTCCGACCACGGGTTTTCAACCTTGCCAACAAAATCCACGGTTCGAGAGTCTCCACCTTCTTTGAAGCACCAAGTATTGAGAGCATGATTGTCATTCTGAGTGTAATGTGCAGTGTCCCAAAGTACCATTGTCTTTTGCATGATTCTGATATCGTTTATTCTGAAATCATTGTATCTAGTCGTCACTTAAACCTTGGAGGTGCCCCTGCATTTATGTTTTGCTTCACTAAAGGGGGCAAGCGAGGTACCACTTTATCATATTTGCACACCATGCTCACTACAAATCTATTGAGTGTTTCAGTATCATATTGTAAAACTTTCAGTTCTTTGTGATATTCTCATGAGGCAACTTAATTACTAACGATTCATTATCTCAGTAAGCAGTTGTCATGTGACTATGAAAAGTTCTTATATGGTTAATAGCATGTCACCACAGAAATTATGCTTGTTATCATTTACCTACTCGAGGACGAGCAGGAATTAAGCTTGGGGATGTTGATACGTCCAAAACGTATCTATAATTTCTGCTTGCTCCATGCCTCTTTTGTGTGATATTGCTATGATATTTATGCACTTCCATACACTTTTGATCATATTTGGACTAACCTATTAACTCAGTGCACCCCAGTGCCAGTTTCTGTTTTCTGCTGTTTTTGTATTTCAGGTTTTCCCATTACGTAAACTGCCAGAAAAATTCTGGGAAAAATATATAAAAAATCAGCGTTCCGGAAGCTTCCATGCGACCAAAGTAGGGCCGGAGGGGGGCCACCAGGGCTCCAGGCGGCCAGAGGGCGCGCCCCCCCTCCTGGCTGCGCCGCCAGGGCGCCTGGGCCCCCCAGGCCTCCTCTGACGCCCCCCTTTGGCATATATTTACACCACATCCCGAAACCCTCGAGGACGGAACCCTTTTTCACGATCTCATCTCTGTTCCGCCGCCGCCTCGCTTCCAAGATCGGGAGCACCAGGAGAACTCTTCCCGGCACCCTGCCGGAGGGGAGGATTACCACCGGGAGCCTCTCCACCACCATGGATGCCTCCCGGATGAGTTGTGAGTAGTATCCCTTGGACCATGGGTCCATGACCAGTAGCTATGTGATGTTCTCGTCCCCTCTTTGTTTTTCACCGATTAGACCTCGTGAGCTGCCCTACATGATCGAGGCACATATGTAATCCTTATACTGTTGCTATGATGAGTTTGCTGGGATCCGATGGATTATGAGATTATGTTCAGATTGTGTGTGAGTAATATATTTGATTTACCTCTTTTATATTTATGTTCTTGAGTAATTCTTGCATGTTCTCCGTTGCTGTTTATTGCTTTGGCCAAGTAGTAGGTAGTAACTCCAAGAGGGAACGTTATGCTTGATTGTGGGTTCATGCCCCTCGATGACTAGCTTGAGTGACAGAAACATGAGTCTAGGGGATGTGCTGTTGCCACAAGGGGGAAAACAACGGTGCTTGTACTCGCGGGTGCAAGGATTGTTTACTTTACGCAAAGTTCTTTTAATGCAGTTGTCTGTTGCTTTGAGTTTACACTATGGGTGGGACTCGCAACTTAATACCAGCGAGATGTTCTGGATAGATATCTCAAGGTGGATGATTAGTAGTAGATGCAGATGGATTTCGGTCTACTTACCTTGGCGTACCGCCCATGCTTTTGAGCCTCTACCTTTCTTTGAAGCATAGTTAGCATTGGTTTGCGCACATAATCCTGTCAGTTGCCCAGCTGTAATTTGTTTACCTCGCTTAGCTGTTTTACCGTCTTTTGGGAGAGAGACATCACTAGTGAACATCATGGGACCCCGGTCCATATTACCATCACTGATCACATCCGCTATTTACTTTCAGTTCTTACTTACTAGTTGCAGTCATACCTATCACTATTATCTCTTGCGTTTGATCCTTTGTAAACGACAAGGCCGGAGGGATTGACAACCTCTCTGTACTCGTTGGGAGCAAAGTTATTTGTATTTGTGTGCAGGTCCGGTCAATCGCTAGTTGCGCCGCTAGCAGTTGACACCATCTTGTTGTTCCTCGGAGTCTCAGGGGAATTCGATCCTTGGTACATTTGCCAAGGGAAAACTACCGCTACACTGCATCTCAAACCTTCCACTTGGGGTAACCAATGAGGGGCGAGAAGCCATCAGGCCCCCCTTCGAGCATCCGGAGGCTTGGTGACCACACCCAGCGGGTGTGCCAGCACGCTCCGCCAGTGCTGAGCCGTGCCGGCTGTCTTTGTCAACCTCCGCCTCGTCTGCGACAAAGCGATGTGAGCTCTTCACTAACATATTTTTGCACCATGCTACATTCCCCCTCTCTCCTTCTTGGTGGACTCCTACTAGGAATAGGATTGGAATCCTATTCCTAGTAGGATTGCCTCTCTAGGGCACGCCATAGGGGGCTGGCCGGCCTTCCCCCTTGCTCCTTTATATACGAGGGCAGGGGGGCACCCAAAGACACACAACTTGATTAGTTGATCTCTCCCAACCGTGTGCGGTGGCCCCCTCCACAGAAACACACCTCGGTCATATCGTTGCAGCGCTTAGGCGAAGCCCTGCGACGGTAACTTCATCATCTCCATCACCACG
The DNA here is from genome assembly GCA_902687465.1 of Secale cereale. Classification (NCBI taxonomy): domain Eukaryota; kingdom Viridiplantae; phylum Streptophyta; class Magnoliopsida; order Poales; family Poaceae; genus Secale; species Secale cereale. Next base: position 369,363,732 of record LR738711.1, read on the forward strand.
CGGTCATGCTGACAAACTCTCCCGCGAGGTTCTACTGGATCAAGAGCTCGTGGGACGTCATCAAGCTGAACGTGTGCTGAACACAGAGGCTCCGTACGTTCGGTGTTTGATCGGTTGGATCGCGAAGAAGTTCGACTACATCAACCGAGTCACTAGACGCTTCCGCTTCTGGCCTACGAGGGTACGTAGACACACTCTCCCCGCTCGTTGCTATGCTTCTAGTAGATCGATCTTGCGTGATCGTATGATTTTTTTTGAAATACTACATTCCCCAACACATGCTGCGTCGAGAGCACCAAGGCGGTGGACGACAACGAGGCCTAGGAAGGGGACGATGCGGAGCCAGGGAAGACGCGGCAGTGGATGCCCACGCGGAGAGGAGTACAAGGGTTCACTGGTTCAGCTGCAGTGTGAGGCTGCCATCGCCGCAGAATAACTGGGGGTGTGGGTGAGTGGAAGGAAGGCCTAGCCAGCGGTGGGAGTAGTATGGGGGCGCTGAGGCCTCCGCAACAGAATTGCCGGCCATGGGAGGCAGGAGTAGGTGGCACGATCGGTGCTGCTTTGGGCGGGTGGAGCAAGAAGACCAGAGGTTCAAGAAGCACTATGGCCGTTGGATGGACATCGTACGGTCACTAGAGCTAGAATCGTTCATATTGACTAACTTGACAATGCCCTCTGTCCCCGTCAACTTAGTAGGCCCACAAGTCGGCCACCCACTATGGTGAGTCCCAGCTAGCATGGGGTATTCATTTTTTGTGCATCATAAGGAGGCACTTCCTTGCGTGCGAAGATATAGCTGGAAGGTCCGACCTGTCAGCCGGGGGAACTTTTTTCGAAATAGAGAAGCCCTTCCCGTGGGTCCTAGCTGTCAGCTAGAGGAATCATTATTTTGCGCTTAATAAGGAGGCATTTCCTTGCGTGCGGACATGGACCCAGCTGTCAGCCTCTCCGCGTACAGTCCACTTCCGATGGATGTCGTTCATTGACCACGTTGACCAGGCCGCGCCGAGAGCACCAGGGCGATGGACGATGGCGAGGCCTAGGAACTGGACGACACAGACCCAGGGAAGACTCGGCAGTTGTTTCCCATGCGGAGGAGTACGAGGGTTTACTGGTTCGTCTGCCGTCCCCGGAGAAAACAACATGTGTGGGTGAGTAGAGGGGTGGCTAGGCCAACGATGGGTATACGGTGGGGCGGTGACGCCTGCGCGGGAGCACAGCTGGCCGCGGGGAGGAGAGAGCAGGCAATCCCACAGGCGTTTGTTTGAGCGGCTGTAGCAGGAAGAGCAGAGATTGAAGAAGCACGACGGCCATTGGATGGACATCCAATAGTCACTGCTTGTGCGTCAACCTTTTTTTAGGAAAGCCTCAAATCTATGGAAAACATCACACATCCCATCTGCCATTATTTCTAATAATTTACAGCCCATTTTCTAATTATTAAGGTTTTTTTGGAGCCCATATTCTTTTTGTTAGCATTACAGCCCATATTGTGGCCACGGTAAAAAATATATATGAAATTTTGCATATTTCGGTGCGGTCCGAACTGTTTTTAATCCCGAAATTTGGAGTCACATTCAAACTGATTTTAAAAATAAATGTATATCAATATAAAATCCAACAAATTGTCCACGCATAAATATCAATATAATTTAAAATCTCGAAATGAAAAAAATAATAATTTGAAACTAATTGCCGGTTTGATGTGTTTTAAAAATGTACAACCCATTTCTCATTACTGATAGGCCGTTTTCTCGGCCAGCCGAATGAAGCTCTCCTCGTCTTGGAAGATTTACAGCCCAACAGTCTTGACAAAGCGACTTACTTGGCAAATCACAAAAAACTGGGCTGTGGCCATGGACCCAGCTGTTAGCCTCTCCACGTACAGTACTCTTCCAATGGAAGTCGGTCGTTGACAACATTGACCACGCCGCGTCGAGAGCACCAAGGCGGTTGACGACGACGAGGCCTAGGAAGGGGAGGATGCGGAGCTAGGGAAGATGCGGCAGTGGATGCCCACGCGAAGAGGAGTACGAGGGTTCACTGGTTCGGCAGCAGTGTGAGGCTGCCATCGCCGCAGAATAACAGGGGGTGTGGGTGAGTGGAAGGAAGGCCTGGCCAGCGGTGGGAGTAGTATGGGGGCGGTGAGGCCTCCGCGGCAGAATAGCCAGCCATGGGAGGCAGGAGTAGGCAGCACGACCGGCGCTGCTTTGGGCGGCTGGAGCAAGAAGACCAGAGGTTCAAGAAGCACTATGGCCGTTGGATGGACGTCGTACGGTCACTGGAGTTAGAATCGTTCATATTGACGAACTTGACAAAGCCCTCTGTCCCCGTCAACTTAGTAGGCCCACAACTCGGCCACCCACTATGGTGGGTCCCATCTAGCATGGGGTATTCATTTTTTGTGCGTCATAAGGAGGCACTTCCTTGCGTGCGAAGATATAGCTGGTGGGTCCGACCTATCAGCCGGGGGAACGTTTTTTTGCGAAATAGAGAAGCCCTTCCCGTGGGTCCTAGCTGTCAGCTAGAGGAATCATTATTTTGCGCTTAATAAGGAGGCATTTCCTTGCATGCGGACATGGACCCAGCTGTCAGCCTCTCCGCGTACAGTCCACTTCCGATGGATGTCGTTCATTGACCACGTTGACCAGGCCGCGCCGAGAGCACCAGGGCGGTGGACGATGGCGAGGCCTAGTAAGGGAACGACACAGAGCTAGGGAAGACTCGGCAGTTGTTTCCCACGCGGAGGAGTACGGGGGTTTACTGGTTCATCTACCGTCCTCGGAGAATAACAACAGGTGTGGGTGAGTAGAGGGATGGCTAGGCCAACGATGGGAGTACGGTGGTGCGGTGAGGCCTGTGCGACAACATAGCCGGCCGTGGGAGGAGGGAGCAGGCAGTCCCCTCGGCGCTTGTTTGAGCGGCTAGAGCAGGAAAATCAGAGATTGAAGAAGCACGACAGCCGTTGGATGGACATCCAACAGTCACTGCTCTCATGTGTATTATTTCTAATAATTTACATCCCATTTGCTTATTCTTAACAATTTTTTTGGAGTCCATCTTATTTTTTTTAGCATTACACCCCATACTGTGGCCACGGTTAAAAAGTATACGATTTTTTTCAATATTTCGGTGCGGTCAACTGTTTTTATCCCGAATATCGATTCACATTCAAACTATCTTCAAAATAATTTATATAAATATAAAATCCAAATAATTGTCCACGCATAAAAATCAATGAAATTTAAAATCTTGTATGAAAAAAAAATTGAAACTAATTCCCGGTTTGATGTGTTTAAAAAATGTACATCTCATTTCTAGGCAAACCAAATGAAACTCTCCTCGTCTTGAAAGATTTGCAGCCCAGTAGGGCTGATAAAGCAAGTAGGCCTCGTTTGGGTATTTCTTAAAAAATATAGAACTGGGCTAGCCATTTTCAGCAAGAAAAAAACACAACTGGGCTCATGATGTGGTAAACATAAATAAAACCCTAGCTAGACGGGCCACAACTCCCGCACAGCCCCGTTGTTACTAGGGTGGATGGGCTGTATTGTCTTGGGCCCAGAGAAACAATTACTACTAGTATAGTGGAGACACTCTACAGCTACCGAGAAAAACAATTACTACTAATACAGTGGATACAATACTGCTTCTGGCTCCTCCTAGGTCATCGAAACATCTACCTCTACTGAATGCCATTATACTTTAGTTCACCGACATGCGGGCCATGCAACGCGCGGGCCCAAATGCCATCCACCAAATTAGAAGCCAGTATCCAGGCGGAGAGTCACCCCGGTCGTAGCGCGGCAATGATGAGCCGTCGTATCACAAAACCCCACCTCCCCGCAGTCTAAGTTTGACGGACGAAGCAACCATTATTTCACTCTTCGCTGATTCCCTTCTCCCTCACCATCTTCAAGAAAGGCAACACACGCAACTGCCACTGTTCTTCTCTCCCAACGAAGGGAAGGTAAGCGGATCCGTGATGTTGGTATATTTTTGTTCAGAGAAAAAAAAACTTATGCAAAGCAGTAACCGATCCTCACTCTCTTTTTTGTTTCATTGTCATTGCAATTGTGTTTTTCTTTCCGTGGTCTCCTAGTATTCGTCAGTTTCATGATGGACCAAGGAGAACCAGGCAAAGATATGCCAATAGTGGAGCAGACGCGGGGCTGATCCCCACGAGACAGGGAGCTCCAAGAAGATGGAGCAAGCCACCGAGCTGACCCCAGATACGCTCACGGCCACTACTGAGATGGTCAACGCCCCGTTTGAGGTTACAGCCCCCGTGGCACTACAGGAGCAGTTTTCCCCCTTCAAGGATGTGTCCCCCCGCTGAGCTGCCCAAGGTGATTTTCTTCTTTGCCGATCTCGATTGTGGTTTTTCATCTAAGTATGTGGTGATGAATAATGCAAAATTTTATTAGCTTCGATGCCATGCTATACATAGTGGTTGAAATAACTTGTGTTTCTTATACTGGAAAGTAATTTAGAATTTGTTTCCGTTTCAATTAGAGCCCTGATGCAGACAAGGATTGTGTGGATGTACATGTCACTCACTAAGAGGCAGATGACCTGAATATACGCACTGGGAAAATAGAGTTTTTAGGCTGTTGGATCCTGGAATCCATTTGCGCTTATACCAATGAAGAGTTGTATTCCAGCCACACTGTTGTCAGACGTGTTTTCTAGGGTGTACTGAAGCACAAGAAGCTCAAAGCTACTCCTTCGTTTGTGAGGCATACCGTTCTTGTCAAGCTTACGCAGGAAGATGACGTGGCATGCCTCGACAAACAAGTTTATGAGTGGCAAAGCCACAAGGTTGTCTTCATGAAGGTTCACATGATTGAGCTGCTGCCGGACGTCCTCGATGATGTTCATGGCAAGGTCCGTCTTGTGTCCAGCCCAAATTAGATCGAGGCATGAAATACTTGCCCCAGCTAGTGTTTAATAGTAGTTTGGATTCTGTCTAATTATCCAAACCTTGCCTGTTATCGAGCCCTCTGGGGCTAGTACTCGGTTTGAATCCGTCTATGGGAACTGCTGCTACTTTTATGTGCCTGTGAATCATCGTAATTGTTGCCGAAACAGATGCGTCCTCACTAGTTTTATCATACGAGCAGTGTGAGTTTTGATGAAATAGAGTACTCGTTTGAGAACTGTGCGCCGACATATACATAAGTACTTGTAAACACTGTTGGTGCTACCTCACTTGTAACCGGTTGTGCAAAACATGGCACATTTGCTCAGCTCGCTTCAACACGAGGCTATCGACCAGCTAACAATCAACAATCTGCTGTCTGACATATAAGCAACTATGTATCTTTTTACAGTGGTTCATGCAGTTAACTGAGGCCACAATGTAAATTCCAAACATTCACACGCTAGTCCAGCGTTCATGTGGAACACTCACATTAAACTCGGCTTCATAAAAAACTTGAAAAGCATAAGTTAAGCAATTTTATACATCTCAATGATTCATAGAACATAACAAACATATACTAGTTCACAGCAAAAGACAAAGTTGTGAGAAGGTTTACAAATCAGGAAAAAACAAGCAAGGCTTATCTGAGCAAAGGGCCTCCCGGCAGGCTTAAATTTCCTGGAGTTCAGTCTGGTTTTTTCTTGTTGCCACCATCCAAGGTTAGGTTCTCTCACTCCAGAATAACCAATTATAATTGTATTCTCACCTGGAATGTTGAACTGAACCTTGTAGTGTACTGACCAACTGAAATTCTTGTGAATTCCACTAAATTTAAGCACCGCTATTTGCAGAAATAAGCGGACCACAATGCCTCTTGTTCGTGCACCTGTCCAAAAAACCGCGTGCAGCCGTGCCAGCTAGTCCTCGGTCCATGGATGAACTGGTAGAAAGTGCATTCCGCACTAGGATGCAGTTGTTTTATCTCTTCCTTACACTGCAATCAGGAAGTAACAAGTACGAATCAACTTCTTTTATATTGCGTTGGTCATTCTACCTAGTAACTACCAATGTAGGAATACCTGGAAGACGGGTGGTTAGAGGACGGAAACGAGGGATAGCCATCTCATTTTGCACAGTTCTACTAAAACTGAGGTCTGTGCTTTTGATTGCGCGGATAGAAACGACACGGAGACAGACATCCCGAAACGATATGGAGACAGACATCCCTGTTTGCGCAAATATGAAATAGGGTTATTTAAACAGTGACAAATATTTGAAGTGGCGTATGATGCACAGTAGCATCTATTGTGTTATAATTGGCACTAGATTGACAGTGTGAAAGTGTCCTTAAGTAAGTAGCATCACATCACATCAACACTACCACTAGATTAACATGCAGAACAATAGCATTAGTATTACTGTCATGAGAGTAGCACATGGTCAGTAAATGTGCAATCAAATTTGTGCAGTTCCACTGGGATGAAGCAATGTTAGCGGTGTGAGATTTAAGTGTAACTGCAAAAACACAATTCATGGGAAATAAAGCAAGATGGAAGCACTTCATAAAATGGTGGTGGCATTGCTTCAATTTATCGACGGCACTAGACCATTACTTATAGTGACATTAGGTGGCATTGTTTAATGCTTCATGTGATTTTACATTAACGGTAGCGCTATGGGCGTAGGGACAGTAGAGGAATAAAGTGGTGAGGCAGATGTGGTTGCCGAGAGCAGCAAACACTCAGACATCATGTCTGCATTTGTCCCATTTTTTATCTCCTCGGCGACATTTTCCTATGTGAGCACAGGAAATCTAGACCTGCTCATTCTCATTTGCTTTGTCCCCCAACACCCGTCACTTTCTTTCATTTTTCAACCAAGAGATAGGTCCACTTCCCCCCACCCGTCGCCATCCACCATGCTGTCAGGACCCCGATCCTAAGTCACATCGATCTATCATGTAACACATCATATCACTTTGCGGCCTCATGCACGGTATCCCCACGGGTGCCACCTTACCTGGCCCGGGACCGTTTGCGTATTTTGGCACACGTATATGATAGTGTCGCTAGCATCCATATGACAGAGAACCCAGGCCAACATGACTAGTTATAAACCAAAAGTGGCGCTAAATTACAGAGACATGCATACATGACCCAGCAACGAACGTATCAGTCATCAACGTATGAACCCAAGTCGTAGCAAGCTACAAGGACTTAAAGGAACAACGCGTGACGTTTCCCCTAAGGGACAGACCCAGGAACGATGAAGGACACATGCCGGCCAGCCTAAGTGTTCCGGAGCAGTAGCAAGCTACCAAGGCTCAGTGGAAGCACTAGGAGGCATTTCCCTATAAGATAGGCTACCAAGGGTTAACAACTAGGTGTCGGATCCCACACATAGTAATACCCATTACACGTACGCATAACATGCAAGTATGTGTTGTACAACATGGCATCACAACATAACTCAACAACTCATATAGATAAAGGCCCAGAAGATCCATCATAACATATATAACAAACAGAGGTCACATGTCCCAACATACAGAGCATCCAGGCAACGGAAGCATAACATAGCTGAGTACAGACAACTACAACTGAAAAAGGTTGAGAAGCCTGACTATCTACAAGTCCCTCCCAAGGGTACAAGACCGTAGCTGAGGTAACAAGCTAAACATCAAAGTCCACGCGGAACCACTAGTGAGACTGAAGTCTCTCTGCAAAACATAAATTAAGAAAACGTGAGTACAAAGGTACTCAGCAAGACTTACATCAGAACTAGCTACATATGCATCAGTATTAACAAAGGGAGTGGTGGAGTTTGACTGCAGCAAGCCAGCTTTGACTCGGTGGCTATCCTGAACTACGACTGCAAGTAACTCTTTGAGGTGGCGCATACGAGTCCACATATTCACCAATCAATACACCACTATGGATCCGCTCCCGTCTCCCTATGAGGAGGCCATACATAGCACTCACGCTTATCTTGCGCGTTTTAGAGTATCCACTTTCACTTGTCTATGAACTGTACAGGTAACCCAGAAGTCCATTACCGCGGACACGACTATTCGAATAGATCATATATAACCCTGCAGGGGTGTACTTCTTCACACACGCTCTCACCACTTACCGCCGTTTACACGACATGTACTCGGCAACCTTCAAGCGGAATCCTAGCGAGGGTGTCGGCCACGACCTGACTAACCACACAAGTCCCTATTCCAGGTTTATCGCCTATTTAGGTTCCATCCGTGGGGAGATCCGGCCGGGGTGTCGCCCACGGCCCCAAACGATGTGTACAGGGTTCCTGAGCCACCAAACGGGCGACCGGTACACCGTGCCATGTACCTGCCACATCACAGCCCACCCCGAGGGTCAGCGCTGCGCATGACCTCCAGTAAACTACAAACACTAGAAACTAGTTGCAACTCCTGGACAGATGACAAGGGCAGTTAATAAGTCGAGAGGGTCAATTAAGGATCCCAATGGGTGGTAGTAACTGATTCATGGAGCACAAATAGAGAACTCACTTCCTTAGGACGGCTTCAATGAGACAACCCACCATGTATTCTTACATGGCCTCTCATCGCTACCTTTACCAAAACATGTTCACACACTTAGCTCTCAACAGTAGGACATGTTCATCACCATTCCAATTCATCCCCGATGAATCATACCTGACTAAACTCTAAGTAGTAGCAGGCATACCCGGAAAGCATGAATGAGTAGGCACAACATGGCTCAAACAACTCCTACTCATGCTAGTGGGTTTCAACTATTTACTATGGCAATGACAGGTCATGCAGAGGAAAGGGGTTCAACTACCGCACAAGGTAACAGTTGAAGCGTTGTTGTCCTAATGCAGTAATAGAGAGCAAGAGCGAGAGAGTAGGATTGTATCGGAATGCTCAATGAGGTTTTGCTTGCCTGGCACTTCTGAAGATATCACTGTGTCTTCATCAGTGTCATCGATCACATTGTCGGAACAGCGTCTACTGAGATGGGTCAAACACCGGCAAACATGAGCAAATGCAACTAGCAACCATATTAAATGAAGTTGGTTTGAACCAAAGGTTCAAATTCAAACTCCACATGTGGTTATTCAAATGTCATTTAATTGATTTGACCTGATCAGCAGGTTTAACTTGTTCAAACATGCATGAAAAGGCCATAAACAGATTCTTTGGATTTTTCTGATCATTTTTCATAAATAAATTATTTTCATTGGAGTTATAGATTATTTTCTGTGATTTTTAGAAGTTTTGTGAATTTTCTAAAATAAATAAATCATTTCTGATTTATTTAAAATCCCAGAAAATACTCACTATGTCAGCATTGCGTCACTATGATGTCAGCAAGTCAACAGGGCTGGTGCAGGTCAAACCTGACGGCTGGGTCCCACATGTCAGTGTCTAACTAAACTAAACTAATTTAGTTAACACTAATCTAAACTAATTAGCCTGGAGGGTCCCACATGTCAGTGAGCCAGTGGCTTAACTAAAAAAAGTTACTAACTTAACCACAAGTTAGCAGGGGTCGGGCCCACGCATTAGTGACCAAGGGGAGGTCAAACCCCTGGTCAGGTGGGTCAAAGTCGCCGGCGTTAAGCCGCCGGCGAGGCCCGAAACGGAGGCGAGCTACGGAAACGCTTCTCAGGGCACCATTTGTCGCGCGGTTTGCTCCTACGCGCTCCTGGGAGTGAGCCGCATGGGCTGGTGGTGGTGGCCGAGCTCAAGATGGCCGGGAACGGCGCCGGCGAAGAGCACAGCGGCGGCCGGAGTTCGGGCTTCGACGGAATCGATGCTGTGGTGCACAAGGGGAGAAGAGTAAGATTGCTACGGGCTCCTAGAGGTGCGTTAAACGCGAAGGAGTGCTTGGACGCATGCTTCGGCAACTATGGCCACGACGGCGACATGTCCGGCAGCGAGGAGCGCTCGGCTCCGGTGGTGGAGCTAGCTACGGGACACGGCAGAAGACGGGGCAAGGGTGGTTTCGAACGGGGGCTCACAGCGGTTCAGAAGAGGTAGATGGGGAGCTTGGGGAGGCCCCGGAGGCGGCAAATCAACAACGACGATCGCCGGCCCCCGAGGTCGAAAACAGCGGCGTTGGCGAGGCTTGAGGGCGTCCGGCGGGGCGTGGCTCGGTGAGGGGGGTCGATGACGACGTCGCGGAGCTCATGGGCACAAAGGAGGGACGAGGGGGTAGCTGTGCCCATGGTGGTGCTCGTCGGCGCGGCCGTGGTGGCTTCTGCCATGGCGAGGAGGAGCAGGGGGCGAGAGGGAGATTGAGTGAGGGGGAGAGAGCGGTCGAGGGTGTGCGTGGCGTCTCCAGGGCGCTGGGGAAAGGCCTCGAGGGTGAGGCATGCAGGGAGGAGGTGGCGGCCTCAGCGCGCGCTGTGCCCGCTTTCGCCTCTGCCTACTGGCAGAGGTTGAGGACGACTGGCACTGTGGGCCAGTGGGCCGCACAGTACTGGGCCGGCTGGGGCGCCAAGTAAGCCCAGGTAAGTGCTCTCTCTCTCTTTTTATTTATGTTTTTTTTCTTTAATAAAAATGCTAGAGCATTTTCATAAATCATGAAAATATTTGTGGGCATTGTCTGGATTAATTCCAACAACCCTCATTTACTTCCAAGATTATTTGGACATTTAAAATCATTTATAGGATTTAAATGTCCAAATGCAAATAGTTATGACTTAATTCAAAGATCCAAAATGGCTCCCAAAATTATGAAACCATTTTTGCCAGAGGTTTTAGCCAAGACCAAAAATGATGAACATTTTGTGAAGGGCACTTTGGGTACATTGAAAAGTATTTATTAAACCCTAGTTGATTAGATCTGGTGCTAGGGTTTGAACAATCCCCATTTCAATTTTCTGAGAAAGTTAAACATGATGCAAGCAAGATGCAAACACTAGGCAGCACCAGAAGCTAGGGATGTGACAACTCACCCCGACTAAACAAGAATCATGTCCCGAGATTCAAGCGTAGGGTAAGAAAACAGAGGGACAAAATGCTAACACGATCTTCATGATCCAACTGTCCTCCATATGAATGTTAATTGCTTGCCTAATGTCGATCCTGACACCCTGCTTTCGAGATCTTTGCTCAACACAGTGACGACGAAAGAAACTCTACAAAATTGATCTTCTGAAAGATCGAGCAACTCAAGATCAACTCATGGAGTGAGACATTGAAACATCTCTTGAGCTGAGACACGTAACACACATCCAGAGGGATGGAGTGAAACAAGCGATGAAGGTTCACTTGGTAGGAAATAATTTCACACTTAAAGAAGATGGTGATCGATGTCACCAGATGGGGCACCTTGGAGAAGGTGACTCGTAGAGTTATTACCTTAAGTGGCAAAAAGAATTACTTTTGATATAGAGATCATTGAAATTATCTATACCCGCCTAACGCAAAACTCAAGCGATCATTCGAAAGAGTCCAAAAGAATGACATAGTCGGACTCTGAATATTGATGTGGACTACCTTGTTGAAGACAACGCAACATATGATTTTGCTTATCACGGAAATGGATGGGACCCATGGTAGGACCACTGTTTTAGATGATCCTGAACAACAGGTGCTGAGGTGCAAGCTGGGAACAAAATGCAAATGTTGGAATGTTCCAACCATCATATCTGTCTGAGATTCAGATCAGGTTGGCAGCGGAACATTTCAGACAACGTGTCTGGGAAAGAAAGTTTGCAACACAACAAACGAGATGACATAGCGAGATTCTCAGGAAATGAACTATGATAGCAAGCTCCAAAACATGTGCTGGTTCTGCTACAAACCAATGAACACGTTGCCCAAGACAAGCATGACCACATAGTAGTCTTATGATAAAACACTACCGAGTTCAGGTGGGAATCATCATCGAGGATATCGAAGTCCTTGCATAAGTCTAGCACTTAAGAAGAAACTTCTTCTCCTTGAACAATTCAATCAATGGCTTGGTGTGCTAGGGAATACATATAGAATGAAGGTTGCAAGTCTCCAAACATAATACTTCGCACGTACGCATGACTGACTTGGGATGATTCCAGAGGAAGCAAAATAAACTTTCTCAAACTCACGGTGGCAACTTACATGAACTACACATGAATTAGGGAAAATCTCTTCTCTCATCCAACATATACCTCATGAATAGGACACGAAGGCAATGCTTACAAAGTTTCCAACACTAGCTTAATGTCCAACAAAATCATGGAGAGGACAAGGATGTTGTTGTTGGGCTCAACAATAATTCATCCGGGTTTCCATATAGATGGAATTCCACAATTAAGTGAGCACGGTGATAACATTGGTCAGACCAAAGTAATGGTGTATGCTCGAGGGATTAACCACGAGTAAGACAACATTACGAACATCGTTGATTCTGATTTGATTTGAGGATAGCCCACACTCAAATCAAAGGTTGGATAAGACGATATGTCCAACAACTGATCACGGGGACCAATTGATGAAGATCTCATCCTTCTACAACACACACACACACACAGAAGATATCACTTAGAGGTGAACTAAGTTGGGCAACTTTTATCTTTCAACTCTCCAGGTTGTTGTTTTAGCTTAACCAACTAGCTCGGGAGTATCAAACACAGATTCTTGGAGAAGGGGTGGTTTATAAGTAAACCATCTTGATCACTAGCTCGACATAATGGTCAGGGAACAACCTGGTAATACTTCCGGGAAGATATACGGAAAATTACGAACCACCGATATGTTATGAAGCTCGAGAACAATCTTACTTTTCAGGGCAAAACGATATGATCAAAAGAGCGAGAGATTGACACAATCCTAACTCATCGATCGAAGAGTGCACCAGAAAAATGGACTAGGTAGCACGATCAATCTTAGGATGATGATTCAGTAACCAGCAAACTAAGAATGGGATTATCGTCCATTAACTACCAAGCAACAGAGTTGCTAGGAGTATTGATTTCACACATCACGATTCACTAGTCAGTATTCCGGTTACAATAACATGGAGACCGAGGAATGAACGATGATGGTGAGAAGTATCACTGTATCAAGAGTTCATAGGAGGTGGTGCAATTCCCATGACATTCTTGACATAAAGATGGTAATACTACAAGATAGAATAGATTAGAAGCTGTATTAGCATTCTTCATCTGTGAAGTACAACTTTTTTGACTGCAATCCTGGATATGGTTAAGGTACTGGAGTTTGTTTCTCCTAGTCATTCCAGAATAGAATGGCTTGATAGACCAAGAGAGTAAAAGGCATCGATGAACACGAATGCACAACTACTCTTGACTATCAACTAATAGACAGGGGTCATAATACAACTAAAGAGGGACAACCCAAAGAAACATATAACTTTCTGAGTTGTGGATGCATAGATTAGCATGTCAAACTTTCAACATATTTCTTCCAGATAATCCATGCAGAAATGTAGGACTGGCAGAGTCACAACATAGAATCGAGAACTCCTCAAGAGCACTCTTATTGTGATCTTTTGGTTTAGAAGAACTTCTGCCATGATGGTTCATGGTATTTGGAAGAATGATATACCATGGACCTCGAGGACTATCACAAGGTCACTGATATCCTAAAGGAACGAGAAAAACTTTCAACATGAGGTAAGTAGAGTGAATCTTGGGTTCAAGAAACCAGGAATAGAATGCCTACTAACTAAGTGGAATCACGGGATGCTTTCGAGAATGATGGCCAGAATCATCACACTAGGAATATAAAGCATTGCTAGATTACTGGGTGATTCTCTGAGACAAATAGGGTCATAATAATAATTCAACATATTATGTCAAGGTAACAGAGTACCTCAACACACTGGTTACTGTGGTTAGTCTGGCCCAAAGGAGCATCGGGAACAGGAAGAAGGGATTTGCAAATGCTTTAGATTGTTTAGAAACCTGGGATGACTCAGACAGCAGAACGACTGTAAATGCTCAGAAAGACTTTTGAGACTCATGCACAAGGATAGCATAACCACTCAACATCATAATGTCAAGGTTCTGAGACCATCAGTTTAACTAACATAAGTACTTGAGAATGAACTGAGAGTTGAATCCACATTAACATGATCCTAATAAATAGAATGACAATCCTAGTTTCTTAACCCCGTAGAAAAGAAGAGGGTGACTCAGATTAGAAGGTCATAAGGTAAAGGAGTAAAAAGAGCCTTACGTTCCCTTCCACAATCAAATCTCTTATTATAACTAAAGATTTCCTAGACACAACTTTGACCAGTTTGGCTTACTAATCCTACAGGCAGTCAGGCTCTGATACCAAAGCTGTCAGGACCACGATCCTAAGTGACACCGATCTAGCATGTAACACATCATATCACTTTGCGGCCTCACGCACGGTATCCCCACGGGTGCCACCTTTCCTGGCCCGGGACCGTTTGTGTATTTTGGCACACGTATATGACAGTGTCGCTAGCATCCATATGACAGAAAACCCGGGCCGACATGACTAGTTATTAACCAAAAGTGGCGCTAAATTACAGAGATAGGCATACATGACCCAACAACGAACGTGTCGGTCATCAACGTATGAACCCTAGTCGTAGCAAGCTACAAGGACTTAAAGGAACAACGCGTGACATTTCCCCTAAGGGACAGACACAGGAACGAAGAAGGACACATGCCGGAAAGCCTAAGTGTTCCGGAGCAGTAGCAAGCTACCAAGGCTCAGTGGAAGCACTAGGAGGCATTTCCCTGTAAGATAGGCTACCAAGGGTAAACAACTAGGTGTCGGATCCCACACATAGCAATACACATTACACGTACGCATAACATGCAAGTATGTGCTTTACAACATGGCATCACAACATAACTGAACAACTCATATAGATAAAGGCGCAGAAGAGCCATCATAACATTTATTACAAACAGAGGTCACATGACCCAACATACAGAGCATACAGGCAACGGAAGCATAACATGTCTAAGTACAGACAACTACAAATGAAAAAGGCTGAGAAGCCTGACAATCTACAATACCCTCCCAAGGGTGCAAGACCGTAGCTGAGGTAACAAGCTAAACGTGGGGGTGTACTTCTTCACACACGCTCTCACCACTAACCATCATTTACACGACATGTACTCGGCAACCTTCAAGCGGAAGCCCAGCGAGGATGTCGGCCACGACCTGACTAACCACACAAGTCCCTAGTCCAGGTTTATCGCCTATTTGGGTTCCATCCGTGGGGAGATCCGGCCGGGGTGTCACTCACGACCCCAAACGATGTGTACAGGGTTCCCGAGCCACCAAACGGGCGACCGGTACACCGTGCCGTGTAACTGCCGCGTCGCAGCCCACCCTGAGGGTCAGCGCTGCACATGACCTCCAGTAAACTACAAACACCAGAAACTAGTTGCAACTCCTGGACATATGACAAGGGCAGTTAATAAGTCGAGAGGGTCAATTAAGGATCCCAATGGGTGGTAGTAGCTGATTCATCGAGCAAAAACACATAACTCAGTTCCTGAGGACGGCTTCAATGAGACAACCCACCATGTACTCCCACATGGCCTCCCATCGCTACCTTGACCAAAACGTGGTCACACACTTAGCTCTCAACAGTACGACATGTTCATCACCATTCCAATTCATCCCCGATGAATCAAACCTGAATCAACTCTAAGCAGTAGCAGGCATAACCAGAAAGCATGAATGAGTAGGCACAACATGGCTCAAACAACTCCTACTCATGCTAGTGGGTTTCAACTATTTACTGTCGCAATAACATGTCATGCAGAGGAAAGGGGTTCAACTACTACAGCCGGTAACAGTTGAAGCGTTGTTGTCCTAATGCAGTAAAACAGAGCAAGAGCGAGAGAGTGGGATTGTATCGGAATGCTCAATGAGGTTTTGCTTGCCTGGCACTTCTGAAGATATCATCGTGTCTTCATCAGTGTCATCGATCACATCGTTGGAACAGCGTCTACTGTGAGGGGACAAACACCGGCAAACACGAGAGAACACAATCAATGCAATGCGACAATATGATGCATGATCATGACATGGAAATATGCTGTTGATTGAGCTAATGCAACTAGCAACCATATTAAATGAAGTTGGTTTGAACCAAAGGTTCAAATTAAAACTCCACATGTGGTTATTTAAATGTCATTTAATTGATTTGACCTGATCAGCAGGTTTAACTTGTTCAGACATGCATGAAAATGCCATAAACATATTCTTTGGATTTTTCTGATCATTTTTCATATATAAATTATTTTCATTGGAGTTATAGATTATTTTCTGTGATTTTTAGAAGTTTTTGGGTATTTTCTGAAATAAATAAATCATTTTTGATTTATTTAAAATCCTAGAAAATACTCACCGCGTCACTATGACGTCAGCAAGTCAACAGGGTTGGTGCAGGTCAAACCTGACGGCTGGGTCCCACACGTCAGTGTCTAACTAAACTAAACTAATTTAGTTAACACTAATCTAACCTAATTAGCCTGGAGGGTCCCACATGGCAGTGAGCCAGTGGCTTAACTAATAAAAGTTACTAACTTAACCAAAAGTTAGCATGGGCCGGGCCCATGCGTCAGTGACGCACGAGAGGTCAAACCCCTGGTTAGCTGGGTCAAAGTCGCCGGCGTTAAGCCGCCGGCGAGGCCCGAAACGGCGGCGAGCTGCGAAAACGCTGGTCAGTGCACCATTTCCGCGCGGTTTGCTCCTACGCGCTCCTAGGAGTGAGCCGCATCGGCTGGTGGTGGTGGCCGAGCTCAAGATGGTCGGGAACGACGCCGGCGAGGAGCACAGCGGCAGCCGGAGTTCGTCCATCAACAGAATCGATGCTGTGGTGCACGAGGGGAGAAGAAGAAGGTGGCTACGGGCTCCTGGAGGTGCGCTGAACGCGAAGGAGTGCTCGGACGCGTGGATGTATCTCTACGACCCTAGCGTTACCGAACCTTAAGTGTGTAGACCCTACGGGTTCGGGAGACACGTAGACATGACCGAGACCACTCTCCGGTCAATAACCAACAGCGGGATCTAGATACCCATGTTGGTTCCCACGTGTTCCTCGATGATCTTCTTCAGATGAATGTAACACCCCAAAAATTTAATCTTGTTTTATTAATTAAAATTTTGTCAGAAAGATTTATTTTCTATTTTCTGACCTTTCTTTTAATTTCAGAGCTACTTCTTTTCTCTGGATTCTTTTTAATTTTTTTTCCTCTTATCTGAAACTTTTGGATAATATTGAAGGGCTTGAATGCTTTCTTAAAGCATTTGATTTTTGTTGGGTATGCAAGTGGAAGCATTTGTATAATACTTTTGCCAAGCATCAATTTTTTTAAATGGCTTTTCCATTCTTTCAAGGGCTCCCATTGCACTGCAACCTATTTAAATATTTCTTTAAAAATTACATAAAAATTTGGAGATGTCAGTAGATGCATATAACTCATTTTTATGCAAAAATCCAGCTTTGTGTTTTATAAATTTTGAGCAAACCATCCTCTTTTTCATTCTGGTCCAGTTTGGAATTTTGCACTGCAACCCTATTTTAAAACTCCTCTAGTGATCTTGGGATCTTTCCTGCTATTAGTACTTGCTACCAAACCCTTAAGTCCAGGATATTGGACCCATTTGAATAATTTTTGGTCCATGCAATAATAGCCTACATTTTCTGTCCAGATTTGGTTTTCTCAAAAACTTGCACTAACAAGTTTCTGTTTTTCTCAAACTAACCATTCCATTTTCTTGTGCATCTAGAGAGACCATGATCTGGAAAGTTTGGTGGCCAGAAAACATCCCTAGATGCCCATGGCATTCTGTCGAGCACCTTGTGCGCCGGGACAGAATTGGCATAGTTTTTAGTTTGCATTGTGGAGTTGCTTTCTGTGCCAAACCAGCATGTCTAATGGAGCTATAGTAACCAACCTAGCTATCCTGTTAAGTCTTACCCTAACCCAAGCTTTCTAGATTGTATTGGCATTCCGTCGAATGGTTGGTGGGCATGCTCTGGGCGCGGCCAGAGCGCGCATATGGCTGCCAACGCAACCGAACCGCCACGTCGCACTTAACCCCGCGCCCCTGGCTTTTGCTCGCCCACAGGGCCGCGCCCCGTTCCCATCAGCTCGCCCGTGCCTCTCTGCCACCTCTGGCACCCCTCAGCGCCGCCGCAGCGAGCTCTCTTGGCGGCATGCCTTCGGCCGCACCGCGTCTCTGCCGTGGCCAGCACCGCCCAAACCATCTCCGCTCGCCAGCTGCCTCCTTGTGCAGTGCCTCGACCGTCCGCTAGCTCCTGACGCCGTCCCCAACCTCGACGTGTCACCCTGCAAGCTACAGAGCGGCGGTTCACCGATCTTATCCGCCGCCACCGTCGAGCTTATCCTCTGGCAACCGACGAACCGACCTTGGCTAGCTATAAAAGGGCCCACAGAGCAAGGACACCACCGCAACCTCGCAGAGCCACCCCTCCTCACAACCTTGACTGGGAGTCGCCGTAGGCCACTGCCCGTTTGCTCCCGAAGGCGCCGTTTGCCCCAGAGCTTGCCGCCGGCGGCCCCGTTCGCCCCCGAGACCCTTTCGACCACTGGGAGGATCACCCTGGAGCGGCGGATCCTTTCCCACCCTCGGATGGATCCTAGGAGCCGTCGTCCGCTGGCGAGGATCGTCGGGCCTCCGCCCCGGCTCGGCCGCGGGAGGAAGGAGAAGGGCGACTGGTCAAATATGACCAGTGGACCCAAGGGCCCCACCCGTCTGTGACTACAGGCTCGGCTGAGCGTTTTAAGTGAAAGCGTAAAACCCGAAGTACGTCTCTCCCTCTCGGAAGCGTATTCTGAGCCGATGCGTTTTCCTTTTTCTGGTTTTTAATAAAGCAGAATTTTGACTAAACTTTGACTGGGCATATCTTTTTAAATAAAACTCCAAATGAGTTGATTCTTTTTCCTACCTCTCTCAAATTTCACCTAGTTTATTTTAAGATTTATTTCAAAAATAATTAGGACAATTTTTTTGTACTGTTTTTAAAGTTTGTGTTAATTTGAATATTTTCAAAAATAGGAATTTGGAGAGAAGATCAAAACTTTCAAAAGTTTTGGAGTGCACCTCACCTCTCTGCACCTTGAAGGCAAGCATCTTGAACTCCATTATGACATAAGTTGTGTGTTGTTTGCTAGAACATATGAACTCCATCAATATGCTAAAATGGAGTAGCGTTATTTCATGTGGAAGTCATACTCTTGCATATCAACATATGGTGAAAATCTTTTCTGTTATATGTGTGATATTGGTGAGAGTAGCCACTTCTCATGCCACATATGCCTGGTGATAGTTCGGATGGAGTCCGAAGGAAGATTGTGTTCCGGTGAACACAACTACGTGACGGACATCTCGTTGTGGCGAGGATGTGCAGTGGGGCATGATGGGGCATGAGGGGTGGTGACCCTGTCAGGAAAACTGTGGAGAGTATCTGTTGTGCTAACCATGCAGGGAACACATAAGCCTCCTGAGTCGACCATAGATCGAGTCTTGTTCCAGTAACCCCCATGCTTGTTTTCATACTACCACTTGTCCCTGCCGCGGGCAGGGTACGGTTCAGTAAGTTGTCAACCCCTTTCTTGGCACACACCGTACAGAGAGGCCATGGTGGAAGATACCGGGTGCATCCGGTAGGCATGCCACATGGTCCGGGGGCATGGGTGTTTCTGGTTGGGACCGAGAGGGGGGCACCCCTTAGTAGCGCGCGATATAAATTTGATCCCATGCTACTCGAGGTTGTAGCCTCCCCACTTAGAGTTTTACTTAACAAGTGTCGTGGGTGATTCCAGACACCGGTAAGTTAAGCTGGTGTGTGCTGGTTGGGCGTGTTTTCAATTCAAAGACCGTAAGCGGAATTAGTCCCGGTGGACTAAAGGAATCCGTTACTCGTGGGTAAAGAGTACACCCTCTGCAGAGTTTATATCTATTCGAATAGCCGTGTCCGCGGTTAAGGATTACAGTCTGGGCTGGGTCAAGTGTCGGTCTTAGTGTCGGTCTTTGGAGGAAAAACTTCTAAGCCAGAACATTGATCATAACATGTGACATATGATGATTATGATTATTATTATTATGGACTAACCATTTGTATTATTTGAATTATTGAGTATCCCTGGGATGGTTCTACCTCCTGGATATTCCCTGTGATTATTCTCATATAAGCCCTTTATGTGGTGTCGCTCAGACGCCCGACTGTGGCATGCTTATTATTTATTTTCCCTATAAGCCCTTTATGTGGTGTCGCTCAGACGCCCGACTGCGGCATGCTTATTATTTATTTTCCCTATAAGCCCTTTATGTGGTGTCGCTCAGACGCCCGACTGCGGCATGCTTATTATTTATTTTCCCAATAAGCCCTTTATGTGGTGTCGCTCAGACGCCCGACTGTGGCATGCTTATTATTATTTGTTCTTATAAGCCCTTTATGTGGCGTCGCTCAGGCGCCCGACTGCGGCATGCTTTATATTATTATCCTTTCGAGGCATCGCTTCAAACACCCGATCGGTTTATTTTATCTTCATTCTCTGATTGCTTATTCCTGTTTAATACAAATGACCTGCTCATGTGCATCATGAATTTTATTTCGGGACCGACTAGGTGATCGTGGATTATTTCAGTGCATGATTATCACCTGCTATGTTATACCTGTTTTCATGATGTTTGCGAGTACATTCAAAGTACTCACTGGCTTGTCCCTAGCTATTGTCTTGGCCAGATCTCTTGCTTGGAAAGGAGCACAACGACGACAGCCCCGGAACCTAGGCAATGGAGATAGCAGACGCGCGAAGATAGGAGTTATCCAGGTCAGCTGTTCCTGTGGGAAATGGAGTCCCATAGACGCTGATGATCCGCAAACCGCTTCCGCCGTCAACCATTAGAAAACTTTTGTTGTACTCATGGACCAGAATGGTCTTGTACTACATATTTTATATTTTGCTTGGAATTTCTGTATCAAGATTGTGTCTCATCAGCTAACAGTAATCCTGGGGGTGGTGAGCACAAGGACCATTGACTGGGAAATTTATATCCTGGAAAACCGGTCCTGACAACCTTGGTATCAGAGCCAGGCTGACCATTGGCTAATCCTATCTTGGCCGGGTCGATGAACCTAGGTTAACCCACCCACCAGACCTTAACCTCACCACAATCAAGCCTATCCTACCCGATAGCCCACACTGTGACCCCGACAGCTTTTGGCAGTCGGTGCCCAACCTATCAGACTAGCCCAGTAAGCTACACACTCGTGATCGACACCTGAGTTGCCCCATTCGCAAGTGTGCGAAGGAAGACTCCATTTTCTTTATATAAAGGGAACGTTTTCCCCAACCGACAACCACAGTAATACATCGCATTTTGCGATATATATATCTGTGACAATGACCCCGACCACCAGAGAACAGAACCGGCAATTAATATTGCCACCACAACACAATATGTCATCCAGCCAGATACTATACATAAGGCCACTCCGTGACCTTACCAAGCACCCCTCACCTTGTGCACTGCCTTCACAGCCAATTGTTTCTCAGGTCGCACCTTGGGATTCATATAAAGACCCCAGATGCAACCCCGGGGGATTTTTATAAAAAAAAAATTGTGGGATTTTGACCACAGTACCATGGGTTTTCTCCAGCCATCCTGGTACAACCTGTTCAAATCGAGGGTCACTCTCATATTGCACAGCCAGGCACACCCCGCAGGTAGACCCAAACCAAGACCCTACGGAAGTTCCCTTCATCAGGAAAATCCATGCCCACTCCAATAATGACCATATAGATCGCTGCTTATGGAGCGGTTACCCATCTTCAATTCATGGTACCCTATGCCAGTGAACGTGGCTATTATTATTTCCCCGAATAGTGCAGCAGCCAGAGAAGCCGCATCCTTTCCCTACACCTGAGAAGAGAAAGGTCCGATGCTAAATAAGCTGGTGCACTATATCATCGCTCGAGAGCGCTTGACCCAACAAGTGATGGATTTACTCCAGACCCTTGTTGTGTAAAACCCTAGTCGCTATTAGTAGACCCCTGAGGCCAGACTAAGAGAGACGCATTTTGTGAGTCCCCCATCCACTCCCAGTAGACGAAGGATATATCGCACTACAGGGAATAATTCCTCGTGAAATATAGCTTATTACCTGAACCGTCAGCACCGTGGTTATATCAGTTTGTGTGGCAATTGACTGCTTGTTGTGATAGCTGTGTTGTGCTTTAAAATTTTCTGTATTAGTATATTGCATTGGTTGAAGTTGTTTCTCGTGATTAAAAAAAATTGATTGTTTTTATTTATAGCATATTTCATAGTAAGGTTTTTCTTAAAAGACCACTGCCATGAAAAATGTTTTCCTCAGTAAAAATTTGTTTTGCATGCCCTCTCGTTATATAACTCACAGACCACGTGCACTTAATGCAAGACCCCGCGCGCTTTTATCACCTAATCAATTACCTCCCTAGTATACCACGGCTGCACATTAGTCAGCGATTTTTCTATGACCCCGTCTTATCGTGTGTATAGTGTAATTGTTTTTCACGTTGCGATTGCCGCGTGGTACGAGTAATATTTTTTTTTGCAACTTTCGTCCTTTAGGAAATCTCGAGGACGAGATTTTTCTTAAGGGGGGTAGTGTTGTAACACCCCAAAAATTTAATCTTGTTTTATTAATTAAAATTTTGTCAGAAAGATTTATTTTCTATTTTCTGACCTTTCTTTTAATTTCAGAGCTACTTCTTTTCTCTGGATTCTTTTTAAATTTTTTTTCCTCTTATCTGAAACTTTTGGATAATATTGAAGGGCTTGAATGCTTTCTTAAAGCATTTGATTTTTGTTGGGTATGCAAGTGGAAGCATTTGTATAATACTTTTGCCAAGCATCAATTTTTTTTAAAATGGCTTTTCCATTCTTTCAAGGGCTCCCATTGCACTGCAACCTATTTAAATATTTCTTTAAAAATTACATAAAAATTTGGAGATGTCATTAGATGCATATAACTCATTTTTATGCAAAAATCCAGCTTTGTGTTTTATAAATTTTGAGCAAACCATCCTCTTTTTCATTCTGGTCCAGTTTGGTATTTTGCACTGCAACCCTATTTTAAAACTCCTCTAGTGATCTTGGGATCTTTCCTGCTATTAGTACTTGCTACCAAACCCTTAAGTCCAGGATATTGGACCCATTTGAATAATTTTTGGTCCATGCAATAATAGCCTACATTTTTTGTCCAGATTTGGTTTTCTCAAAAACTTGCACTAACAAGTTTCTGTTTTTCTCAAACTAACCATTCCATTTTCTTGTGCATCTAGAGAGACCATGATCTGGAAAGTTTGGTGGCCAGAAAACATTCCTAGATGCCCATGGCATTCTGTCGAGCACCTTGTGCGCCGGGACAGAATTGGCATAGTTTTTAGTTTGCATTGTGGAGTTGCTTTCTGTGCCAAACCAGCATGTCTAATGGAGCTATAGTAACCAACCTAGCTATCCTGTTAAGTCTTACCCTAACCCAAGCTTTCTAGATTGTATTGGCATTCCGTCGAATGGTTGGTGGGCATGCTCTGGGCGCGGCCAGAGCGCGCATATGGCTGCCAACGCAACCGAACCGCCACGTCGCACTTAACCCCGCGCCCCTGGCTTTTGCTCGCCCGCAGGGCCGCGCCCCGTTCCCATCAGCTCGCCCGTGCCTCTCTGCCACCTCTGGCACCCCTCAGCGCCGCCGCAGCGAGCTCTCTTGGCGGCATGCCTTCGGCCGCAGCGCGTCTCTGCCGTGGCCAGCACCGCCCAAACCATCTCCGCTCGCCAGCTGCCTCCTTGTGCAGTGCCTCGACCGTCCGCTAGCTCCTGATGCCGTCCCCAACCTCGACGTGTCACCCTGCAAGCTACAGAGCGGCGGTTCACCGATCTTATCCGCCGCCACCGTCGAGCTTATCCTCTGGCAACCGACGAACCGACCTTGGCTAGCTATAAGAGGGCCCACAGAGCAAGGACACCACCGCAACCTCGCAGAGCCACCCCTCCTCACAACCTTGACTGGGAGTCGCCGTAGGCCACTGCCCGTTTGCTCCCGAAGGCGCCGTTTGCCCCAGAGCTCGCCGCCGGCGGCCCCCTTCGCCCCCGAGACCCTTTCGACCACTGGGAAGATCACCCTGGAGCGGCGGATCCTTTCCCACCCTCGGATGGACCCTAGGAGCCGTCGTCCGCCGGCGAGGATCGTCGGGCCTCCGCCCCGGCTCGGCCGCGGGAGGAAGGAGAAGGGCGACTGGTCAAATATGACCTGTGGACCCAAGGGCCCCACCCGTCTGTGACTACAGGCTCGGCTGAGCGTTTTAAGTGAAAGCGTAAAACCCGAAGTACGTCTCTCCCTCTCGGAAGCGTATTCTGAGCCGATGCGTTTTCCTTTTTCTGGTTTTTAATAAAGCAGAATTTTGACTAAACTTTGACTGGGCATATCTTTTTAAATAAAACTCCAAATGAGTTGATTCTTTTTCCTACCTCTCTCAAATTTCACCTAGTTTATTTTAAGATTTATTTCAAAAATAATTAGGACAATTTTTTTGTACTGTGTTTAAAGTTTGTGTTAATTTGAATATTTTCAAAAATAGGAATTTGGAGAGAAGATCAAAACTTTCAAAAGTTTTGGAGTGCACCTCACCTCTCTGCACCTTGAAGGCAAGCATCTTGAACTCCATTATGACATAAGCTGTGTGTTGTTTGCTAGAACATATGAACTCCATCAATATGCTCAAATGGAGTAGCGTTATTTCATGTGGAAGTCATACTCTTGCATATCAACATATGGTGAAAATCTTTTCTGTTATATGTGTGATATTGGTGACAGTAGCCACTTCTCATGCCACATATGCCTGGTGATAGTTCGGATGGAGTCCGAAGGAAGATTGTGTTCCGGTGAACACAACTACGTGACAGACATCTCGTTGTGGCGAGGATGTGCAGTGGGGCATGATGGGGCATGAGGGGTGGTGACCCTGTCAGGAAAACTGTGGAGAGTATCTGTTGTGCTAACCATGCAGGGAACACATAAGCCTCCTGAGTCGACCATAGATCGAGTCTTGTTCCAGTAACCCCCATGCTTGTTTTCGTACTACCACTTGTCCCTGCCGCGGGCAGGGTACGGTTCACTAAGTTGTCAACCCCTTTCTTGGCACACACCGTACAGAGAGGCCATGGTGGAAGATACCGGGTGCATCCGATAGGCATGCCACATGGTCCGGGGGCATGGGTGTTTCCGGTTGGGACCGAGAGGGGGGCACCCCTTAGTAGCGCGCGATATAAATTTGATCCCATGCTACTCGAGGTTGTAGCCTCCCCACTTAGAGTTTTACTTAACAAGTGTCGTGGGTGATTCCAGACACTGGTAAGTTAAGCTGGTGTGTGCTGGTTGGGCGTGTTTTCAATTCAAAGACCGTAAGCGGAATTAGTCCCGGTGGACTAAAGGAATCCGTTACTCGTGGGTAAAGAGTACACCCTCTGCAGAGTTTATATCTATTCGAATAGCCGTGTCCGCGGTTAAGGATTACAGTCTGGGATGGGTCAAGTGTCGGTCTTAGTGTCGGTCTTTGGAGGAAAAACTGCTAAGCCAGAACATTGATCATAACATGTGACATATGATGATTACGATTATTATTATTATGGACTGACATTTGTATTATTTGAATTATTGAGTATCCCTGGGATGGTTCTACCTCCTGGATATTCCCTGTGATTATTCTCATATAAGCCCTTTATGTGGTTTCGCTCAGACGCCCGACTGTGGCATGCTTATTATTTATTTTCCCTATAAGCCCTTTATGTGGTGTCGCTCAGACGCCCGACTGCGGCATGCTTAATATTTATTTTCCCTATAAGCCCTTTATGTGGTGTCGCTCAGACGCCCGACTGCGGCATGCTTATTATTTATTTTCCCTATAAGCCCTTTATGTGGTGTCGCTCAGACGCCCGACTGTGGCATGCTTATTATTATTTGTTCTTATAAGCCCTTTATGTGGCGTCGCTCAGACGCCCGACTGCGGCATGCTTTATATTATTATCCTTTCGAGGCATCGCTTCAGACACCCGATCGGTTTATTTTATCTTCATTCTCTGATTGCTTATTCCTGTTTAATACAAATGACCTGCTCATGTGCATCATGAATTTTATTTCGGGACCGACTAAGTGATCGTGGATTATTTCAGTGCATGATTATCACCTGCTATGTTATACCTGTTTTCATGATGTTTGCGAGTACATTCAAAGTACTCACTGGCTTGTCCCTGGCTATTGTCTTGGCCAGATCTCTTGCTTGGAAAGGAGCACAACGACGACAGCCCCGGAACCTAGGCAATGGAGATAGCAGACGCGCGAAGATAGGAGTTATCCAGGTCAGCTGTTCCTGTGGGAAATGGAGTCCCATAGACGCTGATGATCCGCAAACCGCTTCCGCCGTCAACCATTAGAAAACTTTTGTTGTACTCATGGACCAGAATGGTCTTGTACTACATATTTTATATTTTGCTTGGAATTTCTGTATCAAGATTGTGTCTCATCAGCTAACAGTAATCCTGGGGCTGGTGAGCACAAGGACCATTGACTGGGAAATTTATATCCTGGAAAACCGGTCCTGACAATGAACCACCATGTCAAGGATTCCCTTTGTCCATCGGTACGGTACCTGCCCGAGATTCGATCGTCGGTATTCCCGATACCTCACTACTAGGAAAAGGCCTATTAATGGCGCACCTAATTTGGCCATTAATGGCGCATTAGTGGTGCTCCATTACTAGCACGCCATTAGTATTTGATACTAATGGCGCACCTCTGGTGCGCCATTAGTATCTGGTATACTAATGGCGCACCACAGATGTGCCATTAGTGTGCACCGTAGTGCGCCATTAGTATGCCTCCCAGGGGCCAGGTGCTATGGCATACTAACGGCGCACTAAGTAAGATGCGCCATT
Source organism: Secale cereale (assembly GCA_902687465.1). NCBI lineage: Eukaryota > Viridiplantae > Streptophyta > Magnoliopsida > Poales > Poaceae > Secale > Secale cereale. The sequence continues at coordinate 369,390,599 of LR738711.1, forward strand.
AGTAGTGTCCGCATAGTAATGGCGCACTGTCTGATAATGCGCCATTACTATGCTTTGGCATACTAATGGCGCACTTTTCTCTGATGCGCCATTAGTATGAATATTATGTTTTTTTTAATATTATTTTTCTGTTTTTTTTCCACAAGTTACAAAATGTATAATTGCACAGAATATAGACAGCACACATCAACAACACATTCATCGAATACAATAGAAGATTAATCTCTGAATACAATTCATACTATTAGTCTCCGAATACAATTCATCATATTAGTCTCCGAATTGAAAAGACCAAACAAAGATAGAACAATATATTACAAGTCTCGAGACCGCGAGTAGCGAGTTTGTCTTCACATTACAAGTCAATATCGATCATCTAAACTACCATCACATAGAAGAGAGCTACGGTCGTCACGATGAGCATCATCACGATGAAACTCGTTTTCATCCGGTTCCTCCAACACTCCCTCCCCTCTCCCGCTAGATAGCGGGCGTATCTAGATTCGGCCTCGGTCCTAGTGGTGTACCCTTTGTAACTGTTACCGCTGAATCGGTGAACCTGTCTCCGAGACTCCTCCCAGTCGTCGTAGACTCCGGGAACCTTACCCTTGTACACGACATACGACGGCATCGCTATATATATGCACTAGCCAAACGAAACGTTAGTATCAATTCACAGACAATTCATAAGCAATATATAAGTATGCAACAGAATGATCGAAAGAGAAAAGCAAGACATTAATAGCATCGATTACTTCTAAGTTGAACGACTCTCGAAACCAAAGAGACATACTACAAGTTCATTAATGTTTAATTACAACAAGAGCCGATCGATGTTTCAGAGCTAGACACAGCATCACTGCTTTCGACTCGACTCAATGCACCGGAGCATGGATGAAGCCGCCGTCTATCGTTGGAGTCATGAAATCACGGGCGTTGTTAGCCTGCATTTGTAGCATTGTGTCGATGTCACTGTTCGACGGTTGATTTCTAAGGTAGAACTGCCCCGAGGTACGAAGGACATCTTGATGGATGATTTCCGCAAACTCCGACTGGATGCGAAAGAAATCTTGTCTGATGTCCGCGTCCTGGATTGCCGACACGCGCGCGGCCCAATCTTTGAGCTTACTCGGTAGCAGAAGTTGATGATGGTCCCGTACGATCGCCCGCATGTGATGGATGGCGTAGTAGGCACCCTTCTGACCGCCAGGCGGCTGCTTGACGCAGCAGAACATCGTGTTGTGGGAGAACACGTGGTTGCCGTACTTACGAGTTGTCCTGGTGAAGGTGCCTCCAGATTTGGCGTAGCCGGCGAGAATATCATCAAGAACCTTCTTGACATTTGTGTAGTCTACAGCCGACTTACGGTCCGGGTCGAAATACGTGGCCATGGAATATTTGGGGCTTAGTAGGATGAGCGTGCACTGTGTGTCACTGCAGAAAACACGGAATGTTAAAAGAAGAACGATCGAAATCTAAGAATTCATATGTTACGGGGCGGTTGAGGCGGAGGACTTACTCGGGAAAGTAAGGCACGAGGAAGTTATCCTTATCTCGGTTGCCAGAATGACTCCTTGGAGGTAAGAACTCGCGACTTGCCGGTCCCCAGCGCTGCCCAAGATCTTGGCACGCATGTAGAAGGGGTCGACTATCACGATGTCCGGGGTCTTGTCGCGAATGATCCGCATCTCCATACTCAGCGAAAATAGCCGAACGAAGGTGTAGTGCAGCGGATGAAGGTTCAACATAGCGTGGATGTCATCAAACCGCAGCACGATCGTACCCCCGATGGAGTTATCCACAAAGCCCATGCCCTCCGGCACCTTGGCCGCGAAAACCGGGTACGCCACATCCTTCTCTGTGAGACGCCGCTTCTCCAAAGAAAGAACACTGTCATGCAGACTCCGCATGGCACCGGTTGCAGCATCGAGCATATTTGTCGGTAGCATCGGCCTACCCGCCACATGCACCCTCCTCATTACATCCTCAGGTGAAGGTGGCCCGTCCTGAGCACGGATCGTACTCGCTGCCGGCTGGCTCGCACCCTTGTTAGTTTTTCTTTTGCGTGCCTTCTTCTTGATCTCCTGAATTGGGACCGAGTTCTGCTCAGAGACCGCCTTCTTTAGTGTGTTGGGGCTGATCATATTTCGCACCTCGCCTATCTGAGGCTCGGTGAAGTCGGCAGCTGGAGGCGTCTCCTGAGAACTGAACGGCAGACGACGCCTGTTGCAACTTGGCTTCTCCGCGGTACCGGCTTGATCGCGCACGTCTTTTGTTGGGTTGGGTTCTTGAGAAGGAGCCCCCATGAAGTCGTCACCGTACCCATGATCGTCAAAGTACTGATCGACGTTGGCAAATGTATCGTCGTCGTCGTTCTGATCCTGTGCCATATGCATGTTTGGATCCAGTGGCATAGGGATGTCCAGCACCGTTGCGGCGGACTTGCCATGGGGACGACTTGGCGCCGGCACGACTGGCGGTGTTGTCTTTGGTGTGGTTTCCCCCGCCCCTAAACGAATCTGGCTCTTCGGCCAAAGCAGGGGCCAGCTCAGGCAGGCGCTGAGGGTCATGACGTCATCATCGTCGGCCCCGACGGGTCGAATCGGAGGTAACACCTCGTCGCAGCCTGGCAGCACCCGAACTAGTTGAACCCTAAACAAGTTGGGTGGCATCTGGGTACCGTGGAACAAGGGCTGGCCCGGTTGAACGATTTTTCCCTTGGCGACATCGACTAACTCGTTGTTCACGAAGTGCAGGAGAGTGCACGGAACGTCGGCGGCGCCCTGCGAAAACATGTAGGGCGTCAGGGATGCCCAGTCAAAGGCAAGGAGATGAAGTCCTCGACCGAGAGAGGCTTAATTAGTTACCGTGATGATGGCGTCGAGCTCGGCTAATATCGAGGCACCGCCAACGGCGGGCGTGCAGTTGACGGAGGGGCCGCTTGCTGCAGAGGTGCCGACCGGCGTACACACGGGTGCATTAAGCTCCCGTGCCGGCGTCGGAGACACCAATGCCGCCTCCGCCGGAGACACCAATGGCCCCGCCATCGCGTTCTGCGAGTTGCTGGCCGTGAAGCTGGGAATGGGGGGCGGCCCCTGTTGGCCGCCAGCAATCCACGCCTGCAACCCCTCGATCAAGCTAGGCACAATGGCGGTGATCGTCGCTCCGATCTGTTGTTGCACTTGCTCTTGGACAATCTCCGGAATCCGCGCCACCTGTGCCTTGAGTTCTTGAACCTCGCGCGCCTGGCTTTCCGAGCTGGTCTTTTTCTCCTTTCGCCCACCAGCGTTATAGTATGACGACCATTTTGTCAACAAGACTTTGCCGGCCACATGACCAGCTGACGTCGGCTTCTCGAGCTTATCCTTGTTCTTCATTACATTCAACGCCCTATTTAGAGTCATGTCCCAAGGGCCGCTCTTAGTCGACCCCGCGCTACTGCTTTCAGTCGCCTGCGGAAGGAATGTGAATCATTTAGAAATTTGGCTTCATTAATTAGAATGCAACCACGTGGAGCTAATTACGCGGGGGTGTATTCCTTACCAGAACAAGCTCAAGCGCCCTAGTCTTCGAATCCGTGGTCAGCTCCTTTGTTTTCGGGTCCTTCTTGTACCGGGCCCTGATAAAGTTCCTGGTCTGCTTGTCACCGTATTTATCGAAGAGGGGCGGTAGGCCTTGCTCGGCACGGTCCGCCTCCTCCTTGTCCCATTTAGGCTCCGCCACTCTGTAACCGCCGGGACCGAGTGTGTGTTCCCCTAAGTTGAGCTCCCGCATTTCTTTCCCCCAATGACTTGATTCGGAGTGTGCGGCGCTCGAGCAAGTGATCTTGAATTCGTTGTAGTCATCTTCGGTGATCGAAGGATGTTTCTCCTTGATCGTCTCATAACTCTCACCTTTCTTGATCATTATCTTCACATTGGTTTTCCATGTAGACAGGGCCTTGCTCATCTTCGTGAGGGCAGCATTGTTCACTTTATTCCCTTTGAGGCTTGTGTTATCAAATTGAGCGGGGAACTTGTATCGTTCGTGCAGCTTCGTGAAGAGGAGGTTGCGGTAATTCCCGTTGTCAGGATGCCTCAGGTTCTCGCTGTTGATCGAGACGGTGCTCCGGAGAATGCACCCGAGCTGAAGAGAGTACCCCTTGACTACTCGTTCGGGCGCCGTTGGATTCCCGTTGTCGTCCACTTCAGTAACTTCCACCTTGAGGGTGCGGAGCACGGTCGGGCGCCGGTCCTTCCGTTGCCTCTTCGGTTGGCTGCCATCTGTGCGTGCGCCGCCATCATCAGTGGTGGCATTCTCGGCGACACCATCAGTGGTGGCATCGGTGGGGTCATCCTCCGCGGTACCATCAGTGGTCTCAGGATCGGTGTGGAAGGCGGCGTCCTCATACAAGTGAGGTTGTTCCTCCATCTCCTGGGACAGCTCCCAGAATGCCTTCCCGCCCGAACCGCCGGCCTCATCGTTGTTGGCCATGTTTCTCTCTAAATAGGAACAAAGTTTGGTCAAAAAGTTGGTTATTGTCAAGGAACAAGATCATGGTCTCATCATTTAGGGTTTGTCGACACCGAGGCATCCTAAAAGCTAAGCTTTTATAATTGAGGGTTTTTCGACGCCCAGGCACCCTAAAAGCCTAAGCTTTCATCATTTCTGTTTTTATCGACACCGAGGCACACTAAAAGCCACGGTTTCATAATTTATGGTTTGTCGACACCGAGGCATCCGAAAAGCTAAGCTAGGAAGGAGAATTGTAAGTTGGGCCTAATCACTTGGCTCTATTGCTGCCTATGGTTTAATGCAGCTAGAATAAAGGGGCACTTGATCCTACCTAATTAACCACTAAGATACCCCGGCCCATGCATTAGTCACAAGTACCCTATATGTCCTATTTTTAGCAAAGTCATGCTAAAATTTACGGAAAATTTCAGCATGACCTTTGCTGAAAATAGGACATATGGAGTACCCGAATTTGCCGGAACGGAAGTTAATCAACATACCAGCAAACTCAAGGGCCTCTCGGGGTACCTGCAAAATCATCACAATGTGATCACAAGTCTTTCTCAATGTGATCATCATCTTTACAAGTCTTTCTCAATGTGATCACAAGCATCACAAGGCATTAGTAGTTCAGTAAATGAACATGTTTTACAACAAAAGCTGTAAGCCAGAGTTGGCAAACTTAAAACACATGCTGTAGAAAAACTTAAAACACAAAAGCTATATACAACTAGGAGGATGTATACATTGCTCCAGCCTTGCCATCGATCTTAGCAAGTACTGTATATGGTTGTGCTTTCACCTCCTCCAGTGCAAAAAAACATTTCTCAGTTATACATTTATGATAGAGAACAACACAGATTGTCCCTGAGAATGAGTAGCCAGGAAAGCTGAACTACAATTAACTCTAAAGAACAACACAGTAGGACAAGTACAAAAATGAATTCTCAGAAGGCTCCGATTCAAGTAAACTCAGCCTCCTAGGTAAACTATAGGTAAATACAGTTGAGATATGACAAAAATTTCAAGTTCTTAATGTGTCTTGTCACACACAAATCAAAAGCTGCTGAACAACACCGGTTGTTCTAATTCTACAGGATCTGCCAGGGGATAATAACAATTTAAAAGGATAATACTCAGTTACTCACATCAACATATGTCCAAACAGGAACCTATTAATTATTTATGCTCATCAACCAATTGGCTGGCCGAAGCCTCTGGGTATTAATTAATTTAAATCATGTAATGCAGAGTTGCACACACAATCAGTACCATTTTCTTTCTAGAACTCCATAAATGAACTGGTGATATATGATGAACACGAAGAACACAATTTCAGACAAAAAAAAAACTTGCCGTGTTTGTTATTTCTAGCAAGCTTCTATAAATAGCTGATGTACACCCACAAAGTTTGACCTCACAGTTTCAAGAAACAAGCACAAGGTCCCTTTGTACATCTAGTCAGGGTCTAATGATGTTCTTGTGAAACCCAAAAGAAAAGAAATTGTGTTCTTAATGAGATAACTATATTTACTGTATTTTTGGAAATTGTTAGCAATTTTGTAATATGGATAGTAGAGGCTGTTCCAGAAAGCAATAAGCTTTATAATATGCTTGTTTTATTGGCTAGATCATATTTTCAACGTGCATGGCATATGTCAGCTACTTGCCTTATAAGCTATATGTACTTATCTAGTTATTTTTATCTTTCTTGCCATTGGTGGCTTCATTATTTTTTCTTGCAGTTAACTATCTAAGTCATGTACTTGGATTGGGTAGGTGTTGCCGCATAAAACTTACTTTCTTTTAGCAATCATGTGTTACAAATTTATGCAATGATGCGACAATGGTTATCTATTGTGTACTAGGGTTTAGGCCAGGCTTATGCCCCTAGAGGGAAGATAGTAGACCTATTCTTTTAATTCCTGCTTGATTTCCTCACTGGGGGTGCTCTTTATATAGAGACCTAACAATCTGATCTAAGTAACAAATTGGGGATCTGGTTGGTCCTCTATTTATGCAAACTGTGACTAATTACAGGACAGAACACTTCCTTTTCTCCAATCATGCTGCACTTTTAGATGAATAAAAATATGATGATTGAATATGTTGGGACTAGATAGTCAATGGACCGGTAGCACGACGACTGATTTGGCTTCTACTTCTTCTTGACTCTTATAATCGTCGGTACTTTCTATAGTGCTGGACTGCTACACAGAGTAGTATTACCTTGACTGAACTACTTCATTACCCGGTCTGACTTATCCCAGACATAAATTAGGACAAGGCTAAAAGATGGCTGCCTTTTCACCATGATAAAGATGTATTTCACTAGTCAATATCCTGAAATGTTATCAACAAATCATGACTGAACTAAAGCATGGTGCTTGCTATTTCTTACCAGATTACCATACTGTATATTGACCTATGACCAAAATTGCAATGCTATCTAGTAGTCCTTCAACAGAAGTGTTCCCCAAGTATGCCATCACTAAACCTATTCCCCAAGTATTCCATGTACAAACGGCAAAAATCACACACTTATATTTTTGTTTTTTATTAGAAGAATGAAGAAGAGCTAAATGTGCATGGCATGGCTAGAGTAATTTGCTGGTGCGTGTGATTTTCTGAAGAAGGAAGAAAAATTCAGTTTTCTGATGAAGATGGGTTACCTTGGCGGAGCGGCGGAGGAGCTGCGGCCTTGGGGGGAGCCACCGACGAGGTAGGGCTTGGGGGCGGCGGAGGGCGGCGGAGGTAGGGCCTCTTCTTCTTCCTTGGGGCGGCGGAGGTAGGGCCTCTTCTTCTTCCTTGGGGCGGTGGTGGCGCTCTGGGGGGAGGCGGCGCTCG
>LR738711.1:369398575-369433493 GCA_902687465.1 Secale cereale
GGTGGTCGGCGGCGGCGGTTGAGTAGGGGAGGGGTACGGGGTGTCGGCGGCGGCGGTTGAGTAGGGGTCGGCGGCGGCGGCCGGTGGACCGGGGGGTGCTCTCGGTGACGAGGGGGATCGAGATCGAGTGTCCATGAAATTTAAAAATATTCATGATAGTTCAAAAAGTGCCCATGAAATACAATCGAGAAATGAAGGCTACGATTTAAATACAAACGATCTTAGCTAGCTAGCTATCTGTTCACAATCTTCTTGCCCTTCTTTTTCGCAAATGGAGTTCTTCTGTGGAACGGACGTCCTTTAGGTAGGGTGGTCCTGCTTCTTCTTGTGGTGTATGCTGCTACTTCATCATCGTCGTCATGTTCGATCCTCGGGTCGCCGTACTTGTCGAAGTCTTGCTCATTGGCTACTCCATCCATTCCGATTATCTTCCTTTTGCCTCTCCTCACGACAACACGACTGGGCTTTGACGGGTCGGTAATGAAGAAGCATTGGTCAACTTGGGAAGCCAGTACCCATGGCTCATTTTTCGCGGTGACGTTTGCGCCCGCGGTCTTGGATTTGGCTTCGGGTATAACCATGGTGGTGAAATACCGGTCTTCTTTTAGGACGCTCTTGGCCCATCTGACACGGAACATCGGGACCTTCTCTCCAGCGTAGCTCAGCTCCCAGATCTCCTCGATCCTTCCGTAGTATCTGTCCTTGTCATTACCGGTGTAGGATTCCATTGTTACCTCGGAGTTCTGATAACCATCGCTTTTCATGTCCTTGGCCTCGGTGTAGAATGTATAGCCGTTGATATCGTACGCCTCATAGGTCATCAGGTTGTGCTCGACGCCCTGTGACAAGGCGAATATGAGTTGTTCTTCCGCGGAAGAATCATCATGTAAAGGGTATGACAGAAGCTTCTGCTTGAACCAACGCGTGAAACATGAGTTGTGCTCTTTGATTATATCTTCGTCCGTCCTCTGTTGGCCTAGGTCATTGTATGTCTTCCAAATAAAGGTTTTGTGCTGAACCACCCAAGGATCGACCACGTCTATGTGTTGTAGCGCGACTAGGTTTGCTCTTTCAAAGTCGGCGAGTCGACCCTCGAAGTCGACATGCATTTCGCGGCGACCCTCACGGTGACCCCATCCAGCGAGCCTGCCGAGGTGCCTGTTGACGGGCAGACCAACGGGGTTCTCGATGCCTAGATAATTCGTGCAGTAGGAGATGCGCTCTTCGGTCAGAAAGCCCCTGGCTATGCTTCACTCTGGACGTGACATGTTGCGAACGTATCCTTTGATGACACCATTCATCCTTTCGAACGGCATCATGCTGTGCAGGAACGTCGGCCCGAGTTAGATGATATCGTCCACGATATGGACCAGCAGATGCACCATAACGTCGAAGAATGCGGGCGGGAAGTACATCTCAAGCTCATAGTATCACCACGATCTCTTCCTGTAGCCTTCTGAGTTGCCTCACGCCAACAGACTTCCGAGAGACGACGTCGAAAAAGTTGCATAGGCCAAATAAGGTTTCACGGACGTGCGCGTCCATGATACCACGGATTGCAACTGGAAGTATCTGCGTCATCAGCACGTGACAGTCGTGAGACTTCATCCCGCTGAACTTCAGCTTCGCCCGGTCTAGGTATCTGCTTATCTTCCCCGCGTAACTGTAAGGAAGTTGTACTCCTACGAGGCAGGTGAAAAACTGCTCGATCTCCTCCTGACTTAGAGTGAAGCACGCGGGAGGGTAGTCATTTTCGGTCTTCTTGGCCTTTTTGCCTTTGCGACGACTTTCCGTGTCCTGCTTCGCCTCATCATCATCATCATCATCATCATCATGATCATCATATATAGCGTGAAGCTCCTGCCTGATGCCCATTGATTTCAAGTCTGCCCTTCCTTTCGGCCCATCTTTGGTCCTCTCTGGCATGTTGAGCATGGTACCAAGCAGACTCTCGCACACGTTCTTCGTGATATGCATTACATCAATGCTGTGAGGCACACGGTGGATCTTCCAGTACGGCAAGTCCCAGAAAACAGACCTCGTTTTCCATACCTTCAGCAGCGGCTCTGGCGCCTTTCGCTTCTTTCCCGGCTCTGGCGCCTTTTGCTTCTTTCCCGGCAGTGGGCAATCTTTCCAATATTTCGACATCTCGTCTATTTCCTCGCCGCTCCTCGTACGCGGGCGTCCTCGGGGTTCGGTATCACCATCGAACAGATCCTTGCGTTTTCTCCACAGGTCATCGTCGCGAAGGCACCTTCGATGTCCCATGAACACGGTTTTCGAAGACCCAGGATCTCTATCTAGCTGGTGATACGTTGTGTCATCCATGCACCTGACGCATCCAGAAAATCCGTGGACCACCTGCCCCGCGACATATCCGTAACCGAGATAGTCGTGCACCGTCGTGAGCAGCGCGGCTCTCATAGGGAAATATTCTTTCTTTGCGGCGTCCCACGTATTGGCTGGCGTTTTCCACAGCGTGTCTAGCTCCTCTTTCAGCAGCCCCAGATACAGATTGATGTCGTTCCCTGGTTGTTTCGGTCCTTCAATTAGCATACTCATGTGAATGTACTTCCTCTTCATGCACAACCATGGGGGAAGGTTGTACATCCACACAAACACAGGCCAGGTGCTATGTGTGCTTCTCTGGCTGCTAAACGGGTTGACTCCATCGGTGCTCGCGCCCAGCATGATGTTCCTTGGATCGTTCCCAAATTCTAGGTCTTGGAAGTTCAACGCTTGCCACTGGCTCGCATCCTTAGGGTGACTCACCATCTTGTCTTTTTTATCTATCTCCGGATCATTTGCGTCATCTTCTCGCTTCTTCTCCTCCCTATCCGCGTGCCAACGCAGAAGCTTTGCTACCTTAGGGTCCGCGAAATACCGCTGCAAACGAGGAGTGATCGGAAAGTACCACACCACTTTTCGAGGAGCTTTCTTCCTCTTCTTGTATCAAGTGACGCCGCACACTGGACATATGGTAGACTCCGCGTGCTCGTCCCGGTAAATGATGCAATTGTTCATGCACACATGGTATTTCATGTGCGGTAAAACCAGAGGACACACGATTTTCTTCGCCTCCTCCAAACTGGTGGGGCACTTGTTCCCCTTGGGAAGACGTTCGTGCCAGAATGACATGTTCTCGTCGAAGCATGCGTCGGTCATTTTGTGTTTTACCTTCATCTCCAGAGCCATGAGCGTTACTTTTAGGCGGGTATCCTCGGGCCTGCATCCTTCATACAATGGAGTAACCGCGTCTAACTCAAGTTGATCCATCTTGGCTTTCTCTCGGGCGGCATCTCTTGCGTTATCGGTCTGCTTGAGAAGCAGCTGTTGAATATGAGGGTCCTGCACCCCGCCCATCGATGGTTCAGCGTCGTCTGCTCCGCCGGCATCATCATCTTCATGATCATGCCCGTCGTCTGCTCCGGCATCTTCCTCATCATCATGTCCTGCATCTTCTACATGATGACTATGTACAGCATCACCGTCGTGATCATCTCCTGGGGATTCTTCGTCTTCTCGCCCGCCCGAGCCGCGGTGGTTGTCTTGCTGCCCTTCCTCATTTCTTGCCCGGCCCCCATGGACGACTTCGTAGTCATCTTCATCACCTTGCCACCGATAGCCATCCATGAAACCACGCAAGAGCAGGTGGTCCCGCACCTGCCCGGAATCCGGGTCCGCAATAAGGCTCTTTAGCTTGCATCTTCGAAACGGACATCTTATCTCCGTCTCGTTCTTTTGAAGCATCTCGGCCTTCGCGGACCTCAAAAACCTATTCACGATGCCTTCGGTCATCGTGTGCACCATGGTCGCCCTGCAGGGTAGAGCAAAACGATATTTTAGAACCAAGAAAAAATTTGCCATGACTTTCCCTAAAAATAGGACAAAAATGAATGCTTAATGCCAAAATTCTCACCGAAACGGAAATGAATCAACATTCCGGGAAAATATTGGCAACTATCGCATTTCAAATACTGGTACACCTCCAAACACAAACACATATGCAACACAACAAACCTATCCAACACCACAAACATACATAGATCTAGCTAGGCCATAAAAGTGCATGTGCACATTGTTGTATGGAGAACAACATAAATATAGCTTCCCCCATACTTACCTACCAAAACAAGGTAATTTAACCACTTAATTTGAATGAATATATGGTGGAAATGAGGTGAAAAAGAGGAGGGACCCGAGAGGAGAGGAGGTGGAGAGAATGAAGAAGTGGGGGGGGGGAGTGAGTGTGGTAGAGAGGCTGTCCAAAATATCTTGTTGCTGCCCGCATACTAATGGCGCACCAACTACAAATGCGCCATTAGTAATCAAGGTCACTAATGGCGCATTTATAATTGGTGCGCCATTACAAGTTTCGCAAAAAAAAAAACATACTAATGGCGCACTGTCGCATAGTGCGCCATTACTAGTTCAAACTAGTAATGGCGCACTCTGGGACAGTGCGCCATTAGTAGTTTTGTAAAAAAAGAATAAAAAATATCATAAAAAAAGAGCATTAATGGCGCACTTTACTGCAGGTGCGCCATTACTGTTTACAACTAGTAATGGCGCACTATGCACGCATGCGCCATTAGTATGTTTGGACAGGCGCGCTAGTTAAAAAAAAACTTCTTGATACTAATGGCACACTCCGGGCATGGTGCGCCATTAGTACTTCGAACTCTAATGGCGTATCCGCTACTGGTGCGCCATTACTATGTACTAATGGCGCACTGCCTGCCTGGTGCTGCATTAGTATCAATTTCATCTATAGCCCTTTTCCTAGTAGTGCCTTGTTCAATCTCGTCATGGCAAGTCTCTTTTACTCGTTCCGTAATCCGTCATCTCGTGACTAACTCCTTAGTCACTTGAGCTCATTATGATGATGTCTTACCGAGTGGGCCCAGAGGTACCTCTCCGTTATATGGTGTGACAACATCCCAGTCTCGGTTCGTACCAACTCAACAGACACTTTCGGTGATACCCGATGCGTACCTTTATAGCCACCTAGTTACGTTGTGACGTTTGGCACACCCAAAGTATTCCTACGGCATCCGGGATTTGTACAACCTCATGGTCTAAGGAATAAATACTTGACACCGAAAAGCTTATGCATTACGAACTATACGATCTCGTGCTATGCTCAAGATTGGGTCTTGTCCATCACATCATTCTGCTAATGATGTGATCCCGTTATCACTGACATCCTATGTCCATGGTCAGGAAACCGTGACCATCTGTTGATCAACGAGCTGGCAACTAGAGGCCTACTAGGGACTCATTGTGGTCTATATATTCACACATGTATCGCTGTTTCCGTACAATACAATTCAAGCATGAATAACAGACGATTATCATGAACAAGGAAATATAATAATAATACTTTTATTATTGCCTCTAGGGCATATTTCCAACAGTCTCCCACTTGCACTAGAGTCAATAATCTAGTTACATTATGATGAATCGTACACCCATAGAGTTCTGGTGTTGATCATGTTTTGCCCGTGGAAGAGGTTTAGTCAACGGGTCTGCAACATTCAGATCCGTATGCACTTTACAAATATCTATGTCTCCATCCTGAACATAATTCCGGATGGAGTTGAAACGGCGCTTGATGTGCTTGGTCTTCTTGTGCAACCTGAACTCCTTGGTAATGGCAATAGCTCTAGTGTTGTCACAGAAGAGAGTAATCGGGCTTGACGCGCTTGGAATGACTCCTAGGTCGGTGATGAACTCCTTCATCCAGACTCCTTCCTGCGCCGCTTCGCACGCAGCTATGTACTCCGATTCACATGTAGAATGCGCCACCATGCTCTGCTTGCAACTGCACCAGCTGACTGCCCCACCATTCAAAATATACACGTATCCGGTTTGTGACTTAGAGTTCATCCAGATCTGTGTCGAAGCTAGCATCGACGTAACCCTTTACGACGAGCTCTTCGTCACCTCCATAAACGAGAAACATATCCTTAGTCCTTTTCAGGTACTTCAGCATGTTCTTGACCGCTGTCCAGTGTTCCATACCGGGATCACTTTGGTACCTCCCTACCAAACTTATGGCAAGGTTCACATCAGGTCTAGTACACAGCATGGCATACATGATAGAACCTATGGCCGAGGCATAGGGAATGACACTCATCTTTTCTCTATCTTCTGCCGTGGTCGGCGACTGAGCCTTGCTCAATCTCATACCTTGCAAAACAGGCAAGAACCCTTTCTTGGACTGATCCATATTGAACTTCTTCAATATCTTGTCAAGGTATGTACTTTGTGAAAGACCAATGAGGCGTCTTGATCTATCTCTATAGATTTTGATGCCTAATATGTAAGCAGCTTCTCCAAGGTCCTTCATTGAAAAACTTTTATTCAAGTAGGCCTTTACATTTCCCAAGAATTCTATATCATTTCCCATCAGCAATATGTCTTCCACATATAATATGAGAAATGCCACAGAGCTCCCACTCACTTTCTTGTAGATATAGGCTTCTCCATAAGTCTGTATAAAGCCAAACGCTTTGATCACATCATTAAAGCAAATATTCCAACTCCGAGACGCTTGCACCAGCCCGTAAATCGAGCGCTGGAGCTTGCATACCTTGTTAGCGTTCTCTGGATCGACAAAACCTTCCGGCTGCATCATATAAAACTCTTCCTTGAGGAAGCCATTCAGGAATACTGTTTTGACGTCCATTTGCCATATCTCATAATCATAAAATGCGGCAATAGCTAAGATGATTCTGACTGACTTCAGCATCTCTACGGGAGAGAAAGTCTCATCGTAGTCAATCCCTTGAACTTGTCGATAACCCTTAGCGACAAGCCGAGCCTTATAGATGGTCACATTACCATCTGCGTCTGTCTTCTTCTTAAATATCCATTTGTTTTCTATGGCGTGCCTATCATCAGGCAAGTCCACCAAAGTCCATACTTTGTTTTCATACATGGATTCTATCTCAGATTTCATGGCTCCAAGCCATTTATTGGAATCCCGGCCCGCCATCGCTTCTTCATAGTTCGAAGGTTCACGGTTGTCTAACAACATGATTTCCAGGACAGGGTTGCCGTACCACTCTGGTGCGGAACGTGCCCTCGTGGACCTTCGAAGTTCAGTAGTAACTTGATCTGTTTCTTCATGATCATTATCATCAACTTCCTCCCTTGTCGGTGCAGGCACCTCAGGAACGATTTCCTGCGCTGCGCTACTTTCAGGAGGGGTGACTGTCACCTGATCAAGTTCTACTTTCCTCCCACTCACTTCTTTCGAGAGAAACTCTTTCTCCAGAAAGCATCCATTCTTGGCAACAAAGACTTTGCCTTCGTATCTGTGGTAGAAGGTGTACCCAATCGTTTCCTTTGGGTATCCTATGAAGACGCATTTTTCCGATTTGGGTTCGAGCTTTTCAGGTTGAAGTTTCTTGACATAAGCATCGCAACCCCAAACTTTTAGAAACGACAGCTTCGGTTTCTTGCCAAACCAAAGTTCATACGGAGTCGTCTCAACGGATTTCGATGGAGAACTATTTAAAGTGAATGCGGCAGTCTCTAAAGCATAACCCCCAAAAGATAGCGGTAAATCGGTGAGGGACATCATAGATCGCACCATGTCCAACAGAGTACGATTTCGACGTTCGGACACACCGTTACGTTGAGGTCCCCCGGGCGGTGTCAACTGTGAAACAATTCCACAGTTCCTCGTAAGAACTTTATTTTTCTGTCACGTTTGTTCTCAACCTCATTCCGAAATTCCTTGAACTTTTCAAAGGTCTCAGACTTGTGTTTCATCAAATAGATATACCCGTATCTACTCAAGTCATCTGTGAGGGTGAGAACATAACGATAGCCTCCGCGAGCCTCAACACTCATTGGACCGCACACATCGGTATGTATGATTTCCAACAAGTTGGTTGCTCGCTCCATTGTTCCGGAGAACGGAGTCTTGGTCATCTTGCCCAAGAGGCATGGTTCGCACGTGTCAAATGATTCATAATCAAGAGACTCTAGAAGTCCATCTGAATGGAGCTTCTTCATACGTTTGACACCAATATGACCAAGGCGGCAATGCCACAAGTATGTGGGACTATCATTATCAACTTTACATCTTTTGGCATCTACACTATGAATATGTGTATCATCACGTTCGAGATTCATCAAAAATAAACCATTGACCAGCGGGGCATGACCATAAAACATATCTCTCAAATAAATAGAACAACCATTATTCTCCGATTTGAAAGAGTAGCCATCTCGCATAACACAAGATCCAGATACAATGTTCATGCTCAAAGCTGGTACTAAATAACAATTATTAAGGTTTAAAACTAATCCCGAGGGTAGATGTAGAGATAGCGTGCCGACGGCGATCACATCGACCTTGGAACCATTCCCGACGCGCATCGTCACCTCATCCTTCGCCAGTCTCCGCTTATTCCGCAGCTCCTACTTAGAGTTACAAATATGAGCAACTGCACCGGTATCAAATACCCAGGAGCTACTACGAGCGCTGGTAAGGTACACATCAATAACAAGTATATCAAATATACCTTTGACGTTCCCGGCCTTCTTGTCTGCTAAGTATTTGGGGCAGTTCCGCTTCCAGTGACCCGTTCCCTTGCAATAAAAACGCTCTGTCTCAGGCTTTGGTCCATACTTTGGCTTCTTCCTGGTAACAGGCTTACCGGGCGCGGCAACTCCCTTGTCGTCCTTCTTGAAGTTCTTCTTACCCTTGCCTTTCTTGAACTTAGTGGTTTAATTGACAATCAACACTTGATGTTCTTTCTTGATGTCCACCTCCGCTGATTTCAGCATCGAATACACCTCGGGAATGGACTTCTCCATCCCCTGCATATTGAAGTTTAACACGAAGCACTTGAAGCTTGGTGGGAGCGACTGGAGGATTCTGTAAACGACCGCTTCATCTGGGAGATTCATTCCCAGCTGAGACAAGCGGTTGTGCAATCCAGAAATCTTGAGGATGTGCTCACTGACAGAACTGTTTTCCTCCATATTACAGCTGTAGAATGCGTCGGAGACGTCATATCTCTCGACTTGGGCATGAGCTTGGAAAACCATTTTCAGCTCTTTAAACATCTCATATGCTCCGTGGTGCTCAAAACGCTTTTGGAGCCCCGATTCTAAGCTGTAAAGCATGCCGCACTGAACTAGGGAGTAATCATCACAACGCGACTGCCAAGCATTAATAACATCTTGGTTTGCCGGGGCGGGAGCGTCACCTAGCGGTGCTTCAAGGACATATGATCTCTTGGCAGCTATGAGGATAATCCTCAGGTTACGGACCCAACCCGTAAAGTTGCTACCATCGTCTTTCAGCTTGGTTTTCTCTAGGAACGCGTTGAAGTTGAGGGAAACTTGAGCGTGGGCCATTTGATCTACAAGAGATATTGTAAAGACTTTTGACTAAGTTCATGATAATTAAGTTCATCTAATTCAAATTTTAATGAACTCCCACTCAGAGTGACATCTCTCTAGTCATCTAAGTGATACACGATCCGAATCGACTAGCCCGTGTCCGATCATCACGTGAGACGGACTAGTCATCAACGGTGAACATCTTCATGTTGATCGTATCTTCTATACGACTCGTGTTCGACCTTTCGGTCTTCCGTGTTCCGAGGCCATGTCTGTACATGCTAGGCTCGTCAAGTGAACCCTAAGTGTATTGCGTGTGTAAATCTGGCTTACACCCGTTGTATGCGAACGTTAGAACCTATCACACCCGATCATCACGTGGTGCTTCGGAACAACGAACTTTAGCAACGGTGCACAGTTAGGGGAAACATAATTCTTGAAATTTTAGTGAGAGATCAGTAAACAAGATTCATAAACATGATAAACATCACATGAAATCAATTAAAGTGACATGATATGGCCAATATCATCTTGCTCCTTGGATCTCCATCTTCGGGGCACCATGATCGTCTTGTCACCGGCTCGACACCATGATCTTCATCATCATGATCTCCATCATCGTGTCTTGAAGAAGTCGTCACGCCAACTATTACTTCTACTACTATGGCTAACGTTTAGCAATAAAGTAAAGTAATTACATAGCGTTTATTCATCGACATGCAAGTCGTGATTCCCTATTACAAGAACATGATCAATCTCATACATCACATATATCATTCATCACATCTTCTTTTGGCCATACCACGTCACATAGCACATGCTGCAAAAACAAGTTAGACGTCCTCTAATTGTTGTTGCAAGTTTTACGTGGCTTCTATAGGTTTTCTAGCAAGAACGTTTCTTACCTACGCCAAAACCACAACGTGATTTTTCAATTTCTATTTACCCTTCATTAGGACCCTGTTCATCGAATCCGACCCGACTAAAGTAGGAGAGACAGACACCCGCCAGCCACCTTATGCAACTAGTGCATGTCTGTCGATGGAACCAGTCTCACGTAAGCGTACGTGTAAAGTCGGTCTGGGCCGCTTCATCCCACAACAATGCCGAATCAAGATTGACTAGTAACGGCAAGAAAGTTGAACAAACTCAAACGCCCACAACTGCTTTGTGTTCTACTCGTGCAAGATGCTATGCATAAGATCTAGCTCTGATGCCACTGTTGGGGAACGTAGCAGAATTCAAAAAAATTCTACGCTTTCACCAAGATCCAACTAAGGAGACATCTAGCAACGAGCATATAAGAGTGCATCTACATACCGTTATGTTGATCGCGAGCGGAAGCTTTCGAAGAAGCGTGGATGAAGTAGTCGTACTCTTCTCGTTCTTCGTCACCGATGATCTAGCGCCGAACGGACGGCACCTCCGCGTTCAACACACGTCCGTTACAGCAACATCACCTCCTTCTTGATCCAGCAAGGGGGGAGGAGAGGTCGTCGAAGATCCAGCAGCACGACGGCGTGGTGGTGGATGCAGTGGAGAATCCTGCAGGGCTTCGCCGGGCGCCCTGCGTAAGGAGATGGAGGTGTGACGGGAGGGGGAGAGGCGCCAGGGGCAAGGGTGCGGCTGCCCTCTCCCCCCCACATATATATAGGGGGCCAGGGGGGGTGCGCCGGCCCTGTAGATCCAATCTGCAGGGTGGGGCGGCGGCCAAGGGGGGGATCCTTGCCCCCCAAGGCAAGGTGGCGCCCCCTCCCCCCTAGGGTTTCAACCCTAGGCGCATGGGGAGGAGGGCCCATGTGGTGCGCCAGCCCACCAGGGCTGGCCACTTCCCCCTTGCGTCCTAGGGGCCCCACCGAGATGGGTGGCCCCACTCGGTGGACCCCCGGGACCCCTCCGGTGGTCCCGGGACACTCCCGGTGACCCCCAGAGATCACCCGATGGCCGAAACTGGACTTCCTATATATCATTCTTTACCTCCAGACCATTCCGGAACTCCTCGTGACGTCTGGGATCTCATCCGGGACTCCGAACAACTTTTGGGTTTCCACGTGCATGTATCTCTACGACCCTAGCGTTACCGAACCTTAAGTGTGTAGACCCTACGGGTTCGGGAGACACGTAGACATGACCGAGACCACTCTCCGGTCAATAACCAACAGTGGGATCTGGATACCCATGTTCGTTCCCACGTGTTCCTCGATGATCTTCATCGGATGAACCACCGTGTCAAGGATTCACTCAATCCCGTATGTTATTCCCTTTGTCCATCGGTACGGTACCTGCCCGAGATTCGATCGTCGGTATTCCCGATACCTTGTTCAATCTCGTCATGGCAAGTCTCTTTTACTCGTTCCGTAATCCATCATCTCGTGACTAACTCCTTAGTCACTTGAGCTCATTATGATGATGTCTTACCGAGTGGGCCCAGAGGTACCTCTCCGTTATACGGAGTGACAACATCCCAGTCTCGGTTCGTACCAACTCAATAGACACTTTCGGTGATACCCGATGCGTACCTTTATAGCCACCCAATTACGTTGTGACGTTTGGCACACCCAAAGTATTCCTACGGCATCCGGGAGTTGTACAACCTCATGGTCTAAGGAATAAATACTTGACACCGAAAAGCTTATGCATTACGAACTATACAATCTCGTGCTATGCTCAAGATTGGGTCTTGTCCATCACATCATTCTGCTAATGATGTGATCCCGTTATCACTGACATCCTATGTCCATGGTCAGGAAACCGTTACCATCTGTTGATCAACGAGCTGGCAACTAGAGGCCTACCAGGGACTCATTGTGGTCTATATATTCACACATGTATCGCTGTTTACGTACAATACAATTCAAGCATGAATAACAGACGATTATCATGAACAAGGAAATATAATAATAATACTTTTATTATTGCCTCTAGGGCATATTTCCAACAATATGCATGTGAGAGAAATAGTGTTTTCCAACTCAAATTAGTGAAAAGAGTGGTACATAGAAGTTAGAAAGAGAGAGAGAGAGAGAGAGAGAGAGAGAGAGAGAGAGAGATACAAAGAGAGCATGTGCGTGAGACTGCCCGACACCCCGAGAGAGATTGTGAGCATGTGTGAAAGAGAAATGTCGATGCATATAAAGTGTGTGCACTTATGCGGTAGATAGAGAGATATATAATGTGTTTGTGAGAACGGGCCGATGCATAGTGCATCTACGTGTAAAAGGCGATTCTACGCATTAAATTAAAATATAAATGGCATTATTATTTTTGGATGAGATCATGAATTTTGCAAATTGCGTATGGACGAAAATCGGTCTATCAGACACCCATACTCTATTGAATTCTAGCATGTGCATGTGTTTATTTCATATTATCGATCCATAGAGTGAGAGCGGTTTGAAATACAGGCAATGGATGCTTCTGCAATTCATATATAAACATTAATTAGTGCACTCCATGTTGTTATTGTGAAGCACTTTATACATTTGTCACTTGCATGGATACATTCCAAATTGCTAGCTACGAAATAGAATACATGTTGAATTCAACATAAAGGGGGTTTCGAAGATTTGAATTCATAGGAAGTGCATTAATCTATTTGAACCCGAGATAATGGCATTTGCAAATCATATGTAAAAGGGGGCATCAATCTTTGTTGTGCATTTGAACATGCTATATATATATATATATATATATATATATATATATATATATATATATATATATATATATATATATATATATATATATATATAAATTCATACGCATGTCTAACTCTTTTTTTGCAACCAAGGAGATTATATCCAGAACCAATCATGAACTGAGGTAAGTTGCATATTTTTTTGGGTTTTTATCTTTTATGCCACCGGTTGTATCCCACTACTCAGTTTTGCCACTATGAATTTCAACTGCTCAAAAATGCCATCACTTCATTACGCGCATGCTTAAAAATGCCACTAGACACAGTTATTGTGATCTCAAATCTCTTTTGACATGTTATAATGACATAAATTCCTATGGACCAACATGCCGTCTCTCCCTCTATCTCAGTACAATAAAGTGTGGGGCCCACTTGATCCCAATATCGCTCTTATTTTCCTGTAAAATTATTCACTTGGTTACTCCTGACAAGCGGGGCCACACTTATCATTGTGAGATACAGAGAACTAACATGTGGGTCTAGGCTTATTTTTGTCATATAACATGGTCAACGGGTTTGATGTGAAAATAACAATGTCTAATGGCATTTTGAGCAAACATCTAACAGAACGATGTCTTTTTTGAGATATCTAATGGCATTTTTGAGCAAGTATCTCACGGGTCGATGGCATTTTTGAGTAGTTGTAATTTCTAATGGCAAAACCGAGTAGTGAGACACAACCGGTGGCATAAATGATAAAAACCCTATTTTTTAATATATACTCATGTACAATGTATATTCAAATGTACAACCTCCATTCCAAAATAATCGTAGCTTTATGATTTTCAAGAGTAAAGATTTGTGAAGTTTGACAAATCCTGTATGTTCAATTCAAGAGAAATGAAAATATTAATGCTTCTGCTCCCAAATATTGAATGAAGCGCCAAATAGGCCTCTGGTCACCCGAAACCACGCAAGACTAATGTTTGGCGATAGGAAATTGTTGTCCTGACTCTAGCCCGTGTAGCCTATCAGCCCGATGTCCAAAGGTCTAAACCGGGGTAGATTTGTAACTTCACCAAGATGCCAGTCTCAACCATCTCCTAGAAGCATTCATATGCCATGGGCGCCTAAACACCCATGCGCTCGGCCGAAATCTACCCTGCCCACATTTGGGACACCTAAGATTACTGTCATACCCCCAACCCACAATATGTCCGAAATTTTAGATGGGGGCAAAGTTTGTAACTTTCCCCAAATTTCAAACAAGCGTGTCCCAAACCGAAACATTGTTCACCCTCAGTTACCTGCATCCCTCTGTTTCCCCATTCATACTTCGTGGGCGCCAAAACGCCCTCTCCACCTGCCGCGAAACCCCAGCCTCCTTCGTCCTCCACCCCATAGCGCCCAATCCACCGCCACCCAAGTCCATCACGCCGGAGCCGGTACCCCGACATCATCGTCCAACGGAACCACAACCGCAACGCCCTCAAGGACTTAGTAGCTGAAACTGAGGTAGAGCTGCCTCCACGACGCCGACGCCGGAGTGCGCCATACCAAAACCACTCCGACCACGCCGTCCCGTGCCTCACTACTGCCACTCCACTATCGCAACCATCCACCGCAACGGAGCTGTTCCCGCTACGTCGTCTTTCGCCGCCTTGGATCTGCTTCCCCGCCTCTGACCGACGGCCACCGCACCGCACTCAATAACATGGCCACGGGTTCATCCAAGGCTGCACTGTCCTCCACAACTTCTCGTTTCCAGCGAACCACAAGAAGATCATTGAAAAACAGAAGGAGGACACATCACTGCCAGCGGAAAGAGGTACTCCTCTTCCCTTATTCATGCAAACCTTATGTCTCTGCTCACACCGTATTCATCACGCGAAAGAAACTAGTTGAGCGCTTCTTACCGCATCTTCTTCGTGATACTAAATGCACATGGTTTCCTCCCTTTACTATTTCACCTTTGCTAGAGGTCAGTAGCCCGCTTGGATTTCAATTCAGGGTCAGTCGAACCGCAATTAGAAGAAGCAGCACCCGCTTAGGCGCGCGGGGCATCTAGTCCGCATGTTCGTCGGGGAAGCGGCGCATCAATGTCTATCATAGGGGTGTGGGGCATTGGAGCTACTTGCGCCTGATCTGGTGGTTGGCTGGGCTTGAATGGATTGCCGGGGGGCGGTTCCAAGCACGGCGGTACGGTGAGGTCAAGGGGAGGGCATAGGCAGGGGATTGGGCCGGTGGTCGCTGCCGTTTTGAGGAAGATCGTCAACACTGACTGGCTGGAGGTAGATGAAGGCGATCTGCCCGTTCTTTGTACAATGGACGATGCAGAAAAAATGGACTGACCTATTTGTTTTAAGTCGAATGTTATTTTCATAGAATCCTATAGTAATTTAGTGTACCATGCATGTTGTAGAGCTATCACATGTCTCCCGTCATTTATTTCTCACCGACCTGCTATCTGCTACCTTTACACTATACTAATTGTGCACACACTTCACCCATACTCACAATATTGTTTTTTTATGCATGGGTATTTCCATATCTGACGCAGTGTTGATGAATGCTGAAAAGAGAAGACATAAGTCGCTCCAGTGTAATTCAAAGATAAGCACTAAGCGTTTCAACGCTCTAAAGGATGCAGTGTCATCAGTTGGAGACAGTAAACATAGCTCTGCAGTTGATGATCTCAATTGCCACACACAACCATCCCAGGTGTTTGCTTTAACTTCACGCTGTCAAATGTGGTTGCATGTTTCATATGGTTTCTACCTTGTATTGCTTCCAATTTGGTTAAATTGCATCTACTTACTTTACACATTATTACTTTGATAATGACATGCCTTCCTGTTTTTGATACATACTACATATGCCTATTAACCATGTTCGTACATCAAACTAATGCTCTTTTGTATCCCTCGTCAATCACTTATGATGAGACAGTCACTCCGGTGGGTTACTGTGAGATGCCATACTCGTTTAAAGAGTGCAGTGTCATCCTCCCCACACGATTCTCAAGAAACAGCAAGGCTAAATGAAGATAGTCAACGTAGCTCTCTAGTTGATGACCGCAGTTCCCCCAACCACCATCACAGGTGCTTGCTCTAACTTCCCAGTATGATATGTGGTTGCATGTTGCATACGGTGTCTAGCTTGTAATGCTTCTAATTAGGGTAAATTGCATCTTCTTAGTTTACACATTATACCTATGAATATGACATGCCTTCCTATTTTTGGTACACACTACATCTATGTGTTAACCTTGTTCTTACATGAAACTACCTCTCTTCTCTATCCTGCATCAATCACATACGATGAGTCACCTTTATTCATTGCATATTGCATATTATTTCTAGCCAGCTGCCATGTATTGCTTCTAATTTGGTCAAATACATTTGTTAGGGCACCCTTTTAATTTGCAGAGTGATATTGGTTTCATCTTTCATATGGTTTCTAGCTTGCATTGATTCTTACAAGTTCAAGCACCTTGTTCTTAGTTTACGCCTTATACATCATACATGTCAATATGTCACGCCGTCCTATTTTTCATACATATTCCATCCTCCTATCATGCGGCTGCCTTACATGAAAGTAGTGTTCGTCAGTATCATGCATCAATGAGTTCTGAAGAACAAATTTTATTCCTTTTTCCTGTGGGTTTGACTTGACAAGGCAAAATCAAGAAAGAGGAAGGAAAAGAGTAAGGAAGGCGATGATGGTGGTCCTCTGCACCAACGTAAGCGGAGCATCTGTACCGATTCTCCTTGTACTGATAGTGCATTACAAGGTCCAAGTCTCCACTCCCCTACTCCACCATCCAAGGTGCTTGCTCTAACTTGGTAGTGTGTTGCTTATGGTGTCTAGCTTGTATTGCTCCTAATTAGTGTAATCTGCATCTGCTTAGCTTACACATGATACATGTGAATATGACACGCTTTCCTATTTTTGGTACATACTATATCTGTATATCACACCATGTTCTTACATGAAACTACTCTTCTTGTGTATCCTGCATCAGTCACTTATGATGGAACACCTTTAAGTTGGCAGCGTGATATTGGTTTGCGTCGTGAATATGATTTCTAGCATGTATTGCTTCTAGTTTGATGAACGCCACCTATAACGAGACAGTTTTAACTTGGCAGAGTGATATTGATTGCACCTTTCATATGGTGTCTAGTTTGCAGTGCTTCTAATTTGTTGAAGTGCCTTCTGCTTAGTTACCACATCATAGGTGTGAATATGTCAAGCCGTCCATTTTTTCGTACATATTCCATCCTCGTATCACGACTTTGCCTTTCATCAGAGTAGTGTTCATCAGTATCATGCATGAATGAGTTCTAAAGAGCGAATTATATTCCTTTTTCTTGTCAGTTTGACCTCACAATGCAAAACCAATAAAGCTGAAGGAAATTGGCAAGGCATTGGATGATGGTGGTCCTTCCGAGCAACTGAAACAGAGGTTCTCTACAGATTATACTCCGCCATCCTCCCAACAAGATTCGCAAGACAATGCAAGGCTAGAAAGTCAACGTAGCTGTGTAGATGATGAGCACATCTCCCCTACTCCACCATCACAGGTGCTTGCTCTAACTTGGCACTATTATATGTGGTTGCATGTTGCGTATGATGTTTAGCTTGTATTGCTTCTAACTTTGTTGAATTGCATATGCTTACTTTACACATAATGCTTGTGAATATGACATGTGTTCCTGTTTCTAGAACATACGTGTACATGATGAGCACATCTCCTCTACTCCAACATCACAGGTGCTTGCTCTAAATTGGCACTATTATATGTGGTTGCATGTTGCGTATGATGTCTAGCTTGTATTGCTTCTAACTTTGTTGAATTGCATCTGCTTACTTTACACATAATGCCAGTGAATATGACATGTGTTCCTGTTTCTAGAACATATGTGTACATAGCACATCTCCCCTACTCCACCATCACAGGTGCTTGCTCTAACTTGGAACTGTTATATGTGGTTGCGTTTTCCGTATGATGTCTAGTTTGTATTGCTTCTGATTATGTTGAATTGCATCTGCGTAGCTTACAACTTATACCTGCAACGATCACTTACCCAGAAGACACGTTTAACTTGGGACTGTGATGTAGGTTGCATCTTGCATTGTCTTCTAGCTTGTACTGCTTCTAATTTCTTGAAATGGCACTTACGACGAGACACTTTTTACCTGATAGAGTGA
This sequence comes from Secale cereale, assembly GCA_902687465.1. Taxonomy (NCBI): domain Eukaryota; kingdom Viridiplantae; phylum Streptophyta; class Magnoliopsida; order Poales; family Poaceae; genus Secale; species Secale cereale. The sequence goes on from LR738711.1 coordinate 369,416,793, forward strand.
TATTGGTTGCATGTTCATATGGTGCCTAGCTTTCATTTCTTCTAAATTTGTTGAAATGCCTTCCGCCTACTGTTTTTCATACATATTTCATCCTCTTATCGTACGTGTAAATATGAAACACTGTGTTTTTTGTATATATTCCATCCTCCTATCCCGTGCTTACCTTACATCAAAGTAGTGTTCATCTGTATCATGCATCAACCAGTTATGCAGAGCTAATTTTATTCATCTTCTTATGGTTTTGACTTCATAAGGCAATATCAGAAAATAGGGAGGAAAAGAGTAAGTTAGGGGATGTTGGTGGTCCTCTGCACCGACGCAAACAAAGACTCTCTAGATTTGCCACTGCTACTGCTAACGAAGTTGAAGTCCCAAGTCTACATGATGAGTTAATCTCCCATACTCCACCATCGTAGGTGCTTGCTCTAAGTTGACAATGTGATAATTGGTTTCATGTTGCATATGTTGTCTAGCTTGTATTTCTTCTATTTTGATTAAATTGCACCTGTTGAGTTCATACGTTATACATGTGCATATGACATAGCGTTCTGTATGATACCATGTTCTTACATCAAAGTACTGCTGTTGTGTATCAAGCATCAGTCACTCATGATTGGACACTTTTAACATGGCAGTTTGATAGTGGTTGCATCTTGCATTGATTTATATGTTGTACTGCTTCTAATTTTTCGAATTGCCACTTATGACAAGACACTTTTAACTTGGCAGAGTAATATTGGTTGCATCTTTCATATGGTGTCTAGCTTGCATTACTTCTATTTTCTTCAAAATCCTTCTGCTTAGTTTACACATAGTAGATATGAATATATCATGACGTCCTATTTTTCTTACATATTCCATCCACATGCGGTTGTCTTACATAGTATTGCTTGTCTGTATCATGCATCAATGAGTTCCGAAGAGCGATTTTATTCTTTTGTGTTGTGGGTACGGCTTTACATGGCAAAGTCAAAAAAGAGCAAGGAAAATAATATAGTAGGGAGTGGTGTTACTCGTCGGATGAAACGGAAAAGGATTTGTCGTCCAGATTCTGCTCGTACTTATAGTGCAGTAGAAGGTCCAAGTCCACCGGCTAAATCTACAAACACAGTATCACTTGCTCCACCAGCTGCATCATCCGCTTCAACTGTACCAGCATCTCAACGAGTTACTCGTTCGTTTGCTCCGCAACTGGCCAGTTCCCAAGCTGCCTTCACACCTAACACTACTTCCGAAGCACTGCTGACACAACAGGACTTGGCAAGATCAGATGAACCTCATGAGCATCAACACCAAGACGGTACCCGACCGAGTCTAGTTGAAGTTGCATGCTCCTTTATATGTACTCTCACAGTTTGATGTACACTAACACTTTGCATATTCGTTGTTGAACTAGCACCACGACGCAAGCGGAAACAGACATCAGGGATAATGCTTGACTGATTAACAAAATCTAAAGGAGGAAGAATGGAGATCCATTTTGAGGGACATTTAAAAAGGCCACGTGATGCTACAGAGTCAACCAAGTTAGTATCAGAGGCAGCTGTTGCCGTTAGGTGTCATGCACGTATCCTCCGAACGTGGATCCAGTACAGGAATGAGAAAGACAATACCATGTTTAACACCTTCCCTGATCATTTATCCGTAAGTAATGTTATTCATCGCAAATAGTAATATTGTCTTGCTCTGTCCCATACTTTCTAGCTTCCTCCTAATATGACTCACATTCTTTTTTCAACAGATGAGATTCAAGTTGGATCCGAAAGATGATGCAACTAAAAAAGCATGCACTCATGTTTTTCAGTCTGCTCTGCGACAGTATCGGTACCACCTTAGAAAATCTCACTTTGAAGGCAAGACTAACAATGAAATTGCCCAAACATCTCCAGTGGAATATATTACAGATGAAGACTGGACAGTCCTTGATAAACACTGGTATGATCCAAAGTATCTGGTAGGCTATAAGTATTTGATCAGACCACATATTGAACTTGTATTTATGTATGTGCCTTACAAGTGTATCTTCTTCTAGGCTAACTGTTTGAAGTGAAGGAAATATGCCCTAGAGGCAATAATAAAGTTGTTATTTATATTTCCTTATATCATGATAAATGTCTATTATTCATGCTAGAATTGTATTAACCGGAAACTTAGTACATGTGTGAATACATAGACAAAACAGTGTGTCCCTAGTATGCCTCTACTAGACTAGCTCATTGATCAAAGATGGTTATGTTTCCTAGCCATAGACATGAGTTGTCATTTGATCAACGGGATCACATCATTAGGAGAATGATGTGATGGACAAGACCCATCCGTTAGCATAGCACTATGATCGTTTAGTTTTACTGCTATTGCTTTCTTCATGACTTATACATGTTCCTATGACTATGAGATTATGCAACTCCCGAATACCATAGGAACACCTTGTGTGCTATCAAACGTCACAACGTAACTGGGTGATCATAAAGATGCTCTACAGGTGTCTCCGAAAGTATTTGTGGTGTTGGCATAGATCAAGATTAGGATTTGTCACTTCGAGTGTCGGAGAGGTATCTCTGGGCCCTCTCGGTAACACACATCACAATAAGCCTTGCAAGCAAAAGACTAATGAGTTAGTCACGAGATAATGTGTTACGGAACGAGTAAAGAGACTTGCCGGTAACGAGATTGAACTAGGTATAGAGATACCGACGATCGAATCTCGGGCAAGTAACATACCGTTGACAAAAGGAACAACGTATGTTGTTATGCGGTTTTGACCGATAAAAGATCTTCGTAGAATATGTAGGAGCCAATATGAACATCCAGGTTCCGCTATTGGTTATTGACAGGAGATGAGTCTCGGTCATGTCTACATAGTTCTCGAACCCGTAGGGTCCGCGACGCTTAACGTTTGATGACGATCGGTATTATGAGTTTATGAGTTTTGATGTACCGAAGGTAGTTCGGAGTCCCGGATGAGATCACGGACATGACGAGGAGTCTCGGAATGTCCGAGACATAAAGATTGATATATTGGACGACTATATTCGGACACCGGAAGTGTTCTGGAAAAGTTTCGGATTTAACGGGATTGCCGGAGGGGGTTACCGGAACACCCTACGAGGGGGGATGGTCCATAGTGGGCCTTAGGGAAAAGAGAGAGGCAGCCCATAGGGGCTGTCCGGCGCCCCACCTAGGGTTCCTAGTTGGACTAGGATTGGGGGGCGCCACCTCTCCTTCTTTTCCTTTCCTTCTCTTCCTTCTTTGGTAGTTCCTACTAGGAATAGGATTGCAATCCTATTCCTAGTAGGATTGCACTCCTAGCCGCACCATAGAAGGGCCGGCCGGCCTCCCCCCTTGCTCCTTTATATACGGGGGCAGGGGGGCTCCCAAAGACACACAAGTTGAATTATTCTAGCCGTGTGCGGTGCCCCCCTCCATAGAAACACACCTCGGTCATACCGTCGCGGTGCTTAGGCGCAGCCCTGCGCCGGTGAATACATCATATCCGTCACCACGCCGTCGTGCTGACGAAACTCTCCCGTGAAGCTCAACTGGATCAAGAGCTCGTGGGACGTCATCAAGCTGAACGTGTGCTGAACGCGGAGGTGCCGTACGTTCGGTGCTTGATCGGTTGAATCGCGAAGAAGTTCGACTACATCAACCGCGTCACTTGACGCTTCCGCTTCCGGTCTACGAGGGTACGTAGACACACTCTTCCCTCTCATTGCTATGAATCTGGTAGATAGATCTTGCGTGATCGTAGGAAAATTTTAAAATACTAAGTTCCCCAGCAGTGGCATCATGAGCCAGGTCTATGCGTAGATGATATGCACGAGTAGAACACAATGAGTTGTGGGCGATACTAGTCATACTGCTTACCAGCATGTCATACTTTGCTTCGGCGGTATTGTGAGATGAAGCGGCCCGGACCGACATTACGCGTACGCTTACGCGAGACTGGTTTCACCATTACGAGCACTCGTTGCTTAAAGGTGAATGGCGGGTGTCTGTCTCTCTCACTTTAGCTGAATCAAGTGTGGCTACGCCCGGTCCTTGTGAAGGTTAAAACAGCACATACTTGACGAAACATCGTTGTTGTTTTGTATGCGTAGGTAAGAACGGTTCTTGCTAAGCCCGTAGCAGCCACGTAAAACTTGCAACAACAAAGTAGAGGACGTCTAACTTGTTTTTGCAGGGCATGTTGTGATGTGATATGGTCAAAACATGATGAGTTATACGGTTTTGTATGAGATGATCATGTTTTGTAATGTTATCGGCAACTGGCAGGAGCCATATGGTTGTCGCTTTATTGTATGAAATGCAATCGCCATGTAATTGCTTTACTTTATCACTAAGCGGTAGCGATAGTCGTAGAAGCAATAGTTGGCAAGACGACAACGATGCTACGATGGAGATCAAGGTGTCGCGCCGGTGACGAAGGTGATCATGACGGTGCTCTGGAGATGGAGATCAAAAGCACAAGATGATGATGGCCATATCATGTCATATATTTTGATTGCATGTGATGTTTATCTTATTATGCTTCTTATTTTGCTTAGAACGACGGTAGCATTATAAGATGATCCCTTACTAAATTTCAAGGTATAAGTGTTCTCCCTGAGTATGCACCGTTGCGAAAGTTCGTCGTGCCGAGACACCACGTGATGATCGGGTGTGATAAGCTCTACGTTCAAATACAACGGGTGTAAGCCAGTTTTGCACACGCAGAATACTCGGGTTAAACTTGACGAGCCTAGCATATACAGATATGGCCTCAGAACACTGGAGACCGAAAGGTCGAGCGTGAATCATATAGTAGATATGATCAACATAAGATGTTCACCATTGAAACTACTCCATCTCACGTGATGATCGGACATGGTTTAGTTGATTTGGATCACGTGATCATTTAGATGACCGGAGGGATGTCTATCTAAGTGGGAGTTCTTAAGTAATATGATTAATTGAACTTTAATTTATCATGAACTTAGTCCTGGTAGTATTAGCATATCTATGTTGTAGATCAAAAGCACAAGATGATGATGGCCATATCATGTCACATATTTTGATTGCATGTGATGTTTATCTTATTATGCTTCTTATTTTGCTTAGAACGACGGTAGCATTATAAGATGATCCCTTACTAAATTTCAAGGTATAAGTGTTCTCCCTGAGTATGCACCGTTGCGAAAGTTCGTCGTGCCGAGACACCACGTGATGATCGGGTGTGATAAGCTCTACGTTCAAATACAACGGGTGTAAGCCAGTTTTGCACACGCAGAATACTCGGGTTAAACTTGACGAGCCTAGCATATGCAGATATGGCCTCGGAACACTGGAGACCGAAAGGTCGAGCGTGAATCATATAGTAGATATGATCAACATAAGATGTTCACCATTGAAACTACTCCATCTGACGTGATGATCGGACATGGTTTAGTTGATTTGGATCACGTGATCATTTAGATGACCGGAGGGATGTCTATCTAAGTGGGAGTTCTTAAGTAATATGATTAATTGAACTTTAATTTATCATGAACTTAGTCCTGGTAGTATTAGCATATCTATGTTGTAGATCAATAGCTCGCGATGTTGCTCCACGTTTATTTTTTATATGTTCCTAGAGAAAACCAAGTTGAAAGATGTTAGTAGCAATGATGCGGAATTGTTCCGTGATCTGAGGATTATCCTCATTGCTGCACAGAAGAATTATGTCCTTGATGCACCGCTAGGTGATAGACCTATTGCAGGAGCAGATGTAGACGTTATGAACGTTTTGACAAAAGCTCGATATGATGACTACTTGATAGTTTAGTGCACCATGCTTTACGGCTTATAACCGGGACTTCAAAAACGTTTTGAAACGCCACGGAGCATATGAGATGTTCCAAGAGTTGAAATTAGTATTTCATACTCATGCCCGTGTCGAGAGGTATAAGACCTCTGACAGTACTTTGCCTACAAGATGGAGGAGAATAGCTCAACCAGTGAGCATGTGCTCAGATTGTCTGGGTACTACAATTGCTTGAATCAAGTGGGAGTTAATCTTCCAGATAAGATAGTAATTGACAAAGTTCTCTAAACACTATCACCAAGTTAGTAGAACTTCGTGATGAACTATAATATGCAAGGGATGACAAAAGTAATTCCCGAGCTCTTCGCGATGCTGAAATCGGCGAAGGTAGAAATCAAGAAAGAGCGTCAAGTGTTGATGGTGAACGAGACCACTTGTTTCAAGTAAAGGGCAAAGGGATAGAAGGGGAACTTCAAGAAGAATGACAAGCAAGTTTTCACTCCCATGAAGAAACCCAAAGCTAAACTCAAGCCTGAAACTAAGTGCTTCTACTGCAAAGGAATTGGTCACTGGAAGTGGAACTGCCCTAGATACCTGGCGGATAAGAAGGATGGCAAAGTGAACAAAGGTATATTTGATATACAGATTATTGATGTGTATTTTACTAGTGTTCATAGCAACCCCTCGGTATTTGATACTGGTTAAGTTGCTAAAGAGTAGTAACTCGAAATGGGAGTTGCATAATGAACATAAACTAGTTAAAGGATGAAGTGACGATGTGTATTGGAAGTAGTTCCAAGATTGATATGATCATCATCGCACACTCCCTATACTTTCGGGATTAGTGTTGAACCTAAATAAGTGTTATTTTGGTGTTTGTGTTGAACATGAATATGATTTGATCATGTTTATTGCAATACGGCTATTCATGTAAGTTAGAGAATAATTGTTATTCTGTTTACATGAATAAAACCTTCTATGGTCATACACCCAATAAAAATGGTTTGTTGGATCTCGATCGTGTGATACACATATTCATAATATTGAAACCAAAAGATGCAAGGTCAATAATGATAGTGCAACTTATTTGTGGCACTGCCGTTTAGGTCATAATGGTATAAAGCGCATGAAGAAACTCCATAGTGATGGACTTTTGGAATCACTTGATTATGAATCACTTGGTGCTTGCGAACCATGCCTCATGGGCAAGATGACTAAAACTCCGTTCTCCGGAACAATGGAGCGAGCAACAGATTTGTTGGAGATCATACATACAGATGTATGTGGACCAATGAGTGTTGAAGCTCGCGGCGGGTATCGTTATTTTCTGACCTTCACTGATGATTTGAGCAGATATGGGTATATCTACTTAATGAAGCACAAGTCTGAAACATTTGAAAAGTTCAAAGAATTTCAGAGTGAAGTGGAGAATCATCGTAACAAGAAAATAAGAGTTTCTACGATATGATCGTAGAGGAAAAATATTTGAGTTAGCGAGTTTGGCCTTCAGTAAAAACCAATGTGAAATAGTTTCACTACTCATGCCACCTGGAACACCACATTGTAATGGTGTGTCCGAACGTTGTAACCGTACTTTATTGGATATGGTGCGATCTATGATGTCTCTTACCGATTTACCACTATCGCTTTTGGGGTTATGCATTAGAGACAGCTACATTCACGTTAAATAGGGCACCATCTAAAATCCGTGGAGATGACACCGTATAAACTGTGGTTTGACGAGAAACCTAAGCTGTCATTTCTTTAAGTTTGGGACTGCGATGCTTATGTGAAAAAGTTTCAACATGATAAGCTCGGACCCAAATCGGAGAAGTAAATCTTCATAGGATACCCAAAAGAAACTGTTGGGTACACCTTCTATCACAGATCCGAAGGCAAGGTCTTTGTTGCTAAGAGTGGATCCTTTCTAGAGAAGAAGTTTCTCTCGAAAGAAGTGAGTGGGAGGAAAGTAGAACTTGATGAGGTAATTGTACCTTCTCCCGAAATTGGAAAGTGGAACATCACAGAAACTAGTTCCAGTGATTCCTACACCAATTAGCGAGGAAGATAATGATGATGATCATGAAACTTCAGATCAAGTTTCTGCTGAACTTCGTAGATCAACCAGAGTTCGTTCCGCATCAGAGTGGTACGGCAACCCGGTTCTGGAAGTCATGTTACTGGACCATGATGAACCTATGAACTATGAGGAAGCAATGATGAGCCCAGATTCCGCAAAATGGCTTGAGGCCATGAAATCTGAGATGGGATCCATGTATGAGAACAAAGTGTGGACTTTGGTTGACTTGCCCGATGATTGGCAAGCCATCAAAAATAAATGGATCTTCAAGAGGAAGACTGACGTTGACGGTAATGTTACTGTTTACAAAGCTCGACTTGTTGCGAAAGGTTTTCGACAAGTTCAAGGAGTTGACTACGATGAGACCTTCTCACCCGTAGCGATGCTTAAGTCTGTCCGAATCATGTTAGCAATTGTCGCATTTTATGAAATCTGGCAAATGGATAACAAAACTGCATTCTTTAATGGATTTATTAAAGAAGACTTGTATATGATGCAACCAGAAGGTTTTGTCAATCCTAAAGGTGCTAACAAAATGTGCAAGCTCCAGCGATCCATCTATGGACTGGTGCAAGCATCTTGGAGTTGGAATATACGCTTTGATAAGTTGATCAAAGCATATAGTTTTATACAGACTTGCGGTGAAGCCTGTATTTACAAGAAAGTGAGTGGGAGCACTACAGCCTTTCTGATAAGTATATGTGAATGACATATTGTCGATCAGAAATGATGTAGAATTTTCTGGAAAGCATAAAGGAGTGTTTGAAGGAGTTTTTTCAAAGAAAAACCTCGGTGAAGCTGCTTACATATTGAGCCTCAAGATCTATACAGATAGATCGAGACGCTTGATAAGTTTTTTCAATGAGTACATACCTTGACAAGTTTTTGAAGTAGTTCAAAATGGATCAGTCAGAGAAGGAGTTCTTGCCTGAGTTGTAAGGTATGATGTTGAGTAAGACTCAAAGCCAGACCTCGGCAGAAGATAGAGAAAGAATGAAGGTCATTGCCTATGCCTCAGCCATAGGTTCTATAAAGTATGCCATGCTGTGTACCAAACCTGTTGTGTACCTTACCATGAGTTTGGCAAGGAGGTACAAAAGTGATCCAGGAGTAGATCACTGGACAGCGGTCAAAATTATCCTTAGTAACTGGTTGACTAAGGAAATGTTTCTCGATTATGGAGGTGATAAAGAGTTCGTCGTAAAGGGTTACGCCGATGCAAGCTTTGACACTAAATCCAGATGACTCTAAGTATCAATCTGGATGTGTATTGAAAGTGGGAGCAATTAGCTAGAGTAGCTCTATGCAGAGCATTGTAGACATAGAAATTTGCGAAATACATACGGATCTGAATGTGACAGACCCGTTGACTAAACTTCTCTCACAAGCAAAACATGGTCACACCTTATTACTCTTGGCTATTAATCACATAGCGATGTGAACTAGATTATTGACTCTAGTAAACCCTTTGGGTGCTGGTCACATGGCGATGTGAACTATGGGTGTTATTCACATAACGATGTAAACTATCGGTATTAAATCACATGGCGATGTGAGCTAGATTATTGACTCTAGTGCAAGTGGGAGACTGAAGGAAATATGCCTTAGAGGCAATAATAAATTTGTTATTTATATTTCCTTATATCATGATAAATGTCTATTATTCATGCTAGAATTGTATTAACCGGAAACTTAGTACATGTGTGAATACATAGACAAAACAGAGTGTCCCTAGTATGCCTCTACTAGACTAGCTCATTGATCAAAGATGGTTATGTTTCCTAGCCATAGACATGAGTTGTCATTTGATCAACGGGATCACATCATTAGGAGAATGATGTGATGGACAAGACCCATCCGTTAGCATAGCACTATGATCGTTTAGTTTTACTGCTATTGCTTTCTTCATGACTTATACATGTTCCTATGACTATGAGATTATGCAACTCCCGAATACCGTAGGAACACCTTGTGTGCTATCAAACGTCACAACGTAACTGGGTGATCATAGTGTCGGGGTTTTCATGCAGGACATGGCGTAGACCCCTAGACCAAAGACATGGTCAGGGGCCCACTACTACGTCAAGCACCCCAAGTCCAACTGGGTAAAAAAGAGTCTAGCTTTAGTCTAGTGTTCTTAAGAAGTCTCCTACAAACGGTTCTAGGGAGGGTTTAACCCGATGTACAAGCAACCCAAAGTCCTTCTTAAACCTCTCCTGCCAAGAGGCCACCGAGGGGGGAATCGCCCTAAACACCTTGCCGTTACGCTCCTTCCATATGCTCCAGGCCGCCGTCAGAAAGATTTCCATGAACATGGGTTTGGTCCAGCGCCGCCGCCCGGAGTGTGCGATCTGCAGGCGATCTCCAGTGTATGTCCAGTCCATTCCCAGCTTCCCCCAGCAGACTTTGCTGAAGTTACAGCTAAAGAAGAGATGCTCAACAGTTTCTTCCTCTCCACTCTCACAAAGTTCGCATGCTACCCCCTCAGAAACATTGTAGTGGCGCCGTTTGAGCATGTTTTTGGTGTTCACCCGATCCGCCAGCAGCAACCATGCAAACACCTTAATTTTCATTGTGCACCTGCTCTTCCAGATCCATTTGAAAGCCTCATCCGCTATCATTTCCTTGAAGAAGTTCACGTAGTATTTCCGCGAGGAGTATCGATCTCCCCACAAGCAGGTCCAGGAATCATTTAGGTCATCCATGGGGGTGATGTCCCTCGATAGGTCTTGCATTTCCAGCACCTCATCCCTAGCCTGTTGAGAGAGGGGCAGATAGAACCCCTGCTGAATGGTTGTGATGGACAGGAAGTCCCTGACAGACGCATCTTCCATCGTAGTGTAGGATAAGGCCCTTGGATGCGAGAGCTCAAAGGTTTCGGCGAGCCATAGGTCCTTCCAGAACAGTACCGATGAGCCATCACCCACTACAACCCTAGTAATTCCTCTGTATTTGTCGTTTAACTTCATCACATCTCTCCACCAGAACGAGCCGCAGGCATCCGCCGCGTGCGGGACTTGGTGTTCATAGTACGTGTCCCAGATCAGGGAACACCAGGGGGTGTCTTTTTTGTTGTAAAAGCAGTGAAGAAACTTGAGGAGAAGCCCTTCATTTTGGATTTTGATATCAAGAACACCCAGCCCTCCATGTTTCTTAGGCCTACACACGAGATCCCAAGAGGCCAGGGAGTTACATGTTTCCCCTTGTTCTGTTTTTTTGCGCCAAAGGCATCTGTGACGGATCTTGTCCAGTTGCTCTATCAGTTTAAGCGGGAACTTGAGAGTGCACATGGGATAGATCATGAGGGAAGTAATCAGAGAGTTGAGCAACGTCAGCTTACTCCCATAGTTCATCAGGCATAGTGAAGAGGAGAGTCTGCGTTCCGCCCTTTCCACCAGCGGCATGAGCTCGCTAACCGTAGGTTTTGTTGTTCCCATGGGCAGCCCTAGGTAGGTGAATGGCATCCCCCCAACTGAGCATTGCCAGATTTGCGCTAGTTCCGTAACAAGGCGTTCATCTACATTAAGCGGCACCAGAATGGATTTGTTGAAATTTATCTTTAGACCGATCGAGTCCGCGTAGTCTATCAAGATTTGCTTCATGGCCCGCGCTTGAGCTAGATCGGCCGGCATGACCAAGATGGTGTCGTCGGCATACTGCACCACTGGGTAATCCATTCCAGTGCGAGAGGGGATCGGCAGTTCGATTAAACCATTCCGGTATGCGTTGTTGATGGCAGCCTGTAGCAGATCAGCCGCAAGGACAAAGATGAGGGGAGAGAGCGGGTCCCCTTGCCGTACCCCGCAGTTACAGTCAAATTGTCTTCCGGGTACTCCGTTTAGAAGGACCGAGGATTTGCCTGATCCAAATATATTCTTGAGCCATCCCATCCACCTATCATCAAAGCCCATGTGTTTCATGATCTCCAACATAGCAGAATGGTTGATGGTGTCGAAGGCTTTCGCAAAATCCAGTTTGAGCAGCACTATGGGTTTTTTCAATCGTTGGCATTGATAGATATACTCAAAAGCCCATGCTAGGCAGTCTTGTATGGAGCGGTTCTTCAAAAAGCCGTATTGGTTTTTATGTATGATCTTGAGGACAACGGTCTATAACCTGTTTGCTAGTAACTTGGTAATGATCTTCAGACAACAGTTTAAAAGTGTGATTGGGCGGAAGTCATTGGCCGATTCAGGCGAGTTGGTTTTGGGGATGAGCGTGATGAACCCTATGTTGATGCTGGTGAGGTCAAGGTTGCCGTTGTAAAAATCCTCGCACAGTTTATAGAAATCCTTCTTGACAATGTGCCAGCAGGTTTTGATGAAGTGTCCGTTGAAACCGTCAGGGCCAGGAGCTCGATCTGTGGGCATGGTTTTAACCACTCCATCTATTTCAGAGTGCGTAAAGGGGGCAGATAGTGCTTCAAGACCGTCGATCTTCTTGATGATTGAGGCTAGGTTAAACTTCATGGCCGGGGTGGAGGAAGCTCCAAGTCTTCCTTTGTATGTATCGAACAGTACCGCCTCCTTCGAGTTATGGTCTGTGACCACAGAACCGTCTTGTAGCTTGAGTGAGGAGATGAAGTTTTTTCTATAAAGTTCAGTCGCCAAAGCCTGCAACAACTTCGTGTTTTCTTCCCCAAATTTGATGTATCGAATCGTACAGCGCTCTCTCAAGTACCGATTCTGGTATTGTAGTAGTTTGAGTAGATGGGCCTTGATAATCTTCCTAAAGTTTTTTTCTGGCACCGTGAGGGGCCTCCGGTCTTCCAGCCCATCTAGCTCTGTGAGAGCCCAGTTGCAGTTTTGAATGAGTATTGAGAGGCGGGAGATCCCTTTGCTCCATTGTTTAAGATCATACCGCAGGAGCTTCATCTTTTTGCATATAAGGGCAGAGATATTTTTAGCGTAACAATTCCTATCCCAGGACGCCTGCACCACTTCAAGAAAACCCGGATGGTTAGTCCAATAATTTTCGAAACGAAAGATCTTGCTCTTGGGTATGGTGGTCTTAATTTCGACCACACATGGTGTGTGATCAGACACTGGTTTTCCAAGTGGAGTGACTATTGTATTTGGGTACGACTGGGTCCAGTGACACGACGAGAGAAACCAATCTAACTGTTCCAGCAAGGGGTCATCCTGCATATTGGTCCAAGTATATGATCGTCCTTTAAGAGGGATTTCAACCAAGGCTTGGGTACGTATGATATCATTGAAAGTGAAAATGTCATTGGCATCCCCCCCAGGCTTATTTCTGTTGTTGGATGATCGAATGTAGTTGTAGTCGCCTACAAGAATCCAATCTTCAGCATCTGGTATTTCCAGTTCATAGAGCCAGTCAGTGAACATCGCTCGATCATCTCCTCTGCACGGTCCATAGATATTGAAAAGTGTCCATTCGTGACCAGACGCCTTCGAAGTTAACTTTACTCCTAAAGCGAAGAAATCCAAGAAAAACCTGCTCCCATCAAAGAGAGAGACATTCCAGATAGTAAGTATGCCCCCAGAGGCACCACGCGAAGGGACAAAAGCAAATTGATCAAGACGGCGTGGACAGAACGTCTTTATGAAAGCAAGATCAAACGAAGTACATTTAGTCTCCTGGAGGCACACGATATTACAACCCGAAGCTGCAATCGCATTTTTAACTGCTAAAGTTTTATCATCTGAATTAATACCACGGATGTTCCACACTAGCACATTCCAGTGCACTAGGTGTGCCATATAGACTAGTTGGTGGAGGTGGTGGCATCGGAGTGCTCCTCCTCCAGCGGTGCCATGAGCTTGGCCGGGGAGAGCTCAGCTGCAGGAATACCACAACGCGCCGTGCCGATCATCTGGAGCTGGGAAATAGGTGTTGGTGGCGGAACATCTTCAGAAGCAGGTTTTGCGTGGGTTGTAGAGGCTCGGAGAGGAGCCGTTGGGGCTTGACGTGGCCTAACCTTGGTCTTGTACGGGCGTGCTTCAGCCATGGAGGGGGCCTTGAAGCCATCATAGCGGTTATTTCTTGTGCTACGTCTGAGAGTCAGTGGTGCTATCTCGCCCGCCATCTTGTTCTTCTTGACAGAGAGTGCCAGCGTGCGGGAGTCTTCAGCAAATTCAGTGATCACCTCTGCAGTAGCACCGTGCACCTCCCGTGGCTCCTCATTGGTTTCCATAGCAGCATCAAACTGCAGACTAATTAGTGTTGCAAATGCTTCATCCCAACTGCGCTTGTCTAGTTTCACGAAAAGAGTGTCGGATGCTTTAGCAATTGGGGTATACCAGGACCAGACAGCATGAGCCACAAACAGATATTGGAGCGAGTTACAGAACTGAGTGGCCATCTCCAGGGTTTCGTCTGCAGGGAGGAGCATGGGGAGAATGGGCTTATAAATGTACTTCCTGAGGAATGAGATCAGTCGCGCGAAAGGTAGGACACGAAGATTTGCCTCCTCCGCCGCTCCTCGGACAAAAGTAAGGGTGCTGTGGTGCGCCCCCAGAACGATGTCATCCACTGCCAATTCAACCTGCGCGACATGTGCATTCCAGGCCTCCAGTCCATCATCAAGGACGTTCTCTTCAGTGGTTACTCCGTCCATCATGGACGGACCAGTGTACTCAGTGATCTGACGCCAGCTTTCGCCCTGGTATTGAGGCGGGACTTCAGGCCATGGTTGCCATCCATTGGCCAGTTGCTGCTGCGTGGGCGGTTGAAGATCTTGCCCCCAAGCCGCATTCGCCTGTTGTTGCTGTGCAACCATAGCTTCAAAGGATACTTGTTGGGAGGCTGTCAGGAACGGCAGTTCCCTCGGATGCGGCGAGGCGTTCATAGGTGGCGGCGGCTCCTCTGTGCCCGCATTAGGCGGATTAGTTGGCCAATTAGTCAGGATATAAACAGGAATCGTCCATGATCTACCCAGACCTCCAAACACATTGGCTCTTTTAATGATCAGACTATGCGGCACATTTGAGAACTGATTGATAAGAACACGAACGAGGACTCTAGTCTTGACTTGCCCAGGGTTGTGCCAGATCTCGAAGTTACCGAAGCAACTGACAGCTTTGTTCACATAATATTCATTCTGGTAATCAAGAGGAAATCCCAGGAACACTACCCATGCAACAGCTTCAAAGATCGGTATGCGCATGTTGGGTCCTTCATCATGGCGAGCAAAGTAAAAGGTCCTATCTTCATCTATCGGGTGCGGCCCAGTGGTGATTAGGAAATCTCTGACAGCAGCTGATCTAAACCCAATCATCCCGACGCCTAGATGAAAGATATCAGAGTATATCACCTCAGCATTGAAGTCGTCGGCCAAGATTTGTAGGATTTCCGCTAGCACCATAGGACGCTGCAGATCAGGCGTCGGAGGGTTGGTGAGGACGAGCGCGTAGCTTTCGTGGTGTAGAGGTGGAGCGCCGACGACCATCATGTTCCTCTGGAGCCTATCAGCAGGGCCATTGAAGATGGCAAGGGGGCCAGGGATGAACTGGAAGGGCATGACTGGGAAGTTCGCCATGGGAGGATGAGTGGAGGTGTTTGCGGGGATGCTAGCGGGCGGATGAGTCGATTGGGGTTTCTGGCGAGGGGTGGAGGCACTAGCAGGCGGATGAATTGATGGGGGCTGCTGGCGATTTGGTAGTGGGGGTGGCAGGTTGAGTAAGCTAGAGGTGCTCGAGTTGATAGGACGTAGGGTAGGAGGAGGCGGACCGTCACCCCCAATAGGCAAAGCGCGCGTGTCCTGGCGCTGCGAATCGCTTGATTTGGTATGCCATGCCATTTTCTGTTTTTTGTTTCCATCACAGCCTCGATAAACCCCAACGGGAGGGGATACTATACTAGTTTTTGGCCTCCAAGCCCAGATATCATTGGGAGGTTGACTCGGTTGGGAAATCTTCGGCTTATGGAAAGATTGGCTACTGGTGCAATTGGGTATATCTTCGGTGGGGATATGCAGGGTTTTTGGTTTCCAAAGAAAATGGGGAGAGGCTCCATCGAGGCAAAATTTTGCTACGTGACCGAGGAAACCACAGGTAGAGCACAACAGCCGAGCCGGGCATGCAAAGAATAGGTGGTGAGTAGAGCCACAGGTCATGCAAGTGGAGTGACCCGGCCCAACATGGGGTCGAGAGGTGGTCACCGGCTTATAAATTCGGCCCTCAGGGCATTTATCCGCAAGATGGCCCAGTTGATGACAGACATCACATAAATTTAAACATTGGAATATTACTTCCGATGGCGGGATGGATTGTAAATTCCATATTGAGGCAATTTTCTCATCAGAATAGCCAAACACCCGTTGGTCCAAAATATGGAATAGCATGAAATCCGGGATGTGTTCCCAATTCTTCGGCTCATATTGAATACCTTGAAAAGCCTGATTCCCGGCCGACGGGGGAACATTAAATGCATTTTGAAAACTGCCAAAAATGATGCAATCCTTGTCTGGAGGCTGAGCACATGTATCGTTTGAACAATCCGGATCAAAAGTGAGATGCTTCGCAAATGTATATTCTCCATGAGTATGAGAATGATTGCCCCGATGATTATCCATTGAATGAAACCCAAATTTCGAGAGTTCCTCGTTAGCTGAATGATCTTTGCTAGCACTTTTTCGGAGGAAGTCGAGGTTGGGTTTGATTGCAATAGGGGTTCGAGCAACCACCGCACCAAGCTCATCATCTAAATGCCAACCATTGTCCAAACTTGAATAATTCACCGATGATTTGAACAGGTGAAAATGACAAACAAAGTCCGGCCAGACACGATCTTTCAACTTGTAAATGAAATGCCCCACATTGTTGGAAGCGACGGAGAAGCGAAAAGACCTTTTGCCCAATTGAAGAACATTAAC
>LR738711.1:369433616-369640704 GCA_902687465.1 Secale cereale
CCCCCCCCCCCCCCCGGAGAACCACCAATACAGCATTGGAGTACTAGGCCAACCGATTCTGTCGTGAGAGGGAAAGATGCTGAGGAAAAGGAGACAACCAAGAAGAACTCCTTGGTATGAGAAGAAGAGGAGAAGTGCACCGAACAACCAAACCTTGTGCGCACCTGTTTGGCCACAGAGATCCCAGGGGTGAGATCCCAATGGAGGAGGCTAGCCATTCGTAGGCTAGTCTAGAGATCGCCATGGATGGTTGCCGGCCGTCGGTGGTGGTGGTGGTGGTGGGAGGAGAGGTGGGGAGGTGGGGAGGGAGCCATCCAGCCCGAGGTCTCAGTCAAAATAGGAGATCACTGCTATCATGGTTTATGTGACATGTCATCAATCCTATTCTTGCAAGGCTCAAGATAATGCATCTCTATTATAAGGAAACACGTCGTAAGCCACACCAAGATCTTGTTTCCTTCCTATAGATCAACTCCAGCAACTTGTTAACTTCCATCAATGTAGCGACCCGACCCGAATGGATCAAGTCTATGTGTTTCCGAGTAATCCCTGGATCGGTATGCTGACACACACAGTACTCGAGGATTTATAACAGAGGTAAATCACATGTATAAAGTAACATAAATACTATTACCTCAATCGATCATAGCGGAAGTAACAAAGGTTGTGGATTCCCATCAACACCAACGGCAAAGTTGAGTGTAGAAATCATAACCCTAACGTATCACTTACTCGTCGTAAGATAAACCTACAACATGAGACGTTGCAGCCACAACGGGTCAGTACATTGAATGTACTGGCAATTTCACACTGTAATGATAATGATGAACAAAGCCTACAACTACATGCATATTTGGCTGGTGGAGACTGTAAGGTTAAAGTTTTTCGTAAAGCTAATTTTTCCCTACTACAAAGGAATAGATTTTAGTTAACTATCATGGTAGTTGAAACATCGTTGAGAAGATAGACATCCTCTCAACCCCAATTAAAAATCATCATTAAACCCAACAATATTAATTAAAGTAACATGATGAGATTCACATGACATCCAGGTACTAGATACTCAAGACGTCCGTAACCGGGGACACGGCTAATCATGATCAGTTTGTACACTCTGCAGAGATTTGTGCAATTTTCCCACAAGACTCGATCGCCTCCATTTGGTTTCTCGCACTGCATGGTGTTTGAGAAACGGATGACCGAGACACAGTCTTTCCGAAGAGGTCACCTTAACCAGATAGATAGGCCGGTACACCTGCAATCCCCTTACATCTGCTAGCCCATCATGGAAAGATTTCCCACAACTTACTCAACTATGCCAGAGCCCATATTGGCATGTGGCTGCACACGGAAGTTTCTAGTATGAATAATCTCATGATCCCTTTGAGCCTGGGTGGCGGTCCAAAAAGAAAAACATGCAATCCCTGGAATACCCAGGTGCCTCAATCCACCCAGATGTGTGTTAAAGTTGCCACCTTAAGTATACCATTAATTAACAATCTCACATCTGTCATGAATACTGTCAAACCCAATCCACGTCTACGAGCATAGCATGGCAATATAAGCATAACGTAATAGTAACTCCCAAGGGTTTGAATGCAGGGCAATAGGTTCCTACCTCATCAACTACTTCCCGACACCCACATGTCATCAATTCTACTCATGCAATGTTTGAGGGTTGAAACTAATGCATAAAACTGGGTATGAAAAGGATATGATTAAAGTGTGAACTTGCCTTGTACTGACGATGTAGAAGATTCACACTCAGAACTTGTGATAGATCTACTCGTCACACTCAGATCAATCTATCGTAAGCAAGCAATAGTAACCACACATAAGCATTCACTCAAAAAGATCAGACAGGATGAATAAACACTTCGGAAAACTTCGAAAACAAATGAATGACTCTTGAAACACAAAACAATTTCCAACAGTACCAAAATTATGTGAATTTGGCCTTATCAGAAAGTTTAGGTAAAGAGCTTCGATTTGCAAAAAGAATCAACTAAAATGGAGTTACGAAACTCAAGTTATGATCAAATGAAGTTTGAATCTAAAACTAGTTGAATTCAAATCTTAGAATTTTCAAAAACATGTTGAAGTTGTATTACTGGAAAGAGGGGATCGTAACGAAGACGTGGGCATTGGTTTCGTTGGATTTGGACTAACTGGTAAAAAGTTATGGCCTAATGAAGTTTAGGGGCTAATGTGTAAAAGAAAATAATTACAGACGGGTCCCTGGCCGGAAACTAAACAGAAAAGAAAAAGTTAAAGTACGAACACACTGCTGAACCCTAGACAGCGAACGACCTCTAAATAGATCTAACAAAAAAACAAAACCGAAGGAAACCTAATCTAAGAGAATAAACCGGACCGGGGTTTTACCTAGGCGGTTTTCCTTAAAAACCCGCTGGTTCGGGCGAACCGGACCGAGGCGGATCGGTTTTCGGTCGGACGTCGGCCGGCGGCAAACTCCGGCGACTCCGGCGGCGAGAGGCGAGGCGAGGGGAGGCGCACGGCGCGGCTCGGGGCGGAGGGCGGTAGGCGCGGCTCGGGGCGGCGGTGGAGCAGCAGCAGCAGCAGCGGCGGCGGCGGTTGCAACGTGGCGGCGGCGAAGTGCGGGGCGGCGGCGGCGATGCGAGAGAGGAGGGGAGGCGAGGGGAAGGGAGGGGCGGCAGCGGCGGATTATATAGGCGGAGGGGGAGGTGGTGGCGTGTAGGAGGGGCCAAGAAAGCGGCGGGGCGCAAAGTCTGTTCGGGACACGGCCGTCGAGGCGTGCGGGAGGAGGAGTCCGACGGGGACGAAGGCGGCGCAGTGCTGGGCTGGGCCGGGGCCTGGCGGGCGAGCTGGGCTGGCCCAGTACGGCGAAGGACATTTTTTTCTTTAAACATTTTTTTTAACAAACAGGAAAATAATAAACTCGAAATAACCTAAAATATTATATAGGCGTATAATATATCAAAATTTGCAGAAAAATAAATCCTACAAGGTGGACATTTTCCTACTGCCAAATAAAATGCCCACAAATTCTAATAAATCAAAAGGTGCTACTGTTGCAATAAAATCCAATAAAGATCATTCTTAAAATACCAAAAGGAATTCAAATTTATTTCTCTCCAATTTTCTGCTGTAGGGAATCATGTTACCCTATTTTCCATGTATTTTATTTTTGGAGAAAAATAATTTGAATAAAACCCAAATAACTCAATATTTGAATTTGAGTTGCAGAAAATTTCAGAAGAACTTCCAACTCATATTTCCTATATTTTGAAGAAGTCATTTTATCTTCTCTCGGGAAAATCATTGAGTTGCTTAAAGTATCTGAATTCGAAATATCTCTAGAGTGAAATTCAAAAATCCTTTCAAAGCACCTTTATCATTTAAAATAAAATGGAAGAAGTCATATTATCTTCACTCTAGGGTTTTGTGTTGAAAAGAATTTGAATTCCATCGGAGATCAAAAGCAAAGTGATAGTTTTGGGAAAGTCATTTTATTCCCTCTCATTTACTTTCAAAAGTTTCAAATTTCACTCAGCACAATCAACAAGCAATCAAATCTATCTATTTATTATAACATTCCAAAATTTAGAATTTTAGGATGTTACAATCAATCACCACATAATCCAACAATTCTACAAATCCGATGTCTACAGTGTTCCACAAGATCTCAAGTCCCTGTAATACCCAAACACTTGGAAGGGCTATGCATTATTATAGTAAGTTCACCAAATTCCCACCATCATTGTCAAGTAAACTCCAAGGTCATGATTATATAGATCCCTAAATCAACTCCGACAAATAATCCAATCTCCTAGTTTATCGTCCACCGAGAAACATGGAATCATGATTGGGATCATCAGTCTAAATCCAGTTTACTCCGAACCATGTAGACATACTTAGCACCTATACCCATCCAGAATCACCTACAAAAATCCAAATCCCATGTCCGACGAGAATTTCTACTTTTTCCCCCAATTCATTATCGTAACATCAACTGTCTCATGTCAATATCCCCTGGCTAAGCCAAATCCTCATACCTCCAAGAATTTGCAATTTGCGATCACCATTGCCCTGCAAATCCAAGTTACTCCAGGGTGATGAAAATTATGCCACTCTATTAATCATGATCCCACCAACATGAAAACCTCACATTCCATCAAGGTTTCAGACAATTCCTCGACGTCACGGGTATAAAGTCACCAAGTCATCTGTCTTATATCCTCAAATTGGTCTATCTATGGCATCGTCAGTTCTTATGCTATATTAGGATGAATGTGTGCTCACTCACTGTGTTCACTAGTTCCATTACGAACCTAGTGTTGTGCAAGGTTATAGAGGCTTAACTGGTTCTCTTGAAATTCTATGGGTTAAGCACATGGTTAAGGATTCGTGCTGGAGTATCTCGTGAAGTCTCAAAGGGTCTATGAATGGGTTGCTAGTCTGGAGGGTTAAACATAATTCTACGGGGTTGCACTTGGTCGTGGAGGTCGTAGCAGAATTCTACATTGTTAGTTGGTTGCCGAGTTGGAATCCTTGGTACTTCTTGTCTTGCTGGTCTTCAGTTGAGGAGAGAGGAGAGAGGGAAAAAGTAGCATAGAGGAGGGGAATGCCTAAAGGGGTTTCTATAGTGCAAGCGCAAACAAACAGGTGCAAAAGGGTCGAAACAAAAGAAACAAGGCAAGGAAGATGATATAGCCATGCACTTGTTGCCTAGGGCAACAGTGCGACTTATATCAAAACACAAACAATAAAAGCAAGCAACACACAATCATGGTTCTATTCGAACCATCATACGGACTCGACTGCGCATAGGGGGTACACGACTCATCCTACCCTAGGGGTTATCGGACTAGTAGTCGTGCCTTGTGCCTCGTGCAATCTTTTGAGTTTCTCTCAGGTGTTGCTATGTCCCTTGTATTTGTTTGATGAATGATGCGGGTTGAGCCTGAAGAATCTTCAACAACTTCCCACCTAATGAGGTGATGTGGAGAAGGTGTCTCCTTGTATCTGGCGTTGACTTGGTTTTCTCTTGTCTCTTTAATCATGACGATCCTTTGTGCCTTCTGGGGCGTCGAGGGTACCAGGTAGGCAATCCTAGATGCAATGATATTAACAAGGCATAGTAGAGGTTCAACATGTCGGTTACGTTGATGACAACATCGACAACAAGAGTGGGGGATGAAGAGAACCGTTTTCCTGCTCACTATAGTGAGGCGGACCAAGTGGCGAGGTTCTCATCCACCGGCGGTTGACGATACAACAACGGTAGTGACATGATTACTCTATTAGCGATGCATATCATGATCTTGCATAACTTATGACATTTTCATGGTAGGCCAAGGTTGCATCATTTTGGGGCACTGTCAAGGGTTTCACCATCTTCAGGGTCTGCATGTCCTCATTCCTCGAGGATGTATCTTCTGTTGGCATCTTCTTGTTGTGGTGTCGCCAATCTTGTGTTCAAAAGAGGTGGGTGAGTGTTTGGCAAGGTATCATCCTTCTAGATTATCCACGAGGATTTCAGGAAATGCAGTGGTCAGGGGCATAAGGGTTCTAGCGACCAACAGTTTTGAAGGGGAAAGAGATCAATAAGGAAAGTATAGCCTAGTTTTCGAAAAACTGAGAAGGGAAGAGAAGTATAGATAGTTTTGAAAACTAGTAATAGTTTTGGAAATACTTTTACCTTAACTAACGACCATGCTAACTAAGGCTTCCTATAGTCAGGATGGCTCTGATACTAGCTCTGTGGGGACCCCGACTCATAAGTCGTGATCACCGAATGCACGTGTACAATGATCCCAGAGATCAATGCTCACTGAACATACAGAAGCTGAATAACAAAAGTCTGACATCCATACATACCGTATTACACAAATAGGACCATTATGGTCAAGTCTTGAGTATATCGTTGCAGCGTAAAGCTTTAATAACAAGTTGGACCCATGCCATCTGCCTTAACCCTACAGGCATTCTGACTGGGAAGCGTCCTAGCTCGCATGTTTGCCACCAAGAAATCTTCATCATATCCTGTTCTTTCATGCCTGGCCAATAAAATAACTAGCGGCAAGCCAATGAGTACTTTGAATGTACTCGCAAGCAACCCAAGTGTGATGACAGAATAATTATGCAAGGCTCTACTGCTAAATTGGCAGTTTTGCGGAAAGCTAGTTTTTCATATGCAAGTATGATTAACATATAACCAGGGCATGCATGCGTTCGCAACAAGTATCAGGAGGTTACAGACATCAACATCGTGAAAGAGTCATGAACAACTCTTGCTCAAGCTCATCATGACTTTCTAACAATAACATCAACAGATTTACCCAAACCGTGTTGTTTTCCAGAAATTTATGGACATAGTCTAAGCAGCAGCACCCAACTGTCCTTGACCATGGACACGGCTATTCGAATAGTTTTACACTCTGTAGAGGTTGCGCACTTTACCCACAAGATCCGGGAAGCTTTCTTGTCACCCACGATCCCGCAGTACCTCAAGTACTCGGCGGAAGCACCCGGTCATTACCTTTCCCTAGACGACACTAACATAGGGTCCACTCGTTGGTGCACGGCCCTCGTGTACAAACGATAGATCATGGGACTTGCCCTTTTTACAATGTCACGCGTACACGAAGGGACCAACGGTGTGTCCGGTGCCCTGTAAAAACAGTCATGGTCGCCTATCCAAGCACAACCCCGTCCCGGGAGTGACCTCAAGTCTCCCCCCGTCACTAGTGATGTGGGAACCATGCTAGTATCATCCTAAGTAATCAATAATGCCCCGTCCCATAAGGGGTAGAGTGGTTGCACATGTTTGGTTGGGATGGTAATCACACATAAATCTAATCCATCTTTGTAAACAACACTTTCATCGAGCCTCGGTACACTACTTCTCCACCAAGTAGTGCCCTACTTCCTCATCATTTCCCAGGGGGCTAGTGGCACCCAGTGGGTTATTTGCAAGTATGTCCGACCACACTTATTTCTCTCAATGAATAACCATGACCCATTTTACGTAGCCAAATACTACAGCATACATCTATCTACTCCCATCGGCATAACCCTCATAAGAAGGTAGGGTCATGCACAATGCAAGTATTAACAAGGAAGTATAGTGGCAAACCATCAAAGTGGTTCCACCTCATCATGATTTCGTTGCAACAACAATATGGTGCTATATGACATGCATAAAAAGTTTCTCGAACATGGTCAAAGGGCTGCTTGCCTTGTCCTTCCGAGTCTTCAAACCTTCTGGTCCATCTCCAAGTACTCCATTTATTTCGTCAACTAACGATGGAAACAATCATAATAAGTAACACAACACGGCAAAAATAAAAGTGCTCTAAAAATAGGAGTTGGACTTTTCTAGGATACCTCTAGTCATATGAAAAATGATCAAGGTGGTTTCATTGGAGTATGATCAATGGATGGTTTGGAACATTTCAATATGAGGTAATCAGGGGATTTGTGGATTTGCAAGAAGTGTACAGAGGAATTATTTTGAAAAATGGTCAGAGGCTCCTATCTAACAAGGAATGATTTTAGAAGCAGCTAGGAGTTGGTTTCACCTGATTTGGAGTTCAAATGAATTTCCTAGGATTTTGCAAAGCTGAAAAATATGAAGAAATGGCTCATTACTTTGTGGGGTACAGAAAGTATTAGTAAAAATGTTCCAAAACTAAGTTTTGATATTACAAGGATCTAGGAATTTGAACCATTTCATTTGGATCAACTTTGAGCTCTCTGTGATTTTCTGTAGTTTATCACAGAAATGGAAAATAGGATTTGATAAATATTTATGAAGAAAAAGCCTCTGGAAAAATGTGCATGTTGCACCAACAGGTAATCATGATTTTAGAAACTCCTAGAAATTTGAATCATCAAATTTGGACTTCAAATGATTTGATTATGGATTTTTGAAGTTGACTGGAAAAAATGAAAAATAAAAATGGAAGGGGTTTATACCCTATTATGTACGCATGCGAGATATAAACATGGGCCGGCCAAGTGGCGTCAGCCGCGCGGGGTGCCCAGGCGACGTCGATGGCCTATTCGCAGAAGTACGTCTTCGGTCCGGACAGACGCCTTCGGTGGAAGCCATCCTCCACTTACCCCGGGGGGCCCGAGGCCTTAGCCACTTACGGGCGGGTCCTGCTGGCAGGCCCTCCTCCTACTTCCTGCTCAAAATAGAGGAGGGGAAGGGGAGGCTGGCCGAGCAAGGTGCGAGCGCCCTTCCCAGCGACTCCGATAGTCCCCGGTTGAGGCCAGCATACCGACAGATTCCGGGGATCGAGCCGAGCCCATCCATGGGTCTCACACAGGCTGGGGAGGACTGAGATGACAGTGATCTTGACGCCGGCGGACGGGGCTTCGGGCGAGGTTTGGGCACGGCAAGGCAAGCACGGAAGGAGAAAAGGGCGTGCGGGGAGAGTTGGCGGAGGTGCTCGTGCTGCTCTGGAGCAAAGAGGTGGGGAGGAGGGGCTCTCAGTGGCGCGAATTTAGGCGGAGACTGGCGGCTCGGCTCCAGCCATGGCGGCGCATTGAGGGCGCGGGGAGAGGTGTGGGTTGGTCCAGGGGGTGCACGGGGGCTAGGGGAAGCAAATGGGACGGAGAGGAGGCTCGGGGGAGGCCTTATATAGGCCACCCCGAGGTTCACCGCGGGTGGTGCACTGACGAAGCTGTTGCCGTCGCTGCAAGCCACGGGGGCGCGTGTGGGCATGTCTGGGGTGTTTGTAGGGGTAGTCTACGCCCAGGGGAAGGGAGAGAAGGAGCGGGGAGGTGCCAGAGGGGCCGCGTGTGTGAAGCCAGCCACTGGAGCTTGCGGGCGGTCGACGCGCGTGCGAGTGCAGCAGCAGGAGGGAGAAGGAGGGGGGCGACCAGCTAGGCGTGTCCCGTACGTCGAGGTGGTCCTGCTGGCGTGCGGGGGACAGCCGAGGTGGTCGGGGCATCGGGATGGGGGCGGCTACAGTGCGCCAGAGCATTGTAACGCGCTCCAGAGCGCGACCATTGCATGCCATGGCATGCACCTGACGTCCCGCGCGTGGCCACTAGTGTCTAGGAGGTAGAGGGAGTAGTAAAATATAGAGAGGTGGTCTTGGATGCTCTGGGGAGCCAGTACGAGAGGAGAGAGGCAGAAGAAGAGGGAGAGAGGGGCTGTCCAGGGAGGTAAAATGAGGGTTTTCACCCCTCAATCATTGATCTGAAGAGGGGAAGGAGTTCCTGGAGGTAGAGGGTGACTAGGAGCAGTTGTGCTAAAAACTTGAGGCAAGGGGGAGTGGTGGAAGTGGATCAAAAGGTGATTTTGGCAAAGTGCCAGAAGGTGTTTGATGATGTTTTGGGCAAGCAAATGGAGTCCAAATGACATGAGACTTAACAGCAGGAAATGGCACATACATTTAGGCCCTTCCACCAAATTTGAGCTCATTTGGGCAAAGTTGCCAATGCAGCTTTTGTAAACCCTAGAAATCAACAGAAATGGATTTTCCAAGATTAAGTCAAGCAAATCATCTCTCCTTGATGCACCACTTGGTGTAGTGTCATCATTTGGGGTTTTGAGCATGTCCACAAAAGTTGCGGCCCCAAGTAAAAAGTTGGCAATGTAGAGTTGTTCAAATTTGCATCTGGTCAGAAAGGGTTTTGGGACACTTAGATCAAGTTATCCTTCTCCAAAACTTGTGCCATTTGGCATAGATGCATGTTTACATCATTTTAGCATGTGCACCAAGTTTGAGAGCATTTGGACGAGTTTGGCAATGTAAAGTTGCTCAAACTTCAAAATGGACAGAGATGGTTTTGAAGGGATTAGATGATGTTTTCTTGATCTTCAATGCATGAGGCATTGAAAGATCATCAAATATGTCATATCTGACATGATATAATTTCCCTGTAATTTTTAGGGAATATTACCTTTGTAAATATTTCAAAAGCTTGAAATATTCAGAAAGGGTTTTGGAAGGATTTGTCCAATATTTTGAACATGACCATGTGTTGAAACTCTTATATATGGATAATATATGTCCTATGAGTTTCCCTGAATTTTGGCAAATATTTTTAAAATAGTTAAATAATTTTTACCTATTGAAGACCATTTTTGGCCTAAAGAAAAATCATTTAAATAAAATATAAAATAACTTTTAAATTATAATTTTGTGGTTTATGGGAGTCCTATACCTAATAGGATTCAAATATACTTTTTGAAAGATTTTTCACACCCTAAATAAGGTACTTGCAGTGCAAACCTCAATTCAGCGGTTTTTGGAAAACTAATTTTAGAAAATACTATTTGGCCAAAATATTTTTATAAGAAAATACTATACTGTTCTATACACATGGCATGATCATTGGGAAAAGGTTTTGGCTCAAGGAGATGAAGTATAAGAGTTGGATAATTTATTTGATTTTTAGAGCACTAGCAAACAGCAAACAGAAAACCAATCAAGCAAGGTCAAAAACACTCAAAAGTTTTTGTTAAACCATATTTTATCATGATTATTAGCTTAAGTGTAGTGGCATGAAAATCAATGTGTGACAACATGCATGACAGAAAACGTGACTTACTATGACAAACACGTATCATCACAGAAGTGTATTTTTTGTAGTGATAATTATTCCCATTCTAGTCCAAGAGGCATCATAGTATATCAAAAACACCTTGTGAATGTCAGGTGTCGCCAGAACTAGGGTGGTGGTCAATCTCTTCTTGAGCTCTTGGAAGGTTTCTTCGCACTTTGGCATCCATTCGAACTTTTTGTCCTTCTTCAAGAGCTGAGTCATTGGTCGGGCAAAACTGGAGAACCCTTCCACGAATTTGCGATAATATCCCGCATGTCCTAGGAAGCTTCTAACCTCCTTGACGGTAGTTGGGGATTGCCAGTGGGTCACAGCTTCAATCTTCACAAGATCTATCAACAATCCTGCCTCGGTCAAGACACGACCCAAGAATACAACTTTGTGTAGCCAAAACTCACACTTGCTGAATTTGGCATATAGTTGGTGCTCTCAAAGCTTATCTAGGACCATCCTCAAGTGTTGCTCGTGCTCTTCTTCCGTCTTCGAGTAGACAAGAATGTCATCAATGAAGAAGACAACAAACTTGTCCAAATATTCCATGAAGACCTTGTTCATGAGATACATGAAGTAGGCCGGGGCATTGGTCAATCCAAAGGACATGACTGTCGGTGTACTAAGGTAGGGGTACCCTAGTACCCCAACTTGTGCACGGGCAGCGGCAGCTCCCCGCGGCAGGGTTCACCACGCGCTTGCCGGAGACCTTCCTGCCCCTTATCTAGCCATTCAAAAACAAAGTATACAAGACAGAAGACCAAGACCCCGGCAAGAGGAGCTTGCCGGGAAGGCCGTCCCAGGCTCGAGATTGCTTAACTAGCACGAGGCCCTGGCAAGAGGAGCTTGTCAGGACGAATAGAAGATTTTATCTTAGAAGACCCGGCAAGGGCTCGGGGAGCGGCAAGCTTCCGGGCCCGGCAAGGTCGAGATCCCCGGCAAGGTGCTTGCCGGGGGAGGTGCGCTGTGTGCCCGCGCTCCAGCTCATCGGCCCACGCGTCGCCCTGGGGCCACTCCAGGGACGCGTGGCGGATGGCTGTGCAGCCTGGGGGACACGGTGGCACTCCACGGCAGTGGATCCGTCGCCGTGGCAGACGGAGACGCAACGGCGGGAGCTTTTGGGGTCGACGGCGACGGGCATTAAATGCCCTTGTCCCCCACTGTTAAAGTAGGTATAGACCACTGTTCTGTACTGTAGCTCCACTATTCCCGCAGTGTTACAACTACCACCTCTTTTACATTTTTACCCCTTTCTCCTACGTTGACACCTGTCGGTGACCCCTTGCACTATAAAAGGAGGCCCATGCACAACGTGGAGGGGGTTCGAAACCTAGATTACTCTCACGCACGGTGTAGCTGCTTCTTCAAGCTCCCGAGCGTTCAACTCAATACACAACCAAGCAGGAGTAGGGTTTTACGCATCCGAGCGGCCCGAACCTGGGTAAAACTGCCCGCGCGTCTGCCTCGATCTGCTCTTCGTGCTCCCTCCGCCCTCGTACCGCACAGACAAGGGGCTCCGGTCCCATAGGTGTTCGTGGCGGACAGTTTCCCCCGACATCTTTGGCGCGCCAGGTAGGGGGCGTCGAGGTTGTGCGAACCTGATCCGGCGTTCGCGCGGGCGCATTCTCCATCAACCTCTCCAGCTTCATCAGCAACTTCACCAGCGACAACTCCATGGCCCCGAAGAAGAAGCCTTCGGAGGTCGGGGGCCCGTCTGCGTCTCATCCGCCGCCACCAGAGCCAACGGTGGGCGGGGGAGACGCCGTCGGAAGGGTGGTGGCCGGCGAGGACACTCACGGTGCCACCAGATCCAAGAACAAGACGGATGACCGGACCTCGGTCTCCGTGGACGCGCCGCGTCCATCACAGCACACGACGACCCCGCAGCGCCATACCACGGGAGGTGGTATCCGCTTGCTGGGACAAGGCCATACTGGAGGTTCGCGGGACGCCCCGGACCCCCGTCCGGGCACAAGCAAAGCGAAGGCGCCGGCACGGGACCCCGCTCCTTCTAACGTCGTTAGAAGTCCGAGCGTATCCCGCTCCTCGCACCGCTCGCCCGCGTTCCCCACTACTCCGGCAGAAGCGCTCGCAAGGGCGCAGCTGCTCCTCGATTTTCCTCCAGCGGCCGACAAGGCCGAGGAATGGAGGGCCACTATCCGGAGCCTGATAGACTTCGCCAACAACGACTCTCCGCAACAGCCGTCGGCCTCACGGCCGCGGCAGGCCGAGAAGACGAAGGCTATCGGCGACAAGACTGCCGGGGGTGCGACAAGCGTGCACTCCCCGCCGCAGAAGCAGAAGACGCCGCCCCGCCGGAACAATCCCGACGACGGCTCCACAGCCTCGTCGGACCCGCGGGCCCGTCGGGACCAGCGCCAGGTCCTCGACGACCGGCGAGATGAAGACGCTCGGACCACGATCGAGCGCCGCCGAGAAGCTCGGCGGCAATCCGACAAGAGAGCTGGGAACACTGTCGACGCACCCGCGCCCGGTGAACCAGGCGACTTGCCGTACGCGGCAGGCTGCCCTGCGTTCACCCGCGAGCTGCGGCGCGTCCAGTGGCCCAGCATGAAGAACTTCAAGCCCGACGTACCGGAGAAGTACGACGGCAAGACGCACCCCTCGGAGTTTCTCAGCGTCTACACTATAGCAGTGCAGGCTGCCGGGGGGCGCGACGAGAAGATCCTAGCCAACTACTTCCCGCTCGTGCTGAAGCCGAACGTCCGTTCATGGCTCATGCACTTGCCGGAAGGCTCTATCTCTTCTTGGGCCGACCTCTGCCATCAGTTTGTTGGCGCCTTCACCGGCGGCCACAAACCCCATGGCCAGGAGAGCGATCTCCACATTTTGGCCCAGAAGGAAGGCGAACCCCTGCGCAAGTATATCCAACGTTTCAGCCGGGTACAGCACAACATCCCCGACGTTCACCCTGCTGCGGTTATCAGCGCGTTCCATCAGAACGTGCGTAACCGCCGCATGCGTGAGGAGATGGCGATGACCAAGATCAGGGACGTCAGCGAGCTCTACGCTCTTGCCGACAAGTGCGCCCGTGCAGAAGAGGGGAGGAAACTCCCCGGGGAGGATGCTGGCGCAGGGGGAAGCGACAGCGACGACGCCGCCCCGGCAAAGAAGAGCCGGCGGCGGAACAACAGGAAGAAGGGCAAGAAGGAAGTGCTTGCCGTCGAGAAGTCCGGCAAGGACGCCCCCGCCAAGCAAGCGCAGGCCGGCGGCTCCGGCAAGGAGCCTGCCCCTGCGGCGGCGACCGACAAGCCGGGTAGCTCCGACAAGCAATACTGTAAGATTCACCGCACCAAGGGTCACGATCTCTCCAACTGCAAGCGCGTCGAGTATCTCGTCGAGCAGCAAAAAGCTGAGTACGAGAGGCGCGACAAGGAGAAGGCCCAAGGTGGCGGGGAATAGCCCAGCAAGAAGCGGCCATTCAATGGCCGGGGAGGACGCCGCGGCAAGGCTAAGCAGCGGCAAGGAGATCGACCTCCCCGGGGCCGCGACAACGACGAAGACGACGATGAAGACATGGAGGACGACGAGAACAGCGAGCAGGAGTAGGGTTTTACGCATCCGAGCGGCCCGAACCTGGGTAAAACTGCCCGCGCGTCTGCCTCGATCTGCTCTTCGTGCTCCCTCCGCCCTCGTACCGCACAGACAAGGGGCTCCGGTCCCATAGGTGTTCGTGGCGGACAGTTTCCCCCGACAATGACCGTGTACTCGTACAGGCCATATCTGGTTACAAATGCCGTCTTCGGAATATCTTGGGGTCTGATCTTCAGATGATAGTACCTAGACCTCAGGTCGATCTTTGAGAACACCTTGGCTCCATTGAGGATCAACTAGATCTTCAATCTTGGGAAGTGGATACTTGTTCTTGATTTTGACTTTGTTAAGGGAACGATAGTCAACACATAATCGGATGGTACTGCCCCTCTTTGCTAAAAACATAACAGGTGATCCCCAAGGAGAGGCACTAGGGCGGATGAATCCTTTCCTCAACTGCTTCGCTAGTTGCTCCTTCAACTCTGCTAACTCCTCTAACCCCATTCTATAAGGCTTCTTATAGATGGGTCCTGCTCCGGGAATGAGCTCAACAATGAACTCAATGTCACGGTCAGGAGGCATTCCTGGTAGCTCATGAGGAAAACATCGGGGTACTCGCATACTACTGGCACTTGCTCCAATCCGTCTTCAGACACTTGACTTGGGTGACATGTGCAGAGGTGGGGTTGGGGGTAAACTAAACTTCGACTCCTTGGTCATTGGTCACTGTGATAGTACGGTTGGCACAACCTAACAAGCCTTGGTGCTTGATGAGCCAATCCATTCCTAAGATCACATCCAAGCCTTGTGATCTGAAGATGATAAGGTCTTCTAGGAACTCTACCCTGTTGATGATGATTATGACTCCTTTACAACCTATCTTAGCTCTCATCTCTGTTCCAGGGGTTTGTACTACCATGGGATTATTCAGGGGTGTAGAGGTCATGCCACTTTTTAATGCAAAGTTTTGGGTGACAAATGAATGCGTGGCTCCAGAATCAAACAAGATAGTTGCAGGTGCTGAGTTGACAAGGAACGTACCCAGCACGACGTCCGTGTCTTCGTGAAGTTCTTCTGCAATGACGAGGTTCACATGCCCCATGACATTGTTGGGCGGGTTGCGGGGAGCTTCATTCCTTGGTGGCATTCACGGCCTTGTCCTAGGTTCTGCGCATTGGGGCGCGGAGCATTGGGCTTCTTGTTGGGGCACACCCTTGAGATGTGTCCTGACTGACCACATCCAAAGCAAGTGACTTCGTTCGACTTATTGGTCTTGTTGCCACCACTGTTAATGCGGTTGTTGTAAGCTGTCCTGTGATTGTCATACTGCTGAGGCTGATAGTTGGTGCGGGTTGCAGGAGCTCTTGGTTGTTGATAGGTTGGCCTGATTGCGGTTGGCTGTCACAGACGAGGCTTCTATTTACTAGAACTTCCCTTGCTGACCAGCTTGCACTTGTGAGTATCTTCAAGAGCACGCCACTTGTCTTCTAGCATGAGTGCTTTGTTCACCAGGTCAGGAAAGGTTGGGCAGTCACACACAACAAGCGAGTACTGCAGAGTCTGATTGAGTCCTTCCATGAAGCGCTCCCCTTTTGTAGCATCAGTGCGGACATCTTCAGGGGCATACCTTGATAGAACACTGAACTTCTGCATGTACTCCTTGACAGTGCCACTTCCTTGCTGCAGAGATCGGAATTCACGCTTCTTGATAGCCATGATTCCAGAAGGAATATGGGACTTGTAGAATTTTGCCTTGAAGTCATTCCAAGTGATGGCTTGCCCTGCATGCATGACCTTGAATCCATCTGACCAAGCTCTGGCAGTTCCCCCGAGGTAGTGGGCGGCATATGCCACCCTCTCACGGTCTTCAGTGTAGCCGACTAGTTCCAATAGGTCCTCATTTACTTGATCAAACACAGATCAAACACCTTCTGCAGAATTTCTAAAACCTCCAATTTGACCACTTTCACTTTTCTCCATGCCCTCAACTTCTTACCACAGGCTCATTGAGTTACCAGCTACCTCCAGTAACTCCCCCAGCACCTCAGCTCCATGATTGGAGGGTGAAACCCCTGTTTTACCCTGCTGTACAGCCAGTTTCCACCATTTTACCAACACTCTCACTCTCTCTCTGCATCTCCAGGGCATCCAAGGCCTCAGGCCCTTTTTTTACTCCTCCCACAACATGCTAGACACTACTGGACATGTTGGCTTTGACCAGAACGGCGAGAGCGCGGCTATGCCAGCCATACGCGCGCTCTTGAGCGCGCAACAGTGCCGACCAGCACTGTAGCTTCGGCCAATCGGCCTCCCCCGACAACCTCGAGCCTCCCCCTCGCGCCAGTCGAGGCGCCTCGACGTCCGCAACCTCCCCGGCGCTGTCCCCCCTCCTCCTGCGCCCTCCAGTGAACGTCGTCGCACTGGACCACGGGTCTCCGCCGAGCCCCTATAAATAGGACCTCCCGAGCCATTCCATCAGCACCAGCAGCACCTCCTCCTCCCCAGCATCACTCCTGCATCACCAGCTCGACCCCAGGAGGTCCCAGTGCTCGGGATCGACCGGAGCTCCGCCGCGTCGGGCCGCTGGCGATCTCGAGGTACGGGCCTCCCCTGCCTCGCCTTCCACCCGTTTCGGAACCGCCGCACCTCACTGACTCTTTCCCCCTCGTTTCCCCTCTCTATGGCAGCCGGAAACGGCCACAGCCACCACCCTCCGACGAGCTTCCGCCGTCCCACCTCGCCGCCGGCGAACCAGACCTCCCCGCCGTGCCGCACTACCACCACTGCAACCGCGACACGACGCTGAGCTCAACCCTGCCCTCCGTTGCCGTCGCCGTGGCCGGAATCTTCGCCGGTGAGCTCGCCGCCACCGTGGCCGTGGGGTTAGAGAAGACAGGTGGGCCCCGCCTGTCATCCCCCCACCTCTCTCCCCCTCCTCTGTGCCGCTGACCCACGGGCCCCGCCTGTCAGGTTTGAAAACCTGACGTGCGCGCGCTGGCTCCCGTGCGGCTGGGCCAGTCCATCTGGGCCGTGCACTGTGGCCTTCTCTGGCCCAGTGCACAGGACCCTTTTTCATTTTTCTTTTCTGTTGATGTTTTAAACATTTATACAGAAAAGAACATTGATCCAAATTAAATAATTCCAACTCCTAAAATCTTGTAATATTCCAACCTATTTAATGGTACTACTTTCACTCAAATCCATGAAACTTTGCTGTACTGTTCAAATTTAAATTCAAATTTGGGCAGTAATACTCCTGTTCAAAAATCAATCATTCCATTCTGTAACTCCAAAACTCCAACTAAGATTTTTCCCCATCTTAGAAATCCCTCTAGTATTTTACAAAAATGAGTTGACATTTTTCTGAGCACTTTAATTTTTCTGTATTGTTTGTATTCTTATTTTTCCGTTATTATTATGCGACGTATAGATCCCGTATTTGACGAAGTTGCTGTGGAAGAAGAAGGAGAAGGATTTGAAGACTTTGAAGACCAAGCCAATCCAGGCAAGCAGCCCTTTGACCATGATAGACTTGTTCTTCGGAACCCGTTTGTTTCCGATGCATGATGATTAGGGTTACGATGGTAACCTAGATGAACCACCACATGATGCATGCTTTATTGTTGATCTTGCTATACGCTAGATGACATACAATAGGTGGTCATGATGCTTATATGATGCATGACATGATCTTGATCTTGCTATGTGCTAGATGACTTGCATATGGTTAGTAGTTATGGAAAGTGATGCATGTGTGACATGAACATTCATGGTTGAAGTCTTTGCATAAAACCCCGTCGGGTGCCACTTATGCCCGAGGGAGATGATGATGATGAGTTGGGTGACCACTTGATGACGAAGTGGTGTTCCAAGGCAAGTGTGTGTGTTTTTCAAATGGATTGGTTGAAGTTACGACCGTTATTCCAACCATACATGTGCAACCACACTACCCCTTATGGGACGGGGCTTTATTGATTACTTAGGTCGATACTAGCATGGTGCCTGCATTACTAGTGACGGGAAGACTTGAGGTCTTTTCCGGGACGGGGTCGTGCTTGGATAGACGACCATGACTGTTTTCACAGGCACCGGACACACCGTTGGTCCCTTCGGGTACGCGTGAACATTGAAATTAGGGCAAGTCCCGTGATCTATTGTTTGTACCCGAGGGCCGTGTGCCAACGAGTGGACTCTATGTTAGTGTTGTCTAAGGAAAGATAATGACCGGGTGCTTACCCCGGGGACTTGAGGTACCGCGGGTCGTGGATGACACGGAAGTTCCCCGGATCTTGTGGGTGAAGTGTACAACCTCTGTAGAGTGTCAAACTATTCGAATAGCCGTGTCCACGGTCATGGATAGTTGGGTAACCGCTCTTGGGCTACGTCCAATGTTTGTAAAACCATGCATGTGTATGTGGGTCAAGGTGGTGACTTGACTCGATGAGATGAATCATGTTCATGTTGATGCCGGTAACCTATCTTCGAGGTTACGCGAGGTTATTGATGCATAAACTTGATGATAGCATATTTGTTCTAGCCTTGCTAGATTGATCATTGTTATTCAATTGCACTGTTACTTGAACCACATCATGGGTTGCTTGCGAGTACATTCAAAGTACTCATTGGCTTGCCACTGGTTATTTAATTGGCCAGGCATGGAAGAACAGGAATATGAGGAATAGTTCTTTGGAGACGAACATGCGAACTAGGACGCTATCCCAGTCAGAATGCCTGTAGGGTTAAGGCAGATAGCATGGGTTCTACCCATTTACCGAAGACTTCCGCTACTTGAGTTATTTGCTATTCAGCCCGTGAGGCTCTATCTATGTAAGACTTGGCCATAATGGCCTTAATTCATGTAAGACTATTTGTATGGATGTAAGACTCTTGCTATTTCAGCTTCTGTGTGTTCAGTGAGCATTGATCTCTGGGATCACTGTACACGTGCATTCGGTGATCTCGACTTCTAAGTCGGGGTCCCCACAGAGCTGGTATCAGAGCCATCCTGACTGTAGGAAGCCTTAGTTACCATGGGCGTTAGTTAGTTGAGACCCCTTTTCAAAAACCTTCTGAACCTCTCTTCTTTTCTAAACCTGAGATTTCATCAGCTTATTAACCCCTCCTATTCCACCTTTGTAGATGGCCGCTGTTCCCGAAGAGCACCTGACCACTGGGTTTCCCTTACTTCTCGAGGATAGCCTCCAGGAGTGTCAGTTCCACCGAGCACCCATCCTCACCTACCTTGAGCATTGGGTGAGCGATACTGAGGTGGAGTACCATGTCGAAGTGATCGTGAAGGCAAACGATCCTCCCACAAGTTGGTTCTTCGAGGGACCCCAGATGGCGACACTACCACTTGCTGTCGAGGCTGCTGCACTCAAGGCATTAACCCGTCTCCGCGAGCTTCTTCCGGAGATGGCAGCCAAGATGGCAACTCGCTTTTTACCTTACCGGAAGGAAGGTGACGAAGAAAGCAGCGCACTAGCCCCTCCACTGAAGGATGGACTCTCGCTTCGGTTCCAGACCTACATCAGTCTATGTGCCGACAGCCTGGCACAAGACTTGGCCTCGGAATCAATGAAGCTTCGAGAAGAACTTTACAAGACCAAGGCACTTCTTCGTCGAGCTCAAGAGAAGGCAAACATGATCAAGAAGGAAGGAGCACCTTCTGGACAATCCGCTATCGCATATCGAGGCGGAAGGCCCTCCGAGGATGTATCTTCCAGGGGTGAAGAACCACCTCGGCGACGCCGGATGACGGCAAGGGAATACCGCAAGCTTTTCCCTGCACCACCGTCGAAGCACCGTCGTATCCAACTCCTCCACTCCCCCACTCCCTCCAGCGACAAGGGAGCCCAGACAGATGAAGACAAGGAGGAAGACCCAGAAGAGCCGGAATACGCGACCGAGCATTCCGCCGCTTAGGCATTATTCGCTACTCAGATATGCCAGTTGTAACCCCTGCGGTAGGATAGGTCGTGTAACCCCTATGCGCAGTCGAGTCCTTGTATGGTTCATATGAAACCATCTAGTGTTTGCTTTTGTTGTGTCTGGATGTAAGTCGTAATCTTCCTTCGGGAATGTGTAAACGACTACATCACCCATCTGGATTTTAATGAATGTGTTTTGGCCTCTCGGCCCTTGCATGATTTGATTTAGTGTCACACTCACCCCCTTACTAGGCACCCATCTATCTTTCTTTCCCTCTTCCGAGTCATGAGACCTTTTACCGCTCCAACAGGATGCCTGTTGTAACTCGTACTGGTACCTCTACCCAGCAGCCCGAAGCCGGAGCATCCTCTCAGCCAGAGGCAGGCCACGACCAAAGCAACGACCAAGCTCCACCACCACCTCCTCCAAGCATGGACAGGGCTCAGCTTCTCCAAGCTTTTCGAGAGGAACGCCCAGCCAACACTGCAGCTCTCCAGCTGATTGCTCAAGCTGTCGCCAACAACCGCCAGCCAGCGGGGAATGGCAATGGACGTTCCACGTTGGCAGAGTTCAAGAAGCATGCACCGCCAACCTTCATCGAGACTGCAGAACCCCTGGATGCTGACGACTGGGTCCGTACCATTGAGGAGATTCTGGAACTAGTCGGATGCACCGAAGATCGCGAGAAGGTGGCTTATGCAGCCCACTGCCTCATGGGAACTGCTAGAGCTTGGTGGGATGGATTCAAGGTCATGCATGCTGAACAAGACATCACTTGGGTAAACTTCAAGGCAGAATTCCGCAAGGCCCACATTCCTTCCAGAATCATGGCTATCAAAAAGCGCGAGTTCCGAGCCCTGAAGCAAGGAAGTGGCACTGTCAAGGAGTACATGCAGAAGTTCAGCATTCTGTCAAGGTATGCCCCTGAAGATGTCAGCACTGATGCTGCCAAAAGGGAGCGCTTCATGGAAGGCCTTAATCAGACTCTGCAATACTCGCTTGTCGTGTGCGACTGCCCGTCTTTCCCTGACCTGGTGAACAAGGCACTCATGCTTGAAGACAAGCGGCGTGCTTTGGAAGACACTCGCAAGCGCAAGTTAGTCAGTAAGGGAAGTTCCAGCAACCAGAAGCCTCGTCCGTGGCAGTCAGCCCCGGCCAAGCCAACCTATCAGCAGCCAAGAGCTCCTGCACCTCGTGCCAATCCTCAGCCTCAGCAGTATGCCAACCCCAGGCCAGCTTTCAACCCCAATACCAGTGGTGGCAACAAGATCAACACCCCAAACCAAGTCACTTGCTTTGGGTGTGGTCAGCCCGGACACATCTCCAGGGTGTGCCCCAACAAGAAGCCTGATACCCCGCGCCCCAATGCGCAGAACCAGGGACAAGGCCGTGGAATGCCACCAAGGAACCCAGCTCCTCGCAATCCACCGAACTATGGGAAGGGGCGTGTGAATCATGTCACTGCTGAAGAAGCCCAGGAAGACCCGGACGTCGTGCTGGGTACGTTCCTTGTCAACTCAGCACCTGCAACTGTCTTGTTTGATTCTGGAGCAACGCATTCTTTTGTCACTCAAAGATTTGCATTAAAAAGTGGCATGACCCCTACACCCCTGAATAACCCAATGGTGGTACAAACCCCCGGAGCCGAGATGAGAGCCAAGATAGGCTGTAAAGGAGTCGGTATTACCATTAATGGTGTAGAATTCCTAGCAGACCTTATCATCCTGAGATCGCAAGGCTTGGATGTGATCTTAGGGATGGATTGGCTCAGTAAGCACCAAGGCTTGTTAGACTGTGCCAATCGGACAGTCACTGTGACCAATGACCAAGGAGTAGAAGTCAAGTTTGCCCCCAACTCCTGTTCCGCTCAAGCCGCTAAAGTCAACTGTCTGTCTGAAGTTGGGCTAGATCAAGTACCGGTGGTATGTGAGTATCCTGATGTCTTTCCGGATGAACTACCGGGAATGCCCCCTGACCGTGAGATTGAATTCATCATTGAGCTCGTGCCCGGAGCAGGACCCATCTATAAGAAGCCTTATAGAATGGGGACGGAAGAATTAGCTGAGTTGAAGAAGCAGCTAGAAGAGCAGCTAAGGAAGGGATTTATCCGCCCGAGTGCCTCCCCTTGGGGATCTCCTGTTCTGTTTGTGGCCAAGAGGGACGGTACCATCCTCTTATGCATTGACTATCGTTCCCTCAATGAAGTTACAATCAAGAACAAGTACCCACTTCCCAAGATCGAAGATCTGTTTGATCAACTCAGCGGAGCCAAGGTATTCTCCAAGATCGACCTCAGATCTGGGTATTACCAGCTGAAGATCAGACCCCAAGATATTCCGAAGTCGGCATTCGTAACCAGATATGGCCTGCACGAGTGCACGGTCATGTCTTTTGGGTTAACCAATGCCCCAGCATACTTCATGTATCTGATGAATAAAGTCTTCATGGAATATTTGGACAAGTTCGTTGTTGTCTTCATTGATGACATTCTTGTGTTCTCGAAGTCGGAGGAAGAGCATGAGCAGCACCTGAGGATGGTCCTAGACAAGCTTCGTGAGCATCAACTGTATGCCAAATTCAGCAAGTGTGAGTTCTGGCTGCATAAAGTTGGATTCTTAGGTCATGTCTTGACCGAGGAAGGATTATCTGTTGATCCTGCAAAAATCGAAGCTGTGACCCAATGGCAATCTCCAACGACCGTCAAGGAAGTCAGAAGCTTCCTCGGATTAGCGGGCTATTACCGCAAGTTCGTGGAAGGATTCTCTAGCATTGCACGACCAATGACTCAGCTCCTCAAGAAGGACAAGAAGTTCGAGTGGACGCCAAAATGCGAAGAGAGCTTCCAAGAGCTCAAGAAGAGATTGACCACCGCCCCAGTTCTGGCAACACCTGATATTCACAAGGAGTTCGTAATATATTGTGATGCCTCTCGAACCGGATTGGGAAGCGTTCTGATGCAAGAAGGCCGCGTCATAGCATACCTCTCCAGGCAGCTACGACCCCATGAGGAGAATTACGCTACTCACGATCTTGAGCTAGCGGCTGTAGTTCATGCCTTGAAGACATGGCGGCATTACCTCCTATGGAAACGGTGTGAGATTTACACAGACCACAAAAGTCCGAAGTATATCTTCACCCAAAAGGAATTGAACATGAGGCAGCGGAGATGGTTGGAACTCATCAAAGACTATGACCTCAGTGTTCAGTATCACCCTGGGAAGGATAACGTGGTGGCGATGCCTTAAGCAGGAAGGCTTGCTCTCTGAATGTCATTATTCAAGAAAGGCAGCCAGCCTTGTTTAAGGAGATCGAACAATTCAGTTTGGAATTGGTCACCCCCGGATTTCTGGATCATTTGGAAGTCAGACCGACCCTGCTGGACGACGTCAAGAAGGCTCAAGATGGACACGCAAGCATCGAAGGCATCAAGAAGAAGATGAAGCTGGGCAAGGCCCCAGGATTCTCTGAAGACGAGCACGGGATTGTTTGGTACAAAGGTCGTCTCTGCGTACCAAACAACACCGAGCTGAAGACGCTGATTCTGCAAGAAGCCCACGACACTCTATATTCCATCCACCCCGGAGGAACCAAGATGTACCAAGACTTGAAGGCACGATTCTGGTGGCACGGTATGAAGAGAGAGATTGCAACCTATGTTGCAAAGTGTGATGTGTGCCAAAGGGTCAAGGCTGAATATCAGCGACCTGCTGGATTGCTTCAACCACTCCAAGTTCCTGAGTGGAAGTGGGATAAAGTCGGAATGGACTTCATCACTGGACTACCAAGGTCGAATAGAGGACATGACTCTATCTGGGTCATAGTCGATCATTTGACCAAGGTGGCTCATTTCATTCCTGTCAAGACTACCTACTCAGGCAACCAGCTGGCAACTCTCTATATCAACCGAATCGTAAGTCTTCACGGTGTTCCCAAGGAGATTGTGTCAGATTGAGGCACCCAGTTCACTTCTAGGTTCTGGAAGAGATTCCAAGAAGCCTTGGGAACCAAATTGTCTTTCAGCACAGCTTTCCACCCGCAGACCGGAGGACAAACTGAGCAAGTCAATCAGATTCTCGAAGACATGCTCCGAGCCTGTGTCCTGGCGTATGGAGCCAAGTGGGAAGACTGTCTCCCTTTTGCCGAGTTCTCCTATAACAACAGTTACTAGTCAAGCCTTCAGATGGCACCATTTGAGGTGTTGTACGGACGCAGATGCCGCACACCCCTCAATTGGTCAGAGACTGGAGAAGGACTAGTCTTTGGACCGGATATTCTCCGCGCAGCAGAAGAGCAAGTCCAACTAGTCAGAGAGCGATTAAAGGCAGCCAATTCAAGGCAGAAGAGTTATGCTGACACTCGACGCCGAGACATGAGTTTCCGTGTCGAAGATCATGTGTACCTGCGGGTAACTCCTCTGAAGGGAACCAAGCGTTTCCACGTCAAGGGGAAGCTCGCACCAAGGTTCATTGGCCCTTTCAAGATCACCGACCGACGAGGAGAAGTGGCTTATCAGTTGGAACTACCACCTGAGCTATCGGATGTGCACAATGTATTCCATGTGTCACAACTCCGGAAATGTCTCCAGGTTCCAGACAAGCCCAGTCTCTACAAGGATGTGGATCACCAAGCCATTGATCTGCAGCCTGATTTGACCTACCGCGAGAAGCCCATTCGTATTCTGGACGAACCAGAACGACGTACGCGGAGCCGTACCATCAAGTACTTCAAGGTCCAGTGGAGCAACCACACCGAAGCAGAAGCAACCTGGGAACGAGAAGACTATCTTAGATCCGAGTTTCCCGATCTCCTTTAAGCCCTAGTTTAGGAATCTCGGGGACGAGATTCTTGTAAGGGGGGTAGGTCTGTCACACCCTGCATTTTGTAACATGTTATTTGTAACTTTGAAGCATGAAAATTTGGACCAGCAAATTTTTTTAGCATCATTTGGCTTCTATTTGGAATTGAGTTTTCTTCATTTGCTTTTTCATGTGCTGATAAAAGTCAACTATGATCTCTTGTAGATTTCATCTCCACACTCAAAACTTCTGCCCAATGATCATGCCAAGTGTTATATAACAGTATAGTATTTTCTTACAAAATTAATTTGGCCAACAAGTATTTTATAAATTTAGTTTTCCAAAAACCCCTGAATTGAGATTTGCACTACAAGTACTTGATTTAGGGTGTGAAAATTATTTCAAAAGGTTTATTTGAGACCTAGTAGTCATAGGACTCCCAGAAACTACAAATGTATAATTTTAAAAGTTATTTTCCTATTTTATTTAAAAGCTTTTTCTTAAGGCCAGAAATGGTCTTTAATAAGGGAAAATTATTTAACTGTTTCAAAAATATTTGCCAAAATTCAGAGAGACTCATAGGACATATATTGTCCATATATAAGAGTTTCAACACTTGGTCATGTTCAAAATAATGGGCTAAGCCCTCTAAAACCCTTTCTGGATATTTCAAGCTTTTGAAATATTTACAAAGGAAACTTTCTCCAAAAATTCCAGGGAAATTCTATCATGTCATATATGACATATTTGATGATCTTGCCAAGTCCCATGCCTTGGGAAGCAAGAAAACCTCCTCAAACCCCTTCATAACCATTCTGTCCATATTTGAAGTTTGAGCAACTTTACATTGCCAAACTTGTCCAAATGCTCTCAAACTTGTTGCACATGCTAGAATGGCCTAATAAGGCACCTAGACCAAATGGCACAAGAATTTGAATAGAGCAACTTGATCAGATCACCTCAAAACCCTTTCTGTTCAAATGCAAATTTGAACAACTTTACATTACCAACTTTTTATCTAGAGCTTCAAACTTTGTGGGCATGATCAATACCCCAGATGATGATGCTACACCAAGTGGTGCATCAAGGGGAGATGATTAGCTTGACTCAATCAAGATGAAACTGTTTCTGTTGATTTCTAGGGTTCACCAAAGTTACATTGGCTAGTTTCTCCAAATGAGCCCAATTTTGGTGAAGCACCCTATTTTCTCATGTCTTTCAACCCTGTCAAGTGCCATGTCAAGTGGACTTCATTTACTTGATCAAACACAGATCAAACACCTTCTGCAGAATTTCTAAAACCTCCAATTTGACCACTTTCACTTTTCTCCATGGCCTCAACTTCTTACCACAGGCTCATTGAGTTACCAGCTACCTCCGGTAACTCCCCCAGCACCTCAGCTCCATGATTGGAGGGTGAAACCCCTGTTTTACCCTGCTGTACAGCCAGTTTCCACCATTTTACCAACACTCTCACTCTCCCTCTGCATCTCCAGGGCATCCAAGGCCTCAGGCCCTTTCTTTACTCCTCCCACAACATGCTAGACACTACTGGACATGTTGGCTTTGACCAGAACGGCGAGAGCGCGGCTATGCCAGCAATACGCGCGCTCTGGCGCGCGCAACAGTGCCGACCAGCACTGTAGCTTCGGCCAATCGGCCTCCCCCGACAACCTCGAGCCTCCCCCTCGCGCCAGTCGAGGCGCCTCGACGTCCGCAACCTCCCCGGCGCTGTCCCCCCTCCTCCTGCGCCCTCCAGTGAACGTCGTCGCACGCGCACCGGCCACCCGCTTCGGCCATTCTTCTGCTTCACACGCGCGCGCGCCCCTGACGCTCCCCCGCTCCTCCTCTCACCTCTACTGGGCGTGGAGATCGTCCAGGAACTCCACGGACTCATCCCCGTCGCCTCCCGTGCGCTGTAGAGTCGAGCCGAAGCTCGCCGGCGCACTGGACCACGGGTCTCCGCTGAGCCCCTATAAATAGGACCTCCCGAGCCATTCCATCAGCACCAGCAGCACCTCCTCCTCCCCAACATCACTCCTGCATCACCAGCTCGACCCCAGGAGGTCCCAGTGCTCGGGATCGA
The DNA here is from genome assembly GCA_902687465.1 of Secale cereale. NCBI lineage: Eukaryota > Viridiplantae > Streptophyta > Magnoliopsida > Poales > Poaceae > Secale > Secale cereale. Next base: position 369,460,542 of record LR738711.1, read on the forward strand.
CCGGAGCTCCGCCGCGTCGGGCCGCCGACGATCTCGAGGTACGGGCCTCCCCTGCCTCTCCTTCCACCCGTTTCGGAACCGCCGCACCTCACTGACTCTTTCCCCCTCGTTTCCCCTCTCTGTGGCAGCCGGAAACAGCCGCAGCCACCACCCTCCGACGAGCTTCCGCCGTCCCACCTCGCCGCCGGCGAACCAGACCTCCCCGCCGTGCCGCACTACCACCACTGCAACCGCGACACGACGCTGAGCTCAACCCTGCCCTCCGCTGCCGTCATCGTGGCCGGAATCTTCGCCGGTGAGCTCGCCGCCGCCATGGCCGTGGGGTTAGAGATGACAGGCGGGCCCCGCCTGTCATCCCCCCACCTGACGTGCGCGCGCTGGCTCCCGTGCGGCTGGGCCAGTCCATCTGGGCCGTGCACTATGGCCTTCTCTGGCCCAGTGCACATGACCCTTTTTCATTTTTCTTTTCTGTTGATGTTTTAAACATTTATACAGAAAAGAACATTGATCCAAATTAAATAATTCCAACTCCTAAAATCTTGTAATATTCCAACCTATTTAATGGTACTACTTTCACTCAAATCCATGAAACTTTGATGTACTGTTCAAATTTAAATTCAAATTTGGGCAGTAATACTCCTGTTCAAAAATCAATCATTCCATTTTGTAACTCCAAAACTCCAACTAAGATTTTCCCCATCTTATAAATCCCTCTAGTATTTTACAAAAATGAGTTGACATTTTTCTGAGCACTTTGATTTTTCTGTATTGTTTGTATTCTTATTTTTCCGTTATTATTATGCGACGTATAGATCCCGTATTTGACGAAGTTGCTGTGGAAGAAGAAGGAGAAGGATTTGAAGACTTTGAAGACCAAGCCAATCCAGGCAAGCAGCCCTTTGACCATGATACACTTGTTCTTCGGAACCCGTTTGTTTCTGATGCATGATGATTAGGGTTACGATGGTAACCTAGATGAACCACCACATGATGCATGCTTTATTGTTGATCTTGCTATACGCTAGATGACATACAATAGGTGGTCATGATGCTTATATGATGCATGACAAGATCTTGATCTTGCTATGTGCTAGATGACTTGCATATGGTTAGTAGTTATGGAAAGTGATGCATGTGTGACATGAACCTTCATGGTTGAAGTCTTTGCATAAAACCCCGTCGGGTGCCACTTATGCCCGAGGGAGATGATGATGATGAGTTGGGTGACCACTTGATGACGAAGTGGTGTGCCAAGGCAAGTGTGTGTGTTTTTCAAACGGATTGGTTGAAGTTGCGACCGTTATTCCAACCATACATGTGCAACCACACTACCCCTTATGGGACGAGGCTTTATTAATTACTTAGGTCGATACTAGAATGGTGCCCGCATTACAAGTGACGGGAAGACTTGAGGTCTTTTCCGGGACGGGGTCGTGCTTGGATAGACGACCATGACTGTTTTCACAAGGCACCGGACACACCGTTGGTTCCTTCGGGTACGCGTGAACATTGAAATTAGGGCAAGTCCCGTGATCTATTGTTTGTACCCGAGGGCCGTGTGCCAACGAGTGGACTCTATGTTAGTGTCGTCTAAGGAAAGATAATGATCGGGTGCTTACCCCGGGTACTTGAGGTACCGCGGGTCGTGGATGACACGGAAGTTCCCACGATCTTGTGGGTAAACTGTACAACCTCTACAGAGTGTCAAACTATTCGAATAGCCGTGTCCACGGTCATGGACAGTTGGGTAACCGCTCTTGGGCTACGTCCAATGTTTGTGAAACCATGCGTGTGTATGTGGGTCAAGGTGGTGACTTGACTCGATGAGATGAATCATGTTCATGTTGATGACGGTAACCTGTCTTCGAGGATACGCGAGGTTATTGATGCATAAACTTGATGATAGCATATTTGTTCTAGCCTTGCTAGATTGATCATTGTTATTCAATTGCACTGTTACTTGAACCACATCATGGGTTGCTTGCGAGTACATTCAAAGTACTCATTGGCTTGCCACTGGTTATTTAATTGGCCAGGCATGGAAGAACAGGAATATGAGGAAGAGTTCTTTGGAGACGAACATGCGAACTAGGACGCTATCCCAGTCAGAATGCCTGTAGGGTTAAGGCAGATAGCATGGGTTCTACCCGTTTACCGAAGACTTCCGCTACTTGAGTTATTTGCTATTCAGCCCGTGAGGCTCTATCTATGTAAGACTTGTCCATAATGGCCTTAATTCGTGTAAGACTATTTGTATGGATGTAAGACTCTTGTTATTTCAGCTTCTGTGTGTTCAGTGAGCATTGATCTCTGGGATCACTGTACACGTGCATTCGGTGATCTCGACTTCTAAGTCGGGGTCCCCACAATGTTCCACGGCTATGCACCCATTATTGATGGGCTATTTATTTTGAATCTTGAAACGGAACCTATCTATAATATGAATGTCAAAAGGCATAAGCCTAATGGGATAAATCCAACATACTTCTGGCATTGCCTGCTTGGACACATTAGTCTGAAATGCATGAAGAAGCAACATAGTGATGGGCTCCTAACTTCGCCCGACTTCGAGTCGTTCGAGACATGTGAATCATGCTTGCTTGGCAAGATGACTAAGTCTCCTTGTAATGCCCAGGATGGGACTATATATCCTACGTGTCGAGGCACGACTTAGAGACATAACCCCATGCTGGAATGATCGCAAGTTTGGTATCTTTGCACAACTCATGTAAAAGATGGGGATGGAAAACATAAAATAGTTGGCTTACACTCGCCACGTCACACAATTTCATTACATGTTTCAATCATCATACAAATGAACATCACAGCCCATCTAAGGGTAAAAAATCCAAATGTCAAGATACCAAACATAACTTAAATCCACAGGTCTAGATCAAATCCTAGTAGAAGTTCCACTACTGATCATTAGGATAACGAACATAGTAACGGCTACGCTCCTCGTCGTACTCCCAGTCTAGCTCGGTTCCATCACCTGGATAGCTCACCATCGGACCTGCATCTGGTCTGGTGAAGTAACTGTGAGCCACAGAGGACTCAGCAATCCCGTTCCCGGGTAACACGACTATTTAAGCCTTGGGTGTGGATAAGGCTCAAGAAAAGAACAAGTGTTTGCAGCAGCAACTAGCACTAGCTTACGTAAAGAGAGCGAGAAGAGAAGGTGCCTCGGTCGAGATATGATCACTAAGTGATCCGGAACTAATCAAGTCAAACATAACCCCACCGTGTTCATCTCCCGAAACCCCTTTCGGAAAATGACAGTCACGGTACTCACGCTGGTAGTGTATTGGAACATGGTGTCAAGTTTTCTACAACCGGATATTAACAAGCTCCCATCTGCCACATAACCGCGGGCACGACTTTCGAAAGTTCAAACCCTGCAGGGGTGTTCCAACTTGGCCCATGACAAGCCCACGATCCGCGGAGTCACAACTCCAAGGTGGGAAGGCCCGAGTATTCTCGGAATCCCGTGCTCAAGATACTCCGAACTAAGGTAAGGCTAATCCAGCAAATCCTCCCGGCGTGCCGACACCCTGATAGTAGCCGCGCGTATCTAGTCTCAGGCCACGACCGGATGAGCATACGTATAGTGACCAAACACCCAAGTTGCCAAGGGGGGCCCCGCACACGACTCTAGTTTGGACCAACACTCAAATCGAGCACTGACCCAGGGGGGTTGAATTAATTAATCCTCGGGTTAATTACTCCCTCGGTAAGTTTTAGTTGTTAGGCGAATAGTACCAATGTTGGGACTTGCTGGAAAAGTCTTAGCACTTAGCGGTTTATCGAGGGGGTCCTATAACCCCAACCGTGCGAGGAATACATAATCAAGGAACATAACACCGGTTTATACGGTTCCTAGCGGTATGAGTGGAACAAATCACCAAGCAAAAGGCTTAGCCTTCCACCCATTACCAATATATAGATGATTTCTTTTTAAGCATTATTATAGTGTGATATGACCCAACAAAACTTCAACATTAAGCAAGCATCTTCAAACTTCACCTGCAACTAGCAACGCTATAAGAGGGGCTGAGCGAAGCCTACGTATAGCCAATCAATGGTTTGCATAGGTAGGGTGGTTAGACATGGACATGGTTACAAGTAGGAGGCTGACATGAAAGACATGGGCATCGAGGCAAAACTATAGATCGAGACTACTAGCAATAGGCAAAGATAGTAATGTTATCGGGGTTCGGTCATCTTGCCTGAAGAGTTGTCGTTCGGATCGTAAGAGGGGTCCTCGTGCTCGACCTCGGTACTAACCTCGTGCTCGTACTCGTACTCGGTCTCAGCTTCCGGCTCTAATCAATACAATCACACAAGGCACGAATCAACAAGATGTAATGCGCACACGAAAAATATGCAGGATGCATGACTGATGCACTATGGGAGCACAAGGAGCATGGAAAATTGCACTCAAGCAAAATGCCTCAAAACATGATAGCAATAGGATATTATCAATCTACACGAAAAATCAATCAAGTTTCATATAAGACTTGCTGAAAACGGAGCTACGGGCTAAAAGTTATGCCCGAAACAAGAAATATGCACAAGCTGAAAATTACAGCCACATAGCAACTTCGGAGCACTAGATAAATAAGCTACAACACTCAAACATCATGTCAAAGAGCATGAACATAAACTAGATATACCCTACAGAAAATAAGTCCATTGGTGCACCCCCAAAGGAGCCACGGATCAATAGCAACAAGCTTGGACATATTGAACTTGACAACAAAATCCTGACAGCAGTAATTTATTGCAACTTTGGAGCAAAAGTTAAATATGCTACAGCCACTCAAATAAGCATGTGAGAGCATGAATTGATAGCGAACAATATATACTACAAGGAATCATCAAGAGTCACCCCAAAACTAACATGGATTGCCCTAGAACAACAAGCAAACATGGCATCTGGAAATTACAGATTCCAGACTTAGTGAAATTTCACTAAGTGTTAAAACAGCAGTTTCATCATGGCATCTTTGAGAGCAAGTTTAAGTCACCTCAAAGCTAAACATGGCAAGTGGTAAGCACCACATCAAAGTACATATGATGGTGATTCCAAAACACCTAAGCATGCATCATGGAGATAAACACAACGATAGCAATGAGCTCCTCAAGTTGGCATTTCATAACAAGCTTAAGAACTTAACAGCCACATAGCACATTGCAATGGATATAAACATGGCAAGATTAAATCTATCATGCAAGTCTAAGCAATCATCATGTAGAGCATGACAAGACGAACACGTGGACATGTCATTTGCATCATTCGGATAAACGAGCACCAAGTTATCACTATGCAAAGATGGCATGAAAAACAACACTAACAGCAGTTTTTATCACGATACACTCTTGCAACAGAATTTTAAGCACCTAGATGAACTCAAACATGTATGGCACAATGGAATGAAATGTAGTACATGTCTCCACGAATGTATGGACATCTCATTCACTCAAATCGGAGGATCACACACAAAGTTATCCATGTTTGAAATTAGCATCAGAGATGTAAAAACTGGGGACTTAGTGGAATTGCTACCTCCTCCCAGATCTGGTCAACACGGGGTCAAACGGGCCGGATCGACTGGCGGGTCGGGCACCGGTGGCTAACGGGCCGGGCGCGGGGCGGATCCAGATCGGGGCTCCTCCCCGATCCAGGCGGCGGCGGCTGCTGCTGGTCGAAGGAGCGGCGGCCTGGGGCGGCGTCTTCGACTCGGGGCGGCCCAGCTGGGGAGGCCCGCGCGGCTGGAGCGGCCCGGCTAGGAACCGGCGGGCGACGGGGCCAGATGGGCCGGCCCAGTGTAGCGACGGCGGTGGCGATTGGAGGCGGTCGGCTGCGGCCTGGAAGCGGCTCCGGCCTGGGCTGCTCGGGCCTAGGGTTTGGCGCGGCCTGGCGAGGTGGCGGCTGGGTCGCTCGATCGGACCTGGCGGCTGGGCCCCGATGCGGGAGCCGGCTGGACCCCGATGCGAGAGGGAGCGGACGAGCGGCTTCGGCTCGATGCGGGAAAGCACGCCGCGGCGGCGCCTCGATGGAAAACGGCGAGGCTGGGGCGGCGCTCGGGTGATGAAGGGCCGGGGAGCCTTGGATCGGCTGGATCCGGCCTTGGGGCTGCCGGATTTGGCCGGGGCGGCGGTGGAGGGCGAGGTGGCGCGGAGATGGCGGCGGGGAACCTTCTCCGGCGAGGATTCCGGCGGGGAGCGGGGATTCCGGCGAGAAATCCGGCGAGGTGGCTGGAGGAAGAAGAAGAAGAGGTAGGAGATGATGGTGGACTAGGGTTTGCTATATTTGGGGAAAAAATTACGGAAGGTGGACAAATATATAGGCACAAGGAGCTAGGGTTGTCCAAATGGGGTGTGGTTTTCGGCCACGCTATTAGAATTGGATGGCCTAGATGAAAGGAGGGGTTTGGGTTGGTTTGGTGGGCTGTTGGAGGGGTGTCATGGGCCTCAAAGTGGAGGCATTTTGAGCCCACGAAAATAACTGTTGGAGCACCAAACGAACTCCAAACGCGACGAGATTTGACAGGCGGGTTACACACACCAAAACAACAACACACGACAAGTCTCGCGCCAGACCGGTAACGTTACACGGCCAAACACCAAAGTAGGCATACGGGACGCCACGGAAACGTGAGGGAGCTCCGGAACGTGAAACGGACAACGGAACGAAACGAGTGGGACCGGATGCAACCGACAACACAAATGCAATGTGATGCACATGACTACATGATATGAATGAATGCCACACACGCTCACAACAAAACAACGAGAACCCGAAAGACAAAGAACCCGGAATGGAATAGATGAAGCCAGAGATATATTATATGCCCAAAAGGGAAAGTATTACATCCGGGGCATTACAAACTCTCCTCTACTACAAAAAGATCTCGTCCCGAGATCTAGGACTGGAAAAAGGAAGGGTACTCGGAATGAAGATGATCTTCTCGTTCCCACGTAGCTTCTCGGTCGGTATGATGTGACCACTTGACTTTCAAGAATTTGATGGACTTGTTGCTGGTCTTGCGCTCGGTTTCTTCGAGAATAGCAACGGGATCCTCTCGGTAGGACAAGTCTTGTTGAAGATCAATATCTTCAAACGGAACCATGCGTTCAGGAGTCTTGAAGCATTTGCGGAGTTGAGACACATGAAACACATCATGAACATTGGCGAAGTTGGAAGGGAGCTCAAGTTGATAGGCTAGATCGCCTCTTTTGCCAAGGATCTTGAAAGGCCAGACGTATCTAGGAGCAAGCTTTCCTTTGATACCAAATCTTTGGGTGCCTTTCATCGGAGAAACACGGAGATAAACATGATCCCCAATGTTGAAAGCCAAATCATGATGCTTGCCGTCATAGTAGCTCTTCTGACGCGACTAAGCGGCCTTGAGGTTCTCACGTATGACTTTGCACATATCTTCGGCTTTTGAGATCAAGTCATTGCCAAGAAGTTGACGTTCGCCTGTCTCGGACCAGTTTAGAGGGGTACGGCACTTTCTGCCATAGAGGATTTCAAACGGAGCTTTGCCGGCACTTGCTTGAAAGCTGTTGTTGTAAGAGAACTCGGCAAATGGAAGGAAATCTTCCCATTTCATGCCAAAAGATATGACACAGGCTCTGAGCATGTCTTCTAGAATCTGATTCACTCGCTCGACTTGACCACTAGTCTGAGGGTGAAAAGCAGTGCTGAACCTGATCTTAGTGCCCATGGCGGACTGAAAGGAGTCCCAGAACTTTGAAGTGAACAAACTTCCATGGTATGAGGAGATAACTTGAGGGATGCCATGTAAGGACATAATTCTGGAAGTATAGAACTCTGCCAATTGAGCTGCATTGATGGATTCTTTGACTGGAAGGAAGTGAGCGACTTTGGTAAGCTTGTCAATCACCACGAAGATAGAATCATTCCCTCTCTTGGACTTAGGAAAGCCACTGATGAAATCCATTTCAATGTGGTCGAATTTCCACTCGGGAATAGGAAGAGGTTGGAGAAGACCGGCTGGACGTTGATGCTCTGCCTTCACTCTTCTGCAGACATCACATTCATTCACGAATTGGGCAATCTCCCTTTTCATGCGTGTCCACCACTAAGATTGCTTGAGGTCTTGGTACATCTTGGAGCTACCAGGATGAATGGACAGGATAGAATCATGTGCTTCTTCCATTATGAGCTTCCTGAGATCACCTTTGGGAACCACGAGTCTGTCCTCAAAGAACAAGGTATCTCTCTCATCAACACGATAGCACTTGTATTTAGGAGTGCCCTTTGCAATACCATGTTTCACCTTCTGCACCATGGCATCACTGAGTTGGTCCTCACGGACCTGATCTTCCAAGGTAGGAGCAATTTGAAGATTTGCAAGAAAACCCTGCGGAACAACTAGGAGGTTGAGTTTCCTGAATGCTTGACAAAGCTCAGGCTGGAACGGCTTGATAAGAAGGCTGTTGCAATATGCCTTTCTGCTCAAAGCATCTGCAATCACATTCGCCTTGCCAGGTGTGTATTCAATGCTGGGATCATACTCTTGGATCCTCTCGACCCAACGAGTCTGGCGGAGGTTCAGATTCGGCTGTGTGAAGATGTACTTCAAGCTTTTGTGATCGGTGAAGATGTCGACTTTTCTGCCCAACAACAGATGTCTCCACGTAATCAAAGCATGTCCCACATCTGCTAGTTCAAGATCATGTGTGGGGTAGTTCTTCTCACTTGGCTTTAGCTGACGAGAAGTGTAAGCCACAATTCTCTTGTCTTGCATAAGCACACCACCATGTCCTTGAAGAGAAGCATCACAGAATACTTCATAGGGCTTGGACTCATCTGGAGGAGTTAGAACTGGAGCAGAGACGAGCTTTTCTTTGAGAGTTTTGAATGCCACTTCACAATCTGGAGACCAAAAGTATTTGACATTCTTTTGCAGCAAGTTGGAAAGAGGCTTGGCAATCTTGGAGAAGTTCTCAACGAACCTTCTGCAATAGCTGGCAAGACCAAGAAAGCTTCGGAGTTGATTGACGTTCTGAGGAGCTTCCCAGTTGACAATTGCTTCAACTTTCTCGGGGTTTACCGCAATACCGTCAGCGGAGATAATATGGCCCAGGTACAAAACCTTATCGAGCCAAAATTCGCACTTGGAGAACTTGGCATAGAACTTATGCTCACGGAGTCGGTCAAGAACGAGACGTAAGTGCTTTTCGTGATCTTCTTCATTCTTGGAAAATACCAGAATATCATCCAGATACACAAGCACAAACTCGCCGGTGTAGGGGTTGAAAATGTAGTACATCATTCTCGAGAAGGTAGGAGGAGCATTGGCGAGACCAAAGGACATGACTGTATACTCATATGAGCCGTAGCTCATTCTGAAGGCAGTCTTGTGAATATCCTCCTCACGAATGCGAATTTGGTGATAGCCCATTCGGAGGTCGAGCTTAGAGAACACTTTAGCTCCTTTGAGCTGCTCGAACAGTTCGTTGATGTTGGGGAGCGGATACTTGTTCTTTATTGTCTTCTTGTTCAATGGCCGGTAATCAACGCAGAGACGCTCCGTGCCATCTTTCTTCTTGACAAATAAGACACCACAGCCCCAAGGAGACGTACTCGGCCTGATCAGACCCAAACGTTCCTGTTCATCAAGCTGTTTCTTCAACTCCTTCAATTCTCCAGGAGAGAGCTTATACGGACGCCGGCATGCTGGCTTAATACCCGGCTCGAGTTCAATGACGAATTCCACCTGACGGTGTGTAGGCATGCCTGGAAGTACTTCAGGAAAGACGTCTTGTTATTCGTTTACCACCGGAATTTGAGATATGGCATTAATCTCGCCCTTATCATTGAGAGAGAAAAGCATGATTGTGTTATCCCTGGAGGAAAAGATAATCACATCTTCATCAGGATGAGTCATCTTGACTTCCTTCTGTGCACAGTCAATGTGAGCATCATGCTGAGAAAGCCAGTCCATCCCGAGGATGAGGTCAATGTCGGAATTGCCAAGAACCACTGGATTAGCCAGAAAGCGATAATCACCCATGCGAATAAACACATTCGGAGCAAAGTTGTTGGAGTTCATAAGCAAACCCGGAGAAAGCACAGACATCGGTCTAGGCAAAGTTTGCAATGGCATATCATGTGACAATGCAAAAGGTCTTGACATGAAAGAATGTGAAGCACCTGAATCGAACAAGACATTTGCAGGAAAAGAGTTAACTGAGAGGTTACCCAAAATCACATCAGAAGAATTCTCCGCTTGTGCTGCATTCATCGGATTCACCCTGGCAGACTTTGTATTATGCTTGACAATAGCTGTACTGACAGGTGGAGGTGGCGGAAGGCGCCTCGGGTTCGGACATCTGTTGGCATATTGACCCTTCTGGCCACACTTGTTGCACACCACTTCTGAGAGAGGACGGAAATGAGAACCACTTGACTTGGAACCTTGAGACTGAAACTGATTCTTCGACTGGTTGCTCGGGTTGGGTGGGTGGGAGAAACCACGACCACTAGAGTTCTTGTTGCTGTTGGAGTTGTTGTAAGGAGCTCGAATCACTGGAGGAGGAGGAAGCCAAAATTTCTGTTGCTTCGCGACGACTTGAGAAGATGAGTAGGAGTGAACGGCATCTCGAATCCTCTTTTTGGAAGCCTCCATCTTGAGCTGGGCTACCTCTTGCTTGAGCGCCATGTTATAGAATTTGTCGAACTCATCGGGCTCGAACAAGGTGAGAGCAAGTTGAAGTTCATCTTTCAGGCCTCCGCGGAACTGATAGATTTTGCTCTTGGCATCAGGAATGTCTTGCTTAGCATAGCGGGCGAGGTTTTGGAACTTGACATTATACTGGTAGACAGTCAAGGAGCCCTGCTTCAGGTTGCGGAATTGCTCACGCATAACCTTGATGACACTTGTTGGAATGTGGTGAGAGCGAAAGTCCTTGCAGAAATCCTCCCAAGAGATCACACGACCTGGCCTGGAGTCTTTGTACTGCTGCCACCAGTCAGCTGCTTGGTCTTTGAGTTGGAAGGCTGCAAACTTCACATAGTCCTCTTCTCTTACGTTACTGCACTTAAAATGCTTCTTGATATCGGTTAACCAATCTTCATCTTCAAGAGGGTCGACACAGTAACTGAAGGCTTTTGGATTATTGGCCAAGAACTGGTTGAGAGTAGCATGGTGCTGCTGGTTGAAGAAGTTGCCTTGGTTCCGTGGAACACCCTGATTAGCTTGATTAGCTTGCATCTGCTGCATCATCTGCATCAACATCTGGGTGTTATGGTTTGTAGTTTGCATAATCGCTCTCCAAGCCTCAAACGGAGGAGGAGGGGAAGGAGGACGATCTGGAACCTCTTCACCCTCTGGGTTAGCGTTGGGAACTCGTTTTGGAGCCATCCTGAAAGAGATGACCATGAATCAGCAATTGATTGAAAGAAGGTATAAGCTGAATCAACGGATTGAAATGCAACATAGTCTTCACAATAATCATTCGAACAAGAGGAACGAATGAAATTCTCAGTTAAATGATAACATCAATCTTCACGAGAAGCCACATAGGGGACAAAAAGTAAATAAGAAAAAATAACAAGGTACAGATGGAAACAAACACAAGATAGGAGCTTCGTTCTAACATCTTTGTGCTGAAAGCTTATGAACGCGTTACGAAAGGGTTTTGCAATCCCCGGGTCAGCATAGCCAAGGACCCTTTAAGATGCAACTCCCGATCGGAACATAGGTCATATACCACTTCACTCAATGTAGAACCCCGAACTCGCTAACCTGCATTCGTTGGAAGAATGCCTACGATCTACTGGATAAACCCACCTATTAATTTCCGAAAGTTTCCAGTTATGCAATCAGGTGTTGGGGATACAGGGGAAGCACCGCGCAATCAACTCTAAACCTTCATCCAGCTGTATCCATCCTTCAACACATAACCAGTCTTTCTCGGAAACTGTCTACCTCGAACCTTCGAAAAGCATCCACTATAACAAGCTATGGCAATACTCCCGAACTACCTCCCCAGTACTGGGTGATGTCAGGGTTATCTTGCCACTAACCGTATAGGAGAGATTTTCGATGTCGGCCGTCTTAAGTATTTAGTACTGCCGCGATATGCTTGTGACCACAATACCCCGAAGCTCAACTCCCCGGGACACTGCCACAACCCCTAATGTCAGGAGGCATCGAGAATAATATTCTCGTCACAAGAACATCGAAACAATCCAACAATACTCGCGAGATTCCTAAAAAAAAATTTGGTGCAATTTTTGAAAGTAGAAGAGGCAAGAGTAGTCGTCAGGAGTCCTCACCAGAGAGAAATGGGATGAGAAGCAAGGAAATCCTACTCTCCGATATAAATATAGGACTCAAAATATTTTCAGGGTGTGCCTAGACTCGACCGTCAATGATTCGATCAATCAGTGGGGCTTCTAGGTCGGAGAAGGCTCTGATACCAACTTGTAATGCCCAGGATGGGACTATATCTCCTACGTGTCGAGGCACAACTTAGAGACATAACCCCATGCTGGAATGATCGCAAGTTTGGTATCTTTGCACAACTCATGTAAAAGATGGGGATAGAAAACATAAAATAGTTGGCTTACACTCGCCACGTCACACAAATTCATTACATGTTTCAATCATCATACAAATGAACATCACAGCCCATCTAAGGGTAAAAAATCCAAATGTCAAGATACCAAACATAACTTAAATCCACAGGTCTAGATCGAATCCGAGTAGAAGTTCCACCACTGATCATCAGGATAACGAACATAGTAACGGCTACGCTCCTCGTCGTACTCCCAGTCTAGCTCGGTGCCATCACCTGGATAGCTCACCTTCGGACCTGCATCTGGTGTGGTGAAGTAATTGTGAGCCACAGAGGACTCAGCAATCCCGTTCCCGGGTAACACGACTATTTAAGCCTTGGGTGTGGATAAGGCTGAAGAAAAGAACAAGTGTTTGCAGCAGCAACTAGCACTAGCTTACGTAAAGAGAGCGAGAAGAGAAGGTGCCTCGGTCGAGAGATGATCACTAAGTGATCCTGAACTAATCAAGTCAAACATAACCCCACCATGTTCATCTCCTGAAACCCCTTTCGGAAAATGACAGTCACGGTACTCACGCTGGTCGTGTATTGGAACATGGTGTCAAGTTTTCTACAACTGAATATTAACAAGCTCCCATCTGCCACATAACCGCGGGCACGGCTTTTGAAAGTTCAAACCCTGCAGGGGTGTTCCAACTTGGCCCATGACAAGCCCACGATCCGCGGAGTCGCAACTCCAAGGTGGGAAGGCCCGAGTATTCTCGGAATCCCGTGCTCAAGATAATCCGAACTAAGGTAAGGCTAATCCAGCAAATCCTCCCGGCGTGCCGACACCCTGATAGTAGCCGCGCGTATCTAGTCTCAGGCCACGACCAGATGAGCACAACGTACAGTGACCAAAAACCCAAGTTGCCAAGGGGGGGCCCGCACACGACTCTAGTTTGGACCAACACTCAAATCGAGCACTGACCCAGGTGGGTTGAATTAATTAATCCTCGGGTTAATTACTCCCTCGGTAAGTTTTAGTTGCTAGGCGAATAGTACCAATGTTGGGACTTGCTGGAAAAGTCTTAGCACTTAGTGGTTTATTGAGGGGGTCCCATAACCCCAACCGTGTGAGGAACGCATAATCAAGGAACATAACACCGGTTTATACGGTTCCTAGCGGTATGATTGGAACAAATCACTAAGCAAAAGGCTTAGCCTTCCACCCATTACCAATATATAGATGATTTCTTTTTAAGCATTATTATAGTGTGATATGACCCAACAAAACTTCAACATGAAGCAAGCATCTTCAAACTTCACCTGCAACTAGCAACGCTATAAGAGGGGCTGAGCGAAGCCTACGTATAGCCAATCAATGGTTTGCATAGGTAGGGTGGTTAGACATGGACATGGTTACAAGTAGGAGGATGACATGAAAGACATGGGCATCGAGGCAAAACTATAGATCGAGACTACTAGCAATAGGCAAAGATAGTAATGTTATCGGGGTTCGGTCATCTTGCCTGAAGAGTTGTCGTTCGGATCGTAAGAGGGGTCCTCGTGCTCGACCTCGGTAGTAACCTCGTGCTCGTACTCGTACTCGGTCTCAGCTTCCGGCTCTAATCAACACAATCACACAAGGCACGAATCAACAAGATGCAATGCACACACGAAACATATGCAGGATGCATGACTGATGCACTATGGGAGCACAAGGAGCATGGAAAATTGCACTCAAGCAAAATGCCTCAAAACATGATAACAATAGGATATTATGAATCTAACCGAAAAATCAATCAAGTTTCATATAAGACTTGATGAAAACAGAGCTACGGGCTAAAAGTTATGCCCGAAACAAGAAATATGCACAAGCTGGAAATTACAGCCACATAGCAACTTCGGAGCACTAGATAAATAAGCTACAACACTCAAACATCATGGCAAAGAGCATGAACATAAACTGGATATACCCTACAGCAAATAAGTCCATTGGTGCACCCCCAAAGGAGCCACGGATCAATAGCAACAAGCTTGGACATATTGAACTTGACAACAAAATCCTGACAGCAGTAATTTATTGCAACTTTGGAGCAAAAGTTAAATATGCTACAGCCACTAAAATAAGCATGTGAGAGCATGAATGGATAGCCAACAATATATACTACAAGGAATCATCAAGAGTCACCCCAAAACTAACATGGATTGGCCTAGATCAACAAGCAAACATGGCATCTGGAAATTACAGATTCCAGACTTAGTGAAATTTCACTAAGTATTAAAACAGCAGTTTCATCATGGCATCTTTGAGAGCAAGTTTAAGTCACCTCAAAGCTAAACATGGCATGTGGTAAGCACCACATCAAAGTACATATGATGGTGATTCCAAAACACCTAAGCATGCATCATGGAAATAAACACAACGATATCAATGAGCTCCTCAAGTTGGCATTTCATAACAAGCTTAAAAACATAACAGCCACATAGCACTTTGCAACGGAGATAAACATGGCAAGATTAAATCTATCATGCAAGTCTAAGCAATCATCATGTAGAGCATGACAAGACGAACACGTGGACATGTAATTTGCATCATTCGGATAAACGAGCACCAAGTTATCACTATGCAAAGATGGCATGCAAAACAACACTAACAGCAGTTTTTATCACAATGCACTCTTGCAACAGAATTTTAAGCACCTAGATGAACTCAAACATGTATGGCACAATGGAATGAAATGTAGTACATGTCTCCACGAACGTCTGGACATCTCATTCACTCAAATCGGCGCATCACACACAAAGTTATCCATGTTTGAAATTAGCATCTGAGATGTAAAAACTGGGGACTTAGTGGAATTGCTACCTCCTCCCAGATCTGGTCAACACGGGGTCAAACGGGCCGGATCGTCTGGCGGGTCGGGCACCGGTGGCTAACGAGCCGGGCGCGGGGCGGATTCAGATCGGGGCTCCTCCCCGATACAGGCGGCGGCGGCTGCTGTTGGTCGAAGGAGCGGCGGCCTGGGGCGGCGGCTTCGACTCGGGGCGGCCCAGCTGGGGAGGCCCGCGCGGCTGGAGCGGCCCGGCTGGGAACCGGCGGGCGACGGGGCCAGATGGGCCGGCCCAGTGGAGCGACGGCGGTGGCGATTGGAGGCGGTCGGCTGCAGCCTGGAAGCGGCTGCGGCCTGGGCTGCTCAGGCCTAGGGTTTGGCGCGGCCTGGCGAGGTGGCGGCTGGGTCGCTCGATCGGACCTGGTGGCTGGGCCCCGATGCGGGAGGCGGCTGGGCCCCGATGCGGGAGGGAGCGGATGAGCGGCTCCGGCTCGATGCGGGAAAGCACGCCGCGGCGGCGCCTCGATGGAAAACGGCGAGGCTGGGGCGGCGCTCGGGTGATGAAGGGCCGGGGAGCCTTAGATCGGCTGGATCCGGCCTTGGGGCTGCCGGATCTAGCCGGGGCGGTGGTGGAGGGCGAGGTGGCGCGGAGATGGCGGCGGGGAACCTTCTCCGGCGAGGATTCCGGCGGGGAGCGGGGATTCCGGCGAGAAATCCGGCGAGGTGGTTGGAGGAAGAAGAAGAAGAGGTAGGAGATGATGGTGGACTAGGGTTTGCTATATTTGGGGCAAAAATTAGGGAAGGTGGACAAATATATAGGCACAAGGAGCTAGGGTTGTCCAAATGGGGTGTGGTTTTCGGCCACGCAATTAGAATTGGATGGCCTAGATGAAAGGAGGGGTTTGGGTTGGTTTGGTGGGCTGTTGGAGGGGTGTCTTGGGCCTCAAAGTGGAGGCACTTTGAGCCCACGAGAATAACTGTTGGAGCACCAAACGAACTCCAAACGCGACGAGATTTGACAGGAGGGTTACACACACCAAAACAACAACACACGACAAGTCTCGCGCCAGACCGGTAACATTACACGGCCAAACACCAAAGTAGGCCTACGGGACGCCACGGAAACATGAGGGAGCTCCGGAACGCGAAACGGACAACGGAATGAAACGAGTGGAACCGGATGCAACCGACAACACAAATGCAATGCGATGCACATGACTACATGATATGAATGAATGCCACACACGCTCACAACAAAACGACGAAAACCCGAAAGACAAAGAACCCGGAATGGAATAGATGAAGCCAGAGATATATTATATGCCCAAAAGGGAAAGTATTACATCCGGGGCATTACACTCCTTTTGCAAAGAGTTGCGAGAGGGCGTCCGAGCTGTTGGAGCTCATACACAGCGATGTGTGTGGCCCAATGAGCACAACTGCTAGAGGTGGTTATCAGTTCTTCGAGACTTTTACCGACGACCTGAGTAGATATGGCTATATCTATTTGATGAGGCACAAGTCAGAAGCTTTTGAAAAGTTCATAGAGTTATAGAACGAGGTAGAGAATCAGCTCAGCAAGACTATAAAGCTTCTACGATCTGAACGTGGAGCTGAGTACATGAGCGAGGAGTTTGATGATCATCTGAAAAGTAGAGGTATAGTACCTCAGCTCACACCTCCGGGTATGCCACAGAGAAATGGCGTGTCAGAATGGAGGAATCATACCTTGTTGGACATGGTTTGATCTATGATGAGCAAATCGGATTTACCCTTGTCATTCTGATGATACGCTCTAGAATCTGCATCTTTTACACTCAACAGAGTACCATCTAAATCCGTAGACAAGACACCACATGAGATGTGGACTGGCAAGAGTCCCAGTTTGTCTTTTCTGAAGATTTGGGGTTGTGAAGCATTTGTCAAACGACTTATGTCAAACAAGCTTACACCCAAGTCAGATAAATGCATATTCCTGGGATATCAGAGGGAAACTGCGGGACATAGCTTGTACAACCGCGAAGAGAAGAAAGTGTTTGTTGCTCTAAATGGGGTCTTCCTTGAGAAAGTGTTTCTCGGGCGGGAGGCTAGTGGGAGGCAGGTGCAACTCTAAGAAGTTCGAGCACCACTTGGGGACAATTCGGCGGATGATGTTATCATAACGGAGCCTGTCAAGGAACCTGAGGTGGAAGCGGCACCATAACCACGGAGGTCGAAATGATTGCGCACAGGACGCGATGTGTTGTTGCTAGAAAGCGACGTCCGGCTACGTATGCGGAAGCGATGGTAAGCCCAGACTCCGAGGCATGGCTGGAGGCCATGAGGTCCGGATTAAAGTCCATAGATGAAAATCAAGTTTGGGACTTGGTTGATCCGCCACCTGGCGTAAAAGCCATAGGTTGCAAATGGGTCTTGAAGAAGAAAACCGATGTGGTTGGAAATGTCCAGATCCACAAAGCTCGGGTTGTCGCTAAATGTTATGGACAAGTTAAAGGAATTGACTACGACGAGACTTACTCGCCGGTAGCAATGCTAAATTCGGTGAGGATAATACTAGCTATAGCTGCCTAATTCAATTATGAGATATGGCAGATGGATGTCAAAATGACTTTCCTTCACCGTAATTTAACCGAGGATGTGTATATGATACAGCCCAAGGTTTTGTCGATCCGACTAGCAGTAGTAAGGTATGCAAGCTCAAGAGATCCGTTTATGGGTTGACACAAGCATCTCGGAGCTGGAACATTCGTTTTGATGTGGTCGTCACTTGTCTTGGTTTTATCAAAAGCGAAGAGGACACTTGTTTATACAAGAAGTTGAGTGGGAGATCGATAGTATTTTTGATACTATATGTGGATGACATATTGCTAATCAAAAACGATGTTTCGATGCTGAACTCGGTCAAGGAATCATTCAATGGAAAGTTTTCGATGAAGGACCTCTGTGAAGCGGTTTACATATTGGGCATTAAGATCTATAGAGATAGATCGAGGAGGCTGCTCGGCTTGAGCCAATGCATGTACATAGATAAAGTGTTGAAGCGGTTCAACACGAGTGATGCCAAGAAAGGGTTCTTCCCTAGCTCACATGGTATAAGGCTAAGCAAGACTGAGAGTCCTTCGACTTCTGATGTGCGAAGCAGGATGAGTCGAATTCTGTATGCCTCGGCAATAGGATCCACCATGTATGCCATGATATGTACACGGCCTGATGTTTCTTTTACAATAAGCCTAAAAAGTAGATGCCAGGCCAACCCAGGTGAGAGTCACTGGGCGGCGGTAAAGACTATTCTGAAGTACCTGAAAAGGACTAAAGAGATGTTCCTATTTTATGGAGGTGAGGAGGAGCTCGTCCTAAAGGGTTATGCCGATGCTAGTTTCCAAACCGATAGAGATGATTCTCGATCATAGTCTGGATTCGTGTATGTCATGAATGGAGGAGCAGTGAGCTGGACGAGTTCCAAGCAAGATACGGTGGCCGATTCTACCACAGAAGCCGAATACATTGCGACTTGTGAAGCTGCAAAGGAAGGTGTTTGGATCGAGAACTTTCTGGATGATCTTGGTATTTTCCCAGCCTCGGTGAAACCGTTGGACCTTTAATGTGATAATTCTGGTGCCATCGCACAAGCCAAGGAGCCGAGGAACGACCACAAGACCAGACACATAGATCTGAAATATCACCTCATACGAAAGATCGTAAAGATTGGTGATATAGAGTTATGCAAAATTCACACGGATGCAAATGTTGCAGATCCTTTGACTAAGACGCTTCCACAACCCAAGCATGAGGGGCACGTTAGAGCTATGGACATACGATGTCTATTTGATTGACTCTAGTGCAAGTGGGAGACTATTGGAGATATGCCCTAGAGGTAATAATGCATGATGATATTTCCTATGTGTTTATGAATAAAGATAGTCCTTCGATGTAATCAATGATACTTCTTGGCAAGTACATGACTTGTCCGTGAGATCTTGTGTTGTATGATACATCCTAAATGGTCCCTAGTCGTAAGTGATGTGTGGACACACGTCATTCTAGACTAGCATATGGCACGGTGGATGGCTCGGTCTCACTAGCCATGGGGCATTGGATGCTAACCAGATAATATGTACTTGGAAAGATCTGGTCGAATTCAACATAGTCAGATCCAAGTTGAGATAAGGTCCGAGACGGATAGACCCAACTATGAGACACAACGATATGTCATCTGTGAGTCTCTAGTACAACATACATTCTATGTCCTAAGACATGAGCTGACACATGTACTCGGGATGGTGACAGACTTGCTTTGGGCCGACCAAACGCTACTCCATGACTGGGTAGTTACAAAGGTAACTTTCCGGCTTGTCCAGACCCATGCTACGAGACGTAGTCAAGCAAGATGGGATTTGCCCCTCCGGTTAGGAGAGATATACTCTAGGCCCCTCATGTGATCCCACCAGGATAAGCATGGCCATGCAACAGGGATTATGAGATAATCCGGTTTGGGTCGGCATCACTGGAACGAGAAAGAGGTCGGGCTAGCACAATGATAACAGACTCGCCTTGAGCCCGACACCATATACCGTGTGGCAAAGGGAACAGAAGTGTGACATGTTGTACAGGTTCACCTAACCAGCTTCATAGTCTGCTTGGTGGTCAGCACGCCTGCTAGAGGCCGCTACCAACCGTCCAGGTCGGAGGTGATCCGAACTGTGACCGAGCTGAATTGAACCTAAGGGGTCGCACGGTTAAGGGAAGGAACCCGTGAGGTTGGATCCGACTCCATGAGTCAGACTTGGTCCTACTCGGACTAAGATACAGACCGAACTGACTTTGGGCTTTAGGGTCCGTGCGAGGCCCAAGTGTTGGGCCCGCGACGGATGCCTATATATAGTAGAGGTGCAGCACACTCATTTGGTTGATCCCTTCGGCACCGTTATTAGGGCTTTGCATGTGTTGCAACTAGCCACCTTCACTCGCCACCGGTTGTGTGATCAGACCTAGCAGTCCGCCGCACGATGTTCCTCCTGCACGCGCGGATACCGTTAGAGGCGGTGCACTTGCGCCGCTCCGGCGAACCTGTTCGCAGGATCCGATCGTCTACATCAGAGATCGACGAGGAGGAGACGACTCCGGAGGCGTGCTGCCCCAACTCTACTTCTGCTGCATGGCACTGCGCGTCTAGTGGTAACGATCTGTGATCCATATCCCTTAGCATGTTCCTAGATGTTCTGCGCATAGGAAAATTTTAATTTGTAGTCGACGCACCCTACAGTAGAACCCAACAGAGACAGCTGCGACTGGGGCGCTGGGTCAGCCGCAAGCCATGGACCTGCCTCGTCCGAATGTAACCCCGCCTCAGCACGTCCCGATGCCTCTGGGTCATTACTCTAACCCTCTGGACAACATGGTCACTGCAGCAACACGATTGGCAGCTATCCCTGTTAAAGGTGAGTATCCAGCGGTGATGGAGATACAGCTAGCCGGCGAGCTTCTCCAGACAGCTGTGGCTTAACAAGCGGCTTATTCATACAGCTGTGAACGGATTCACTCAACTCCTTGTCCGAGCTAGAGTTATAGCAGGCACATCGAGTCACCGGCAGTCTCAAGAAGTGAGCAGCACCACAACCAAACTCGTAGGCGTGACCCGCCACACGCCAGTGATGATGCTCATGCCTTGGTAGATCAGGGCAGGGCACGGTGCGGGGCGGAGCTAGCGGATCAGTTGGTGGCTTACCAGTAGTTTTTGATTTACCGAACGACGTCTATGGAGGCATGGATGACCTTTAAAACCCTTGGTGTGCCATGTTTAGTGCTAGCAATACGCAATGAGCGTTTGCCTAAAATTTCAAGGGCCCTCGAAGGTGCCTAACTATACGGCGGATCAACCCCCGGAGGCTTGGGTCGAGAGTTATGAGATGGCCATGGAGATGCTAGATGTCAGTGAAGCTGCCTGCGCTAAATACATCACCATGATTTTGGATGGCCCAACGCACACTTGGCTAAAAGGGTTACCCCCTAATTCCATCAGATCTTGGGCAGAGCTGAAATTGCATTTCATGAAAAATTTCAAAGACACGTGCAAGCAGCCTATGTCAATCGTTGATCTAGATTCATGTGTCCAGAATGAGGGTGAGTCTACAACCCATTGGGTACGCCGAATTTCAACGGTTATCCACTCATCAGATAGTATCAATGCCGGCTCAGCCATCTTAATGTTAGAGAAGAATTGCCGTTTCCTCCCCCTTAAGAAGAAGCTCGGGCGGCTTAAGTGCCACTTCAATGATATGGGAGAACTCATGGCAGGCCTCGTCAAGTATGATGATTCTGATAGCACTAAGGACCCGGAGTCTGGTGAGGAGAAGGCCGGCATGGGGAAGAAGAATGGCAACAAGAAGGGCTAGTAACACCATGCGCAGGGTCAAGGTAACAATGGTATGCGTGAGAAGATGGATGGCATCTCAGATTTTGTGGCCAACACCAATACACAGAATAGTCATCAGCGTCGAAAGGGAAAGGGGTCAAATTCCCGGCCCGATGGCAAAATTTCAAACTAGAAGCGATGCTGAATCAACCTTGCCCGAAGCACAGTATGGAGGAGAGGCCATCTAATCATCTTTGGAAGGACTGGTTCATCATGAAAGAGTATAAAAATTCCGGTTCTTTCCAGAATAACAATGGCCCGTCTTGCGGGTCAGGGTCTGGCTTTCATGGGCCCGGCTTTGGAGGTGGCTGTTCAACTTCCGGTTTTCAAGGACAGGGTAACCAAGGTGGTTTTAACCAGCAATCTAATCAAGGGAATAATTAGCAGTTGTCTGGTTACCAGAGCAACCCAAAGCAGTTGAATAGTGGTCAGTATCATGTGTTTACCACCAGCTTGTGCAAACGAGATCAGAAGATTCACAAGCGAGCAGTAAATTCAGTTGAGCCGGCGGTCCCTCGATACTTAAGGTGGTCTAAACAACCTATCATTTGGAGCCGTGAGGATCACCCACCCCGGGTTGATAATCCGGGTCAATTGGCCTTAGTGGTTGATCATCAGGTGGGAGGATACAAGGTGACCAAGGTACTCATGGATGAAGGCAGTAGCACCAATATCCTTTACTATGATACCTTTTGCCGCATGAATTTAACTGACAAAGATCTCCTGACATCTAATACTGTTTTTCATGCCTGGTAAGTCGGCATATCCAGCGGGTAAGATAACGTTGGAAGTGGCTTTTGGTGATGACCGGGACTACATGGCGGAAAAATTGACCTTTGAGGTAGTCAAGATCAAGAGTCCGTACCATGCTTTGTTTGGGTGGCCGGCTTATGCCAAGTTCATGGCCCGGCCTTGTTATGTTTATCTGCAGCTTAAGATGCCGAGTCATAAAGGTACCATCACGGTACACGGTGACAGGAAAATAGCCTTGGAGTGCGAAGAGGGCGATGCCGCTTATGCTGAGTCTGTTTGCGCAACGGAGGAGTTGAAGTTTTACAAAGATAATGTTGACCAGGCAGACATGACCCCTTTGAAAAAGCCAACTACAGAGCATGATCCTTTACTAAAGTTTAAATCGGTGGATGACACTAAATAGGTTGTTTGTGTTTCTGGTGACTCTTCCCAACAGTTCACTATAAGTGCCAATCTGGATCCGAATAGGAAAGCGCGCTCATCGAGTTCATCCATGAGAACCGGGACATGTTTGCATGGAAGCCTTCAGACATTCCAGGTGTACCGAGGGAACTCACTGAGCACACTCTTAATATTGATCCGAAGTTTAAACCGGCCAGGCAATTCCAGCGTCATTTTAATGAAGAGAGGCGCAAGGCTATTGGGGAAGAGGTGGCCCGGCTCTAGGCGGCTGGGTTCATTATTGAAGTCTTTCACCCTGAGTGGTTGGCTAACCCGGTACTGGTGCTTAAGAAGAACGACACTTGGCGTATGTGTGTGGATTAGATAGATCTTAATAAGGCTTGTCCGGTTGATCCTTTTGCTCTCCCTCATATTGATCCAATCATTGATGCTACGATGGGTTGTGAGCGTTTGAGTTTTTTGGATGCTTATTCAGGTTATCATCATATCAAGATGGCAGTTAAGGACCAGGAGAAGACATCTTTCATCACTCCCTTTAGATCCTTCTGCTATGTATCTATGCCTTTTGGGCTCAACAGTGCCTAGGTGACTTACCGACGCTATGTTCAGAATTGTCTAAATGACCAGATTGGGCGCAATGTTCATGGATATGTGGATGACATAGTTGTGAAATCAAGGAAAAAAGAGACCTTGTTGGATGATCTGAAAGAAATCTTTGATAACCTCCGGGTCTTCAAAATGATGCATAACAAGTGTGTTTTTGGGGTTCCAGCTGGCAAGCTCTTGGGCTTCTTGGTCTCTGAACGGGGTATCGAGGCTAATACGGAGAAAATCAAGGCTATCACCTCTTTGGCTAAACCGACATGTATCAATGATGTTCAATGTTTGGCGGGTCATATTGCAGCCTTAAGCCGATTCATCAGCCGCCTGGGTGAGAAGGCCATTCCTTTGTACCAGATGATGAAAAAACATACCACTTTGTCTGGAGTGATGATGCTAACCAAGCTTTCGAGGCGCTGAAAAAACAATTGGCTGAGCCGCCGATCCTTGCAGCTCCTATTGATAAGGAGCATTTGCTTTTATATGTGGCTGCCAACAGCAGAGCTGTCAGCGTAGCAGTGGTTGTGGGAAGAAAAGAAACGGGCAAGGAGTATCTGGTTCAGCATCCGGTTTATTACGTCAGTGAGATACTCATTGAATCCAAACAGAGATACCCCCATTGTCAAAAGCTGGTTCACGGAGTGTTCATGGCTAGTCGCAAGTTGAAGCAATACTTCCTTGGCCATCCCATCACGGTGGTTAGTTCTGCTCACCTAGGAGACGTTATTCAAAACAGACAAGCCACAGGACGGGTGGCTAAGTGGGCCATTGAGCTTTGACCCCATGGCCTGAAGTATGTGCCATGGACAACTATAAATTCTCAAACCCTTGTGGATTTTATCAATGATTAGACAGAGCTGCAAATACCTAAGGAGAAGCCAGATAACACCTATTGGACTATACAGTTTGATTGGTCCATGCATTTGGAAGGCACGGGGGCTAGAGTTGTTTTGACTTCCCACGAGATGATAAGTTAAGTTATGTTATAAGATTAATGTTCCCTTGTAGTAACAATGTAGCTAAGTATGAAGCCTTGCTCCATGGTCTTCGGATGGCTAAAGAGATGAATCTAAGCCGGGTGAGGTATTTCTGTGACTCAGATCTGGAGGGTCAGCAAGTTTCAGGACCTTGGGATTCAAAAGATCCGCTCATGGCGGCTTACCGCCGGGTGGTTGATGCGATTGCTGGTCACTTCAAGGGTTATCAAGTGGAACATGTGGATCGAAGGAAAAACGAGGCAGCTGATGCATTAAGCCGGCTCAGCTCTTAGCGTAAGACGATGCCACCCATTGTTTTTGTCGATATTTTGGATAATCCTTCGGTTAAATTGCCTAGAGAGGAGGATCTTGCTATCCCTCACTCGGAGGCACAATTGGTGGAGGCTCTTCATGTTATTCCTGATTGGACAGTATCATACATGACTTATATGACCCAGGGCAAGTTACCTGAGGATGAAACTTTGGCCAGGTAGATAACCCGACGATCTAAGTCGATGACTATTGTCAATGGCGAGTTGCACCGACGTAGTGTCACAGGGGTGTTCCAACGTTGTATTTCTCCTGAGGAAGCTGTGAGATACTATGAGAGATTCGTGAAGGAAACTATGGTCATCATGCCGGCTCTAAGTCCCTTGTAGCCAAAGCTTTTCTTCATGGGTTTTACTGCCTCACAGCTCATGCAGATGCAGAGGATCTAGTTAACAAATGTGACGCTTGTCAAAAAATTTCCAAGCAAGCTCATGTGCTGGCTCAAGAATTGAGGATGATTCCAATTACTTGGCAGTTTGCGGTATGTGGGCTGGATATGGTTGGGCCTTTCAAGAGGTCCAAGGACAAAAAGACTCACCTTTGAAGTGGATTGAGGCTGAGCCAGTCAACAAATGTGATGCAGCAACGGCGGTTCAGTTCATTAAAAAAGTGATCTTTCGCTTTGGATACCCTCATAGTATCATCACTGATAATGGTACTAATCTGTCTAAGGGTGATGTGAAAGAGTTATGTTAACAAGAGCATATTTGTCTCGATGTTTCATCTTTGTCTCACCCCCAATCCAATGGACAAGCTGAAAGGGTGAATCAAGAGATCTTAAGAGGCATCAAGCCCCAGCTTATGGTCCTTTGTAGAGGACGCCGGGTTGTTGGGTTGAGGAGCTACCTTCAGTACTATAGTGTATGAACACTACCCTAACATATCGACGTGTTACACACCTTTCTTCATGGTTTACGGAGAAGAGGCGGTTCTCCCCAGTGATATACGTCACAATTCGCCTCACGTGGTGGCTTATGTTGAAGCTACTAATGAACAAGCACGTCAGGATGACCTTGATCTCCTGGACGAAGAGAGTGACCATGCGGAGTCTAGATCGGCAATCTATCAGCAAGACCTGCGTCGTTATCATAGTCGCTGGGTTAAAACTCGCACCTTTCGAGAACGTGACTTGGTGCACCGGCTCATTCAGGAACAAACTGATATGCCCAAGCTATCCCCAACTTGGGCAGGACCTTTTGTGGTTATCAAGAATTTACATAAGGACTCACGCATGTCGGAGGAGGAGACATGTCGGCCGTGGAACATTGTACATCTTCGGCCTTATTATACCTGAGCCACGGGCTCTCGTGATGTACATATCTCAATCAATGTATATATACTATGATTAATAAAATAAAGCCGGCATCCCTGATAATTCGGGGCCTCTGTCGTTTCATTTCTGAGTATCTGAGTCTTTATTATTTAAAAAATACATGGGGGCTTCCTGCTCAGTGAGCATAGCTATGACTACCTTTTGATCCGGCTTATAGGCTGGGATGTAAAGGTCACTTGGGGGATTCCTATTCACTGAACGTAGCCGTAATTACCCACTTGATCGGCTTGGACGCCAGGTATATTCACCAAAAAATCTAGGTTATCCTGCCTTGGTAGGACTTCCACTCCGACCAGGTAATCCTGGAATGACCCACCTTACTCTTGGCAGTCAACCTTAAAAAGACCCTGAACTTGTCAAGGTTAAAACAGCGGTTGGTCATGTGAGGCCCAGCTTACAAGATTTGAATGAAGGATTAACTCAGTGGTTGTGCGGCCCTGTGAAAGCACTTGATCCTTAGGCCTGGCAGCCTATGAAAGCCTTGATTTTCCTGATTTTATATGATACATTGCTTTGATTTTTGCCGTATTAAAGTATGGTTAAAGGGAAAATGATTCAGGCCATGTAGCCTTTATCATTATAGCTCATATTTGAGCATATCCAGAGTTTAATAACCCGGTCTGGCTTTAGACAAAAAGTCTCTAGGATGATATAAATATGCACTTGTGGTTTATGCTCTGAGGCCTTTTTGGGGTTATTGCCCTTATCTGCTGCATACGGTATGTTAAACGGATAGCCTGAACAAAATTTCACAGGTATGATTTTTGTTTTTCATATGAAGGTATGAGGTTTTGATAAACCACCCTGGATACGGACTATACAGCCACCAGCAATTTATATATGGATATTATGCCTTGCCCTGGGGTAAACCGCCAGGGCAAATATTATGTGCTTATGCGCATGAATTGTGATGCATATCGTCGGCATAAGAAGAGTTATAGACATACACAACAAATCTTTTATCACAGACCGGCAATTCAAAGTGGAAACAAAACATGCATGATGGCATAACAGGACATTGTTTCCAACTAGCCTATTACAAGGCGTCATCTGGCCCAAAGGAATAATTGTTTTCCGCACATCATCTAAAATGATAAGAAGGGTAAGACGGCTCTATGATCAACTATCCTGGCCTTGGCGTGATGATGATTCTGGGTTATCTCCCACCTGTTCTTCTTCCTCTTCGTCACCCATTGGCTGGAAGTCAGATATGGCCGAATTGATCCCAGTAAAAGCCTTCAAAAAAGCTTCATTGTCTATATGAGTTAACGAGTCAATATTAGGGGCGAAGGTATGTTTACGTGTTCGAGGGATAAGATTTACGTCTTCATTAACCGGTGGCATCACTTTGGCATTATCAACATCGTAAACCGGATGATATTTGGAAAGGTCGGTTTCCTCAACTAATTGGATGGCCAAAGGATGCATCTCCCTTACTATTTGCGTGAAATCCTCAGCAACGAAGGGAGAATCGTCTTCTTTGAAGCTTGGACATCTAGTGGCTAATTCGACCGGGTCAAGCTCGGGTGGCCATGCTTTTGCCTGGCTTAAAGCAGTAATTGTGCCTGCTCGGGCGGCTGATCGCTTGAGTTCATCCACCCTTTGTGGTATCACAGATAATTTTTCCAACACTTCCTTCATAAGGTAAGGTGGTTGATTCTTATGAAGAGCAGCATAAATAGCCCGTTGGGCGCCAGTGTACAGCTGGTCAACAAGAGTATATACAGCCTTAAGTCACAGGCGCATATTGTCACCCAACTAGGAGCTTCTGGAACCTGCATTTGCACAGTATATTCATGAGTCTATAAATGATTGTGAGACACTGATGAGATGGGTATAAAGGTATGATGCTTACCGAAGATAGTAGCTGTCATCATATTGATTTCCTGTTTTAAGCCGGATAACTCATTAGTCACCGGCTTAAGAGCAGCCTCAGCATCTTCTGCTCTCTTCAATAGAGTTGCCCTCTCAGTTTCCCAGCCAGCTCTCTCACAGCTGAAATCCCCTTTCAGTTTTTCAATATTTTCCAAATTGATTTTGACTTTGGAGTTTGTCTTAGAAATCTCAGATTGCTGAGTTTGAAGGTTCTGCTTCAGATCTGTCAATTGGGTTTCTTTCATGCTTAATTCAGCATGTATGTCAAAAAGATGATGCAGCAGCATGTGATTATAATAATCATTTATGAAGTCCCAAGGACAATACCAGTATTTTACTTGGCACTTGGGGGCTAATGTACGTTTGCGCTATTGCAGTCAAATTCTTGAATGACCCGCCTATAGTTGTTCCAACAAGAGACGACTCATGGGGGCTACATGTTTGGACTTTATCCATGATTTTAATGATAAGTACCAGTTTAACTTGTCATTTAAACCGACCCTTCGGGACTACATGTGCAAAATTGGGCTATGATATATGAAGTTCCGACTCAACTTGACAGTTTAAGCCGACCCTTGGGGGCTGCACGTGCGAAAATGAAAGACCATAATTTGAAGCCTCGGGTTAGCTTAACAGCTTAAGCCGGCCCTTGGGGACTACAAGCAATGATTCTATAACTACAGTGCCATAACATGAGTGTAAGATCAAAGGGATAACATACAAGTCTATGGCACATTCAAGTCTATCATATCCTGTAGGCTTGGTCGTTGGTATAAATATATTGGTATGAAGAGGATTGTGCAGCTTACCTCGAAGCCTTCCTTCATAAGATTGACCAGGCCGGCTTCAAGATCACGGCTGGTATGAAGGCATATTAAATAACTGGAATGAAGCTCTTGAGCGTTGAATTGAGCGTAGCTTTCCATATCCAGCTTCCACTTTCTCTTATCAGCAACTGGTATCTCTTCTTTAGCATTGTGCTTGGATAAGACAGTAGGATTGCTCAGAGCGGTGTAAGCCGTCCTAGTAATGAGACCATCTTTAGATCCTTGAGCCGGCTGAGTAGGACTGGGTGGTTTATCATTTTCCGGGTCAACTTCCACGGAATCCATGGTGACATGATGCTCTTCTGGCGGTGGATCACCCATTGCTGCTTCCGTAGAGTGATGCATTGGCTCATAAATAGTTGGTTCTTCCGGGTTGACAGGTTTGGGATCTTTGGCCGGCTTATTTACTTTGAGTTTCTTGCTGAGCTTGGCCATGGCATTGGAAACAAAACATATGATGAGATTGGTATATTAGTTGAGCAGAAAGCATTAAAGTAAACAGGCTCAAGGGTCCTCACGCAGGAGCATTCTTGAATAAGGGAACCTGAGTCCTAGTGGATTCACTAGAGGAATAATGAGAGGTGCCCTGATAATTTGAGTCATACGGGTTAAAAGGCCGTCGAATAAGACCTCCTTTTGGGAATTTAAAGCCGCAAATTTGAGAAACCTCAGCTTGATGCTTGCGATGAGGCGGCGTATTGGGTAAGCCGGAAGAAAGGATCCCACCACTGGTATTCCGGGTCTTACGGCGAGCTTCATGCTACTGCTTCTTCAAACTAAAGTTGGGATCAAAGTAAGCTAAGGTGTGAGAAAATCTTACTTTCCGACACACTTGGCGGACTTTCTGCTCTAGCAAAGATTCTTAAGCGGGGGAAAGGACAATTACCTCTTCAACATCTGCGCGGCTGGTCTCCGCATGTGTGGGGACCCCGACTGACAAGTCGAGATCGCCAAATGCACGTGTATAGTGATCCCAGAGATCAATGCTCATTAAACACACAGAAGCTGAATAACAAGAGTCTTACATCCATTCATACCATCTTACACAAATTATGAACATTATGGTCAAGCCTTACATAGATAAAGCCTTAAGGCTTGAACATCAAATAAACTCGAGTAGCGGAAGTCCTCGTAGATAAGTGGAACCCATGCCATCTGCCTTAACCCTACAGGCATTCTGGCTGGGAAAGCATCCTAGTTCGCATGTTCATCTCCAAAGAACTCTTCTTTGAAGTCCTGCTCTTCCATGCCTGTCCAATTAAATAACCAGTGGCAAGCCAATGAGTACTTTGAGTGTACTCGCAAGCAACCCATGATTTTTTTCGAAGTAGCAATGCAAGTTGTACAACAAGTAAGCAACCTAGCATCTGGTAGTTGAGGTGTCCTATCAACTTGCGAGATATGCATCAATGAACTTGGGTAACCTTGAGGACAGGTTACAGATATAAACATAAATAGAGTTTGAATCAATACTAGCTCATTCAACACGTCAAGTCACCACCTTGACTCAAATAGTTGTCTTCCACACACATATGAACCAAGATTGTAAAAATTTTGGACATAGTTTAAGTAGCACCTCCCAACTGTCCATGACCGAGGACGCAACTATTCAAATAGTTTAACACTCTGCAGAGGTTGCGCAGTTTTACCCACAAGATTCAGGAAGCTTTCGTGTCATCCATGATCCCGTAGCACCTCAAGTACTCGGGGGATGCACCCGGTCAATACCTTTCCCTAGACGATAATAACATAGGGTCCACTCGTTGATGCACGACCCTCATGTATAAGTAAAAGATCGTGGGACTCTACCCTTTTCACCTTATCGCGCATACACGAAGGGACCAACGGCGTGTCCGATGCCCTGTAAAAACAGTCATGGATGCCTATCCAAGCACGACCCTGTTCCGAAGATGACCTAAAGTCGCCCCCATCACCAGCAATGTGGGCACCATGCTAGTATCAACATAAGTAATCAACAATGCACCGTCCCATAAAGTGGTAGAGTGGTTGCACATGTTTGGTTGGGATGGTAATCACAAATAAATCTAATTCATCATTTTACACACACACCAAAAGCTCTCTTCGGTACACCACTTCTTCGTCAAGTGGTGACCTTAGTTCAACATCACGCAAGGGCATTAGGGGTACCCGAGGGAGTTTCGAAAGATTGTTACCACGAAGAGTTCATGGTACACATGCAACATTATTCACCAATAACTAATTTCTTTCATGAACAAAGTAAAGCGATGAGTAGGGTATGCATCATGTGGTGGTTCACAAAAAGTTCACCACCGTCATATTTCATCATCATGCAATCGAAAAAGGGTATCGATGAACAAGAGGGGTGTCATGGTAAAAGGGCTGCTTTTCTGGATTGGCTTAGTCTTCAAATCCCTCTCCTTCTTCTTCTTTAGCAACCTCGTCAAATATGGTATCTAATAGTCGCAAGAAAATAACGCAAAAATAAGACAATAATAATACAGAAAAGTCAAAGTGCTTAGAAAAATGTCAACTTATTTTTGTAAAATACTATGAGAAAAACTAAGAAGGGGAAAATTCGTAGTTTCTGATTTGGAGTTGCAGAATAGAATGGATGGATTTTCAAACAGAGAATTATTGTTCAAATTTGAATTTAAATTTGAACAGTACAGAAAAGGTTCATGAACATGTATGAAAGATATAGCATTTAATAGGTGGGAATATTACAAGATTTGTGGAATTGGAATTATTTGATTTGGACAATTATTTAAATCTGTGGAATTATTTGAAAATCGACACAAAAAGAAAAAGGAAATTGGCGCTGTGTCACTGGGCGGAAAAGCCACAATGCAGCAGGCCCAGAGGGAAATCATCCTGTGCAAGGTGGCCACGTCGAAGGCGTACATGCGGAATACGCCTTCAGCCGACTGGTGAACCGGTGCGCGCGTGCGAGCGTTTTTTATCCTGACGAGTGGGTCCCACTCGTCAGGGCTTGAGGCTGACGGACAGGGCCCACAGCTGCCGTCGTCTACCTCCGTCCAGAGCCGATGGCGAGCTCGCCACCGGTGATATAGGGCACAGCAAGATATGGGGAAGGTACCGTCGGGCTCGGTAAGATGTCGCCGTTCCGGTGGAAGAGGAGTTGGCCGCCGGGGTGGCCTGGCTCGCCGGCGATGCGGTGGCTGGGCGGCGGCGCATCAGGTGGTGGATGAATAGCTCCGACTGGCTAGTTATTAATGCGGAAAAGAGAGGGGAAGCAATCAGTAGGGCCATGTGGTTCTAGATCGAGTGTGAGCGGGGGCGGAGCAGGCTTGTACCTCTGGGTCTACGGCGACCCGAGGTGGCAGAGCTCCGGTCGATCCCGAGCATAGAAGCCCCTTGAGGGTGTTTGGTTGGTGCGGGCGTCTTCTCGGGGGTGTGAGGAGGAGGCGGATGCCACTCGACCACCCCGGGGCGAGATTATATAGCCGGGCGCCGATCCACCATGGATTTATGCGCCGACGAGGTCAAGGGTCAGGCCAAAGGG
Organism: Secale cereale; assembly: GCA_902687465.1. Lineage (NCBI taxonomy): Eukaryota > Viridiplantae > Streptophyta > Magnoliopsida > Poales > Poaceae > Secale > Secale cereale. The sequence goes on from LR738711.1 coordinate 369,492,930, forward strand.
CCGCGAGGGCGCTCGGGAGAGAGCCCAGGCCATTTGTGGATGAGGTCCACGACCAGAGGAGGGAATAGAAGGAGCGGTGGAAGCTCCAGAGAGCTCGGACGTGTGGGGCCAAGGATTGGAGCTTGCGGGCGGCCGGCGCGCATGCGAGGGAGGCCATAGGAGGGAGAAGGAGGAGGGGGATCAGGCCGTGGAGTGTCGTGGACGTCGAGGCGACTCGGCTGGCGTGAGGGGGAGAGCCGAGGTGGCCGGAGGCACTTGGCCTGGAGCAGCTACAGTGCCACTAGTGTGTGGTAGCTAAGGGGGGTGTAAACAATAGGGAAATGGCTTCGGATGCTCTGGAGAGCTTCTAGAATGAGAGGGGGTTGAGAGAGAGGAGTGTAAGGGGCTGACTAGAGAGGTAAAAGAGGTGGTTTCACCCCTCAATAATTGAGCTGAGGAGCTGCTATTGTTACTGGAGGTAGAAGGGGTCCCGGTGGAGCTGTGGTAAAAAATGGAGCCTATTTGGATTAGTGGAAGAGGCCATAGTTGTTGTTTTGGTAAATAGTCAGAAGGTGTTTGTAGATTGTTTGGGCAAGAAGATGGATTTCATTTGGTATGAGACTCCACCGGATGAAATGGCACATATAATTAGGTCCTTCCACCAATTTTGAGCACTTGGTGTAGTGTCATCATTTGAGGTTGTGAACATGTCCATAGAGTCTGGGGGCATTTGGAATAAGTTGGCAATGTAAAGTTTTTCAATTTTGAATGTGAACATAAATGGTTTTGGGGCACTCTTGTGAACCAAAACAATTTGGATTGAGCTGAAACTTTGCAAGGTCATCATATTATGCATATGTGACTTCCTAGAATTTTCCTGGAAGTTTTAGAGAATATTTCTTTTGTAAATATTTCAAAAGCTTGAAATATCCAGAAAGGGTTTTTGTGGGATTTGTCCAATATTTTGAACATGACCATGTGTTCAAACTCTTATATATTGACAATATATGTCCTTTGAGTCTCCCTGAATTTTCTCAAATACTTTAGAAACATTTAAATGATTTTAACCTATTAAAGACCATTTCTGGCTTAAAGAAAAAGCCTTTAGATAAAATAGGAAAATAACTTTTAAAATTATACTTTTGTGGCTTATGGGAGTCATGTACCTAATAGAATTCAAATAAACCTTTTGAACAATTTTTCACACCCCAAATCAAGTACTTGTAGTGCAAATCTCAATTTAGGGGTTTTTGAAAACCTAATTTTAGAAAATACTATTTGGCCAAAAAACAATTTGTAAGAAAATACTATATTGTTCTATACACATGGTATGATCATTGGGCAGAAGGTTGGAGAAGAGAGATGAAGTATAGAATGTGAAGCTATGTTGACGTTAGAGAGCACTTGAAATCACAGAGAGAAAAACCAACTCCAAATAAAAAGCCAAATGATGCAAAAGATTTTGTTGGTCCAAATTTTCATACTTTATTAATGCAATAGCCATGTTACAAAATGCAGGGTGTGACAGACCTACCCCCCTTACAAGAATCTCATCCTTGAGATTCCTAAACTGGGCTTTAAAAGAGATCTGGAAACTCGGATCTAAGGTAGTCTTCACGTTCCTAGGTTACTTCTGCTTCAGTGTGTTTGCTCCACTGGACCTTGAAGTACTTGATGGTGCGGCTTCGCGTTCGTCATTCTGCTTCATCCAAAATGCAGATGGGTCTCTCACGTATGTTAAATAAGGATGGAGGTCAATCGCTTGGTGATCAACTTCCTTGTAGAGATCAGGCTTGTTCGCAACTTGCAGACACTTCCGGAGTTGTGACACATGGAATACGTTGTGCACATCGGATAGTTCAGGTGGTAGTTCCAACTGGTAAGCCACTTCTCCTCGTCATTCGGTGATCTTAAAGGGGCCAACAAATGTTGGTGCGAGCTTCCCCTTAACGTGGAAACACTTGGTTCCCTTAAGAGGAGTTACTCGCAGGTACACATGGTCTACGACTTGGAAGTTCACTTTTTGACGACAAGTGTCGGCGTAGCTCTTCTGTCTTGACTTGGCGATCTTCAAACGCTCTCTGACTAGCTGCACTTGTTCTTCTGCTTTGCGGAGAACATCTGGTCGAAAGACTAGCCCTTCTCCGGTCTCTGACCAATTGAGGGGTGTGCGACACTTGCGTCCGTACAACACCTCAAATGATGCCATGTGAAGGCTTGATTGATAACTGTTGTTATAGGAGAACTAGGAAAAAGGAGGCAATCTTCCCACTTGGCTACATATGCCAAGACACAGGATCAGAGGATGTCTTCAAGTATCTGATTCACTTGTTTTGTCTGGCCTCCGGTCTGTGGGTGGAAAGCAGTGCTGAAAGACAACTTGGTTCCCATGGCCTCTTGAAACTTCTTGCAGAACCTCGAGGTAAACTGGGTTCCACAATCTGACACAATCTCCTTAGGTACACCATGAAGGCTTACGATTCAGTCGATGTACAAAGTTGCCAGCTGGTTGCCGTCATAGGTAGTCTTGACAGGAATGAAAGGAGCTACTTTGGTCAAATAGTCGACTATTGCCTAAATGGGGTCATGTCCCTTACTCGACCTAGGTAGTCTAGCGACGAAATCCATTTCGAATTAGTCCCATTTCCACTCGGGAACTGTAAGTGGTTGGAGCAATCCAGTAGGTCGCTGATATTCAGCCTTGACCCTTTGGCATATATCACACTTTGCAACATTGGTGGCAATATCCCTTTTCATCCCGTACCACCAAAATCTTCCCTTCATGTCTTGATACATCTTGGTTCCACCAGGGTGGATGGAATACGAAGTGTCGTGGGCTTCTTCAAGATCAAATTCTTTAGCTCCGCCTTGTTTGGTTCGCAGATACGGCCTTTGCACCAAACAATTCCACGTTCGTCTTCGGAGAATCCTGGGGCCTTGCCTAGTTTCATCTTCTTCTTGATGCCTCCAATGTTTACGTGTCCATTCTACGCTTCCTTGACTTCATCTATCAGGGTCGGCTTGACTTCTAGGTGGCCGAGATATCCATGGGTAACCAATTCCATGCCAAACAGTTCCAGCTCTTCAAACAGGGTTGGCTGCCTTCTTTTAACCATGGCATTTAGGGAGCAAGCCTTTCTGCTTAAGGCGTCTGCTACTACATTAGCCTTCCCCCGGTGATATTGAGCACTGAGGTCATAGTACTTGATCAGTTCCAACCATCTTCGCTGCCTCATGTTTGATTCCTTTTGAGTGAAAATATACTTCAGACTTTTGTGGTCTATGTATATCTCACATCGCTTCCCTAGGGGGTAATGTGGCCATGTCTTCATAGCATGAACCACTATTGCTAACTCAAGATCGTGAGTAGCGTAGTTCTCTACATGAGGTCGTAGCTGCCTTGAAAGGTAAGCTATGACTCGGCCATCTTGCATTAGAACGCTTCCCAATCCGGTTCGAGAGGCATCACAATATATCACAAACTCCTTGTGAATGTTAGGTGTTGCCAGAACTGGGGCGGTGGTAAATCTCTTCTTGAGTTCTTGGAAGCTTTCTTCGCACTTCAGCGTCCAGTCGAACTTCTTGTCCTTCTTAAAGAGATGAGTCATTGGCCGTGCAATGCTGGAGAATCCTTCCACGAATTTGTGGTAATAGCTTGCTAGTCCGAGGAAGCTTCTAACTTCCTTGACGGTTGTTGGGGACCGCTATTGGGTCGCAGCTTCAATCTTTGCGGGATCCACTAACAATCCTTCCTCGGTCAAGACATAAACCAGGAATCCAACTTTATGTAGCCAAAACTCACACTTGATGAATTTGGCGTACAATTGGTGCTCTCGAAGCTTGTCTAGGACCATCCTGAAATGTTGCTCGTGTTCTTCTTCCGTCTTCGAGAAGACAAGAATGTCATCAATGAAGACGACAACAAACTTGTCCAAATATTCCATGAAGACCTCATTTATGAGATACATGAAGTAAGCTGGGGCATTGGTCAATCCAAAGGACATGACCGTGCACTCATACAAGCCATATCTGGTTACAAATGCCATCTTCAGAATATCTTGGGGTCTGATCTTCAGCTAGTAATACCCAGATCTGAGGTCGATCTTGGAGAACACCCTGCCTCCACTAAGTTGACCAAATAGATCTTCAATCTTGGGAAGCAGATACTTGTTCTTGATTGTAACTTCATTGATGGAACGATAGTCAATGCATAAGCGGATGGTACCGTCCCTTTTTGCCACAAACAGAACAGGTGAGGGCGGAAAAATTCCTTCCTCAACTGCTCTTCTAGTTGCTTCTTCAACTCTGCTAATTCTTCCGTCCCCATTCTATAAGGCTTCTTATAGATGGGTCCTACTCCGGGCATGAGCTCGATTATGAACTCAATGTCACGATGAGGAGGCATTCCCGGTGCTCATCATTAAATACATCGGGATACTCGCATACTACTAGAACTTGCTCCAATCCAACTTCAGATAGGCATTTGATTTGAGCGGTTTGAGCAGAAGAGGAGTTGGAGGCAAACTTAACTTCGACTCCTCGGTCATTGGTCACAGTGACAGTCCGATTGGCACAATCTAACAAACATTGGTGCTTGCTGAGCTAATTCATGACTAGGATCACATCCAAGACTTGTGATCTCACGACGATAAGGTCTGCTAGGAAATCTACCCTATTAATGACGATACCGACTCCCTGACAGCCTATCTTGGATCTCATCTCTGCTCCAGGGGTTTGTACCACCATGGGGCTATTCAGGGGTGTAGGAGTCATGCCACTTTTTAATGGAAACTTTTGAGTGAAAAATGAATGTGTGGCTCCAGAATCAAACAAGACTGTTGCAGGTGCTGAGTTGACAAGGAACGTACCCAGCATGCCGTCCGGGTCTTCCTGGGTTTCTTCTGCAGTGACGTGATTCACACGCCCCTGCCATTTTTGGGTGGGTTATGAGGAGCTTGGTTCCTTGGTGCCATTCCACGGCCTTGTCCTGGGTTCTGCGCATTGGGGCACGGGCCATCGGGCGTCTTGTTGGGACACACCCTTGAGATGTGTCCCGACTGACCACATCCAAAGCAAGTGACTTGGTTTGGGTTGTTGATCTTGTTGCCAACACTGTTATTGGGGTTGTTGAAAGCTGGCCCGGGGTTGGCATACTGCTGAGGCTGATAGTTGGTGCGAGGTGCGGGATCTCTTGGCTGCCGATAGGTTGGCCTGACCAGGGCTGACTGCAAGGGTGAGGCTTCTAGTTACTGGAACTTCTATTGCTGATTATCTTGCGCTTGCGAGTGTCTTCCAGAGCATGCCGATTGTCTTCAAGCATGAGTGCTTTGTTCACCAGGTTAGGAAAGGTTGGGCAGTCACTCACGACAAGCGAGTACTACATAGTCTAATTGAGGCCTTCCATGAAGCGCTCCTTTTTTGCAGAATCAGTGCTGACATCTTCAGGGGCATACCTTGATAGTACACTAAACTTCTCCATGTAATCCTTGACAGTGCCACTTCCTTGCTCCAGGGCTCGAAAATCATGCTTCTTGATAGCCATGATTCCAGATGGAATACGGGCCTTGCGGAATTCTGCCTTGAAGTTAGTCCAAGTGATGTCTTGCCCAGCATGCATGACGTTGAATCCATCCAACCAAGCTCTAGCAGTTCCCCGAGACAATGGGCGTCATAAGCCATCTTCTCGCAGTCTTCAGTGCAGCCAACTATTTCCAGCAAGTTCTCAATGGTGCGAACCCAGTTTTCTGCATCCAGGGGTTCATCAGTCTCGATGAAGGTTGGTGCTGCATGCTTCTTTAATTCCTCCAACGTGAAACATCCATTGCCATTTCCTGCCGGCTGGCGGTTGTTGGTGACGGCTTGAGCAATCATCTGGAGAGTTGCAGTGTTGGATTGGCATTCCTCTCGGAAGGCTTGGAGAAGCTGATCCATGTCCATGTTCAGGGGAGATGGTTGTGGTGGAGCTTGATCGTGGGTTTGGTCCTGGCTAGCTTTTGCCTGGGCGGATGCTCCGGCTTCGGGCTGCTGGGTAGAGGTACCAGTACGAGTTACAACATGCATCCTGTTGGAGCGGTCAAGGTCTTATGATTGGGAAGAATGAGGGAAAGCAATAAATGTTAGTTCCTAGTAAGGGAGTGGGTATGACAGTAATTGTTTTCATGCAAGGGACAAAAGCCAAACACATTCATTAAAATCCAAATGGGTGATGTAGTCGTTTACATGTTCTCGAAGGGAAGGTACGATCTACATCAAAACACAACTAAGCAAACACAATACTAGATGGTTTCATATGAACCATTACAAGTACTCGACTTTGCATAGGCGTTACATGACCTATCCTACCGTAGAGGTCACGAGCTAGAATATCTGAGTTGCGAATAATGCCTAAGAGGTGGAAAGCTCGGTCGCGTATTCTGGATCTTCCGGATCTTCCTCCTTGTCTTCATTTGTATGGGCTCCTCTATCAGTTGAGGGTGTAGGGGAGTGGAGGAGTTGAACACGGCATTGTTTTGCTGGTGGTGCAGGAAAGAGCTTGCGAAATTCCCTTGCCATCATACGACGTCGTTGGGGTGGTTCCTCATCCTTAGACGATACATCTCATGAGGGTCTTCGCCTCGATATGTGATACCGGGTTGCCCAGGAGGCGCACCTTCCATCTTGATCCTATTCGTCTTCTTTTGTGCTCATCGAAGAAGTGCCTTTGTCTTGTCGAGTTCTTCTCAGAGCTTCATCGATTCCGATGCCAATTCTTGTGCCAAGCTGTCAGCACAAAGCCTGAAGTAGGTCTGGAATCGAAGTGGAAGTCCTTCCTTAAGTGGAGGGGCTCGTGCGCTCCTCTCATGCTCACCTTCCTTCCGGTAAGGCAAGAAGAGGGTTGTCATCTTGACTGCCATCTCCGAAAGAAGTTCTCAGAGGCGGGTTAGTGCCTTGAGTGCAGCTGCCTCGACAGTGAGGAGTAGTGTTGCCATCTGGGGTCCCTCGAAGAACCAACTCGTGGGAGGATCATTTTCCTTTATGATCACTTGCACATGGTACTCCGCCTCGGTGTCGCTAACCAAATGCTCATGGTAGGTGAGGGTGGGTGCTCGGTGAAACTGGCACTCCTGGGGGCTATCCTCGAGAAGCAAGGGGAACCCAGTGGTCAAGAGCTCTTAAGGTACAACACTCATTTAAAAGGTTGAATGGGAAACTTCAATAAGTTGATTATATCTCAGGTTTGGTAAGGCTTAGAAAAGAAGAGAGGTTCAGAAGGTTTATGAAAAATGGTCTCATCCTAACTAACGCCCATGCTAACTAAGGCTTCCTATAGTCAGGATGGCTCTGATACCAGCTCTGTGGGGACCTCGACTCACAAGTTGAGATCATCGAATGCACGTGTATAGTGATCCCAGAGATCAATGCTCACTGAACACACATAAGCTGAATAACAAGAGTCTTACATCCATTCATACCATCTTACACAAATTATGACCACTGTGGTCAAGTCTTACATAGATAAAGCGTCAAGGGCTGAACATCAAATAAACACGAGTAGCGGAAGTCCTCATAGATAAGTAGAACACATGCCATCTGCCTTAACCCTACATGCATTCTGACTAGCAAAGCATCCTAGTTCCCATGTTCGTCTCCAAAGTACTCTTCTTTGAATTCCTGCTCTTCCATGCCTGGCCAAATAATCGGTGACAAGCCAATGAGTACTTTGAATGTACTCACAAGCAACCAATGATTTGGTTCAAAGTAACAATGCAAGTTGTACAACAAGTAAGCAACCTAGCTTCATCTAGTTGAGGTGTCCTATCAACTTGCGAGATATCCATGAATGAACTTGGGTAACCTTGAGGACATGTTACAGATATCAACATAAATAGAGTTCGAATCAATACTAGCTCATTCAACACGTCAAGTCACCACCTTGACTCAAATAGTTCTGTTCCACACACATATGCACCAAGATTGTAAAATTTCTGGACATAGTTTAAGTAGCACCACCCAACTGTCCATGACCGAGGACGCGGCTATTTGAATAGTTTGACACTCTGCAGAGGTTGCACACTTTTAGCCACAAGATACGGGAAGCTTTCGTGTCATCCACGATCCCGCAGTACCTCAAGTACTCGGGGGAAGCACCCAGTCACTACCTTTCCCTAGACGATACTAACATTGGGTCCACTAGTTGATGCACGGCCCTCGTGTATAAGTAAAAGATCATGGGACTCCACCCTTTTCACCTTATCGCGCATACACGAAGGGACCAACGGTGTGTCCGGTGCCCTGTAAAAACAGTCATGGCCGCCTATCGAAGCACGACCCAATCCCGAACATAAACTCAAGTCACCTCGTTACTAGTAATGTGGGCACCATGCTAGTATCATCCTAAGTAATCAATAATGCCCCGTCCCATAAAGGGGTAGAGTGGTTGCACATGTTTGGTTGGGATGGTAATCACACATATATCTAATCCATCATTTTACACACACACCAAAAGCTCTCTTCAGTCGACCAATTCTTCGTCAAGTGGTGACCTTAGTTCAACATCACCCAAGGGCATTTGGGGCACCCAATGGGGTTTCGAAAGATTGTATACACGAAGAGTTCATGGTACACATGCAACATTATGCACGAACAACTAATTTCTTTCATGATCAAGGTAAAGCCATGAGTAGGGTATGCATCATGTGGTGGTTCACAACAAGTTCAACACCGTCATATTTCATCATCATGCAATCGGAAAGGGGTACCGATGAACAAGAGGGGTGTCATGGTCAAAGGGCTGCTTGCCTCGATTGGCTTGGTCTTCAATGTCTTCAAATCCCTGTCCTTCTTATTCTTCGGCAACCTCGTCGAATACGATATCTAATTGTCCAATGAAAATAACAGAAAAAGAAGACAATAATAAAAACAAAAAAGTCAAATTGCTCAGAAAAATATCAACTTATTTTTGTAAAATACTATGAGAAAAACTAAGAAGGGGAAAATTCTTAGTTTCTGATTTGGAGTTGCAGAATAGAATGGAGGGATTTTCAAACAGAGTCTTATTTATCAAATTTGAATTTAAATTTGAACAATACGGAAAAGGTTCATGAACATGTACGAAAGATATACCATTTAATAGGTGGGAATATTACAAGATTTGTGGAATTGGAATTATTTGATTTGGACAATTATTTAAATCTGTGGGATTATTTGAAAATCCACAAAAAAGAAAAATGAAATTGGTGTTGTGTCACTGGGCCGAAAAAGCCACAGTGCAGCAGGCCCTGAGGGAAATCAGCCCACGTGAGGTGGCCATGTCGAAGGCCTGCAGGCAGAATATGCCTTCAGCACACGGGCGAACCGGTGCGCAAACGCGTGCGTTTTTGAGCCTAACGAGTAGGTCCCACTCGTCTGGGCGTGAGGCTGACGGATAGGGCCCACGGACATCGTCTTCTACCTCCGTCCAGAGCCGACAGTGAGCTCTCCGATGGCGATATAGGGCATGTCTGGAGATGGGGAAGGTACTGTCGGGTTCGGCAGGTTGTCGCCGTTCTGGTAGAAGAGGAGTTGGCTGCCATGGTGGCCTGGCTCACCGGCGACGAGGTGGCTGGGTGGCGGCGCGTTTGGTGGTGGATGAATAGCTCCGACCAGCCTGTGATTGACGCGGAAAAGAGAGGGGAAGCAATCATTAGGGCCGTGTGGTTCTAGATCAAGTGAGAGCGGGGGCGGAGGAGGCGTGTACCTCTGGATCGACGGCGACCCGAGGTAGCGGAGCTCCGGTCGATCCCGAGCGCAGAAGCCCCTTGAGGGCGTTTGGGTGGTGCGGGCGTGTTCTTGGGGTGTGAGGAGGAGGTGGATGCCACTGGACCGGCCAGGGGCGGGCTTATATAGCCGCGCTAGTCCATCGTGGACTTGTGCACCGGCGAGGTCACGAGCGAGGCCAGAGGCCGTGAGGGCGCTCGGGAGAGAGCCCAGGCCGTTTGTGGATGAGGTCCATGACCAGAGGAGGGAAGAGAAGGAGCGGGGGAGGCTCAAGAGAGCTCGTGCGTGTGAGGCCGAGGATTGGAGCTTGCGGGAGGCCGGCACGCGTGTGAGGGAGGCCATAGGAGGGAGAAGGAGGAGGGGGACCAGGCCATGGCGTGTCATGGATGTCGAGGCGCCTCAGCTGGTGCGGGGGGGGAGAGTCGAGGTGGCCAGAGGCACTTGGCTAGGAGCGGCTACTGTGTCGGAGCGCACTGTAGCATGCTCCAGAGCGCGCGTATGGCTGGCGTTGGCATTGTTTAGCGGCCGTGGCACGGCCACTATTGTCTGGTAGCTAAGGGGGTGTAAACAATTGGTAAATGGCTTTGGATGCTCTGGAGAGCTTCTAGAATGAGAGGGGGTTGAGAGAGAGGAGTGTAAGGGGTTGTCCAAAGAGGTAAAAGAGGAGGTTTCACCCCTCAATTATTGAGCTAAGGAGCTGCTATTGTTACTGGAGGTAGAATGGGTCCTGGTAGGGCTGTGGTAAAAATTGGAGCCCATTTGGATTAGTGGAAGAGGCCATAGTTGTTGTTTTGGTAAATAGCCAGAAGGTGTTTGTAGATTGTTTGGGCAAGAAGATGGATTTCATTTGGCATGAGACTCCACGGGATGAAATCGCACATATAATTAGGCCGTTCCACCAATTTTGAGCTCATTTGGGCAAAGTTGCCAATGCAACTTTTGTAAACCCTAGAAAACAATAGAAATGCATTTATCAAGATCTAGTCATGCAAGGCCATTGCGCTTGATGCACCACTTGGTGTAGTGTCATCATTAGTGGTTGTGAACATGTCCACAGAGTTTGGGGGCATTTGGATTAAGTTGGCAATGTAAAGTTCTTCAATTTTGAATCTGAACAGAAATGGTTTTGGGTCACTCTTGTGAATCAAAAGAATTTGGATTGAGCTAAAACTTTGCAAGGTCATCATATTATGCATATGCGATTTGCTAGATTTTTCCGGGAATTTTTTGAGAATACTTGCTTTGTAAATATTTCAATAGCTTGAAATATCCAGAAAGGGTTTTTGAGGGATTTTTCCAATATTTTGAACATGACCATGTGTTGAAACTATTATATATGGACAATATATGTCCTATGAGTCTTCCTGAATTTTCTCAAATATTGTAGAAACATCTAAATAATTTTAACCTATTAAATTTGATTTCTGGCCTAAAGAAAAAGCCTTTAAATAAAATAGGAAAATAACTTTTGAAATTATACTTTTGTGGCTTATGGGAGTCGTACACCTAATAGGATTCAAATAAACCTTTTTAAAGATTTTTCGCACCCCAAATCAAGTACTTGCAGTGCAAATCTCAATTAAGGGGTGTTTGGAAAACTAATTTTAGAAAATACTATTTGGCCAAATTATTTTTGTAAGAAAATACTATACTGTTCTATACACATGGTATGATCATTTGGCGGAAGTTTGGAGCAGAGAGATGATGTATAGAATGTGAAGCTATGTTGACCTTAGAGAGCACTTGAAATAATAGAGAGAAAAACCAACTCCAAATAAAAAGCCAAATGATGCAAAAGTTTTTGTTGGTCCAAATTTTCATACTTTATTAATGCAATAGTCATGTTACAAAATGCATGGTGTGACAATATCATCCTGTTAATAATCCGTGTCAATAAGATGAATAAAGAGAGAGCCAAGGGAGTCAAGTTCTACATCCGACTCATTATCATCCAAATCAAATTGCTCTGGCATATTTGACTTCTTCTTACCCGGTTTCTTGGAAGCTTTAATCTTGGTCCAAGTAATTTTTTACTGGCTTTTACACAAGCTTCTTGGTACAGAAGGAGGAGTCAGCGTGCAATAATAAAATGTTAAGCAAGAAATCATTTTATGGAGTTCATATTTATGCTGAAAATTGTTCAAAGGTACTTACGGAGGGAGGATTATTGTGGAGATAAAATAGAGCCAGTCCTGTTTTGCTACAAGTTTCATGGTCCTCATTCAACATCGTCTTTGTCATGATGTTGACATCTTCATCAGTTAGTGCTATGTCACAGTGACGTTGGGCATCCTTGAGGTTGCCGGTGTATTCACAAACTAAGCCGGGTCGGCGGCTTAAAGGAAATATTCTCCATGCAACCCAGCACCACACCAAATCAACTCCATTCAACCCATTGGCCATTAAAGCCCGGATCTTTGAAAAGACAGGCATATATTGGCCCGTTCTTTGGTGCTGGTCTGTTTTGGCAAGGGATGTCTATTGCTAAGCCGGGTCTCACGATAAACCGGCAGAGGATTCTCACCTTCAGGAGAGGTGTCTTTACAATAAAACCACGTATAATTCCACTCTTTAGGATGTCTAGGGAGTGTGGTAAAAGGAAAGGTAGCTTCTTTACGCTTTTGAATGAAAATGCCCCCTAGTTCCAAACTGGGGCCATCAGTGAATTCACTCTAGCGGTTCAAATAGTAGAATTCCCTAAATAATTCTACAGTGGGTTCTTGTTGAAGATACACTTCACAGAAGACTTGAAAATTACAAATGTTTGAAACAGAATTGGGACCAATGTCTTGAGGGTGGAGCTTGAAGAAATGCACCACATCACAAAAAAATCTTGAACCGGGCAGGGTGAACCCTCGGAGCATGTGATCAGTGAAAACAATAACCTCGCCTTCCTTAGGCTGCGGAGGAGGTTCTGTGCCTGGGACCCTCGATTGGATGACATCTTTTATGGCTAAGACGTTTGTTCGAACATATTCATTCAGAATTTCCTCGGTAACCCGGGAAACAACCCAATTGCAAGAAGTGTCAGTCTAGGATTTTGACATATTTGACTACAAAGAGAAAGATTGCCGGTTTAATAGTGCTGTTGAGCCGAATAATGATCAATGTTACAAAAGCCGGCGTGGATGAACCAGAATATAGTATCAGGCTAAAAGGATTAAAGGTGAATATTGGCAGCTTAGTAAGGGGACTAACGATACATGACGGGTTACAGTTATTTTATAAGCCGCCCGTAGGGTTGCGATGCACCAGATTGGAGGATAAATTTTCCTAAGTAAAGGACAAACACATATTTTAGATTGATGCTACAATTTTGGATCTACAACTAGCTAGAAATACAAATAAACTCTAAAGCTAAGCAGACAGGGGCGGAAACATTCATGTGCTCGGGTGATGTCTTCAGTTGAGGTATTGATTTTAGTTATGAGGAATAATCACTAAAACGACGGCCGCGCATTTTGGCAACTGGGTTCAGATCTAATCACGCAATATAAGAGGACCAGGCGAGGAATGGCGGACGAACTTCAATGAACTAAGGAAACCCTAACATGGATCTGAGATGAGTCCAAGCGTGTACCTGGAAGTGCTGATGAACAGAGAAGGAGCACAGCTATCGTCTCTGGTCAAGAATAGGTTGGCGCAGCATCCAAGGTCGACACAATTAACAGGGGCGGCGGAGCTCTAGATGTGTCGGTCGTCGCGATGAAGAAGAAGAGGCACAGACAGGGTAAAAAGTGAAAGAAGGACCCTTGTTCCTATTTATAAGGAAGTGGATAAATGGCATGCGCGGGAATCGAGGTGACCGGAAAAATGGTTATATGGCGACAGAGGCGCCTCGATTTTCGGGAGCCCATTAAAAAGGATCTACTAGGATGTGCTGAGCTTCATGTGCAGTTAATGTGAGATGACATCATCACGGGTTAACATAAGTTTGATATGTGACGTCACGGCAGGCTGCAGCGATATGAAAAGGAATTAGAGAGGAAAGATTCTGGTAGGTCAAGTGTTGAAGATTGACATGAACAAGTTCAAGTCAACATGGGGCCTAATGTTGGAGATATGACTAGTGGGTATAACTCGCCCAGGAGGGGCCGGGTCATAACCCCCGTGGTTTAAGGCAAAGAAGCCCAAGATGGTGGTGCGTGAATGCCCAAGCCCCGGAGATGGCTTGAGGCCCGCGGGTGTGAACCTCCATATGTGTAATTTGTATTGTAAGGAAATCTTAGTTTGTATCAAGCCGGACACGTTGTGTATGAGCTGGCCGAGACTCTGTAAGCGGCCGGGCATCGACCTGCATATATAAAGGGGTGACATGGTGGCGGGTTAACTCAATAAACAATCGCTCGATAGCTAGGTCAAGCGTATTCACTCCCTGGTTATTGAGTCCCGAGCAATACAACCCTAGTTGGATTAAGCTTTTACCTCATCGAGGGGCTGAACCAGGATAAAAAACTCTCCGTGTCCTTTGTCCCGTTTAACCCCTTCAAGCTAACCTAACTGCGATGGCTCCACACTTAAGTCCTAATCCTAGGGCACCAGCCATGAAAAATCCGCGACAGTCACACAGGCGATTTTTACCCAGGTTCGGGCTATCGCGAGAAGTAAAATCCTACTCCTGCTTTGGTGGATTGATGGGTGGATTGTGGTTGAAAGCGTAGCGCTCGTGCCCGTCATGGGTTGCCTAGGGGCGAGAGCCACTACGCGCGTACCTGGGTACAAAGGTCCAGGGTCCGAGTCTTTTTTCTGGTCGCCATGGGCCTCCTATTATAGATTAAGGGGTCACCATACTGGCGAATCAGTCATTGTGTACTGATGAGATAGCACACAGTTCTATCATACCTAACTCTGTAGAAAGGACAAGGCGCATTAAATGTTCCACTTATTGTCTTGTCAAGGAGCTATCCAACAAGCCTTGCCAGGCCAATATTGCCACCTTCTCGCCTGTTTGCTTGACCCTTCGCTAGACGGGTGTCATCTGCAGGTTATTTCCTTGAGAAATGGATGCCATGTACGGAATTACAACCACTTAGTCATTTGGGGGCCTGACACCGCATTGATCGATGACTTGCATTGTTGTGAGGTGGCGTGGTGGTGCTTTGTTGGGATGATCAGCCCCTCACGTCCCCGGTAGGCTTGCCGAGGCTTTCTTGGGGATTGCCTTCGGGGTAGCCTCGCCCTTGCCAGGCTCGCCTGCCCTGCAAGAGAGGCCTTCTCCTTAGTGGTGTTTTACTCCTCTGCCTTGGTTTGGTCCTCTTGATCTGCCTCTCGACTGCTCAAAGGGCTATCTTTTTCTGCTTGGTCTTGGTCTTGGATGCTTCAATCTCAGCTCTGTGCATGTGTACAGTCTGGCAACATATGCCCAGGTTTGTTGCACCGACAAAGCACAACTTTAGCTTCTTCAACATGTAATTTATGTCTTTTACAATTCGGCTAGCTTATCCCATACCATGCAAGACGATATGTCTTGGAGAGGCTAGATTTTGAAGATCATGAAAACATGGAGACAAAGATAGTTCATCTAAGGACCCATCATGGTTATGATTTTGTTGTAAATCTATACAATTTTGAGAGCATATACCATTTTGGTTGCCCGAATTGGGAAGCACTTTGCAATACGTATGATTTCCATGAGGGTATGCTTGTCACCTTAGATCTTGGTGATCCTGACATTGATGAAGATGATATGGACATTTGGGTCCTTGTTGATACGCTTCCAATTCTATGGCTATGCGAGTTTCTCAAATGTATTTATTAAGTAATTTATATTGTTTATTTCAAAATAGTTAACAACTTATTTCCATTAACACTTATTTTCATTCTTCAAAAAATGTATGGGAGATGGTAGACAGAACATACTATGCCGATGGCGCAGAATTAACTTATCAGGAGAAAGATCATCTTATCTCATTTATTATTTATGTTGAGAATTACAATACCAATTATCAAACTCCTGCACATTATGGTCAATACATGCCACTAGTGCATGTGCTGACCTATGGTAACATCTATGGGGATGGATGGTACGTTTTTTTACTATTACGACATCCATGCACCTTTTGCATATATTCTTCTAAAGCTAAACTACACTGCTAACTATGATGTTATTATTATGTTTTCAACACAAAATCCCGAAGGATTGTGTGTCTGATGTTTCTGAAAGGACGACTTGATGTTATTAGCTTACAGCCATATTTGCCTAGGCGTCACAACGGTTCATACAAGATTTCTGAAACCGATCAAGACATGACAATCAAAGAATGGAAAAAAGTATGAACAATCGTAGGGAGCTACTTGGAAGCAACGTTGTGCGAAGCGCAAGAATTTGAGACAAGATGGTCTCCATTCTCCATAATGGAGAGTCAGGGCCTATCTTGTTTTATGATATTTTACCTTAGAGAGGGTTTTAGGTACAATGAGAGAGGAGTAGGTCCTAGGTACAATGTGTTATTATGAGCTACAATGTGTTAGAGTTGATGATGATGATGAGGAGGAGTTGTGATTATGACTAGTGACCAACTTGTTATATGGTGTCTCATTGACGAAAATGATGATCATGAGGATTTTTATATGACAATGATGTATTATGGCGATAAGTTGTTAATGATATGATGATGATGAGTTATTATATCATTGGGTGAAAGAACCGCAGATTAGTTTCAAGTGGATGCATCCTAAGTGACCAAGTCATGGATTATCACGATAATCCATGACTTTGTCACTTAGGATCCATCCACTTGAAACTAATCCACGGTTCTTTCACCCAGTGATGTAATAACTCATTATGGTATTAAAACAATCTTTAAATTGCTACTGTATGAAAACTTGTATAATGGTGTATGAATACGACATAAAATGAAAAAGAAATAGAATACGCAACAATAGTAGTAGCGCGGGCACAGAGGCTCGCTGCTAGTAGTTGCAAGTAGTGCATTCTGCAAACGCGCTACTACTAAGTACGTATACCAGTAGCGTGTGTAGACCAACGCTACTGCTAACATTTAGCTATACAGCCGTAGCAGTAGCGAGGCTCCCCGCGCTACTGCTAGGATAAAAAATAGCGCTACTGGTAGTCTTTTCCCTAGTAGTGTATATGAACTTGGTAGGATCGTGTTCATGAAGTAGCATAAGTTTCATTGCCCCTAAGTAAATTGGATTTAGTAGGAAAATTATGATCGCAAGCTGAAATTCTTGGAAGTATAAGGATTTGACTTAACCAGGGGATATTGATAGGGAAGTGGTTATGATACGAAAATGATTTGGAGGAACATGTCGGAATTCTCGTTGGACATGAGATTCAGATTTAAATTTGCGATCCTAGTGGAGTATACATGCTGAATGAGTCAACATTTTTGGTCGTAAATTGGATTTAGACTGATGACCTTGATCATGATACCATGTGTCGTGGGAAAACCACGACAACCTATGGGACAAGAGTCCCTTTTGGTTCGGCGGGGGGATGTGCACGTTGCACAAAGAGCAGAGAAGCGTAGCGCAGCACGACAAAGATCACATGGGAAGTTTTTACCCAGGTTTAGGTCACCGCGAGGGATAAAACCCTACTCCTGCTTTGGTGGATTGATGGTGGAATAGTGGAAAAGAGCACGATGCTGTTGCCTGACAAGGTTGCCTTGGGGCGAGAGTTGTCGCGCGCGTATGAGTGTGTGAGTTCGAATGGCCGAATCCTTTCTACGGTTCCCATGGGCCTCCTTTTATAGGTTAAGGGGTCTCCACAATGGCAAATCCGTCTTTCTATGCTGACTAGATATGAAACAGTGCTATCATACCTTACTCTGCATGTTGACAGAGCAGATTAAATGCACCGCTCAGTGTCACATGACGGCTCGCCCAGCAGGCCCTGCCGAACTGTTTTGCCAGCTTCTCGGCTGCTTGCTTGACACGTCTCAGGACGGTGTCAGTTGGTGGTTCTTTCTATAAGAAGTGTCGAACATGTTGCAGGAGACTGGCACTGAGCCACTTAGGAGCACGACACCGCACTAATTGACTATGGGCAACGTTGTGAGGTGGTGGTTTGCCTCCACAATCCCTGACAGCATGTTGAGGCGATCTCGAAGGCTTTCTTCCGGGCGATCTTGACCTTGCCGAGCTCGCGTACCCGGCAAGGGAGGCTTTTTCCCTTGGCGATACCTTGCTTCTTCGATTTGTCTTGGTTGTCTTGATCTCCTGGACCAGCTTTTAGATTCCTCAAAGAGCTGATCCCTTCGAGCCTTGATCTAATGCTGGTGAAGCTAACTTGTCCTTGGGCCAGTGCATAATCTGGGGCAACGGACCCAGGGTTTGTTGCATCGATAGAAGCCCCCGAGCCTAGCATGGTTGCGCCGCTGGACGTCGTTGGGGTAGGCTCTAACCAGCCCACAGGCAAAGGCATAGGAGTGGCTCGCCCCCTTTGAGATCTTCTTTGCTTCCTCATTAACTTGAGCTCGGGCCAGTTATCGCATCTTCCGCTCGTCGCGTAACGCCATTCTTGGTGGGGCCATTCTTGTAATGGCCTGTGAATGACTTTAACAAACGGGGGAGTAACCGCTAATTCATTCTTCCCACCACGCCCTTATCCTTATGTAACACCCCGGACACATCCACCGGTGGTCGTTACTCCTAGAGGGATCTAGACTGGCCTCACATATCAATAGTAGTCTTTTCTGCGCACTTTGTCCTCACTCGTGCGCACCCGGGAGCAACTTCCCGGTGGGTCACCCATCCTGAAACTACTCCAAGCTGAGCACGCTTATGTTTCGAGTTCTATCCGAATGGGATCCAGAAAAAGAAGGAATTCCTTATTGATATGAGTATTCTATGATCCCTAATACGCCAGGCTATCACACACACCCCCACTCAGAGGAACCGACTTCCTCGTCGGGCCACATGAATGTTCCCTCTTGGCAAAACGTCTGTGCATCCAGACCGATACATGTGCCATGTCGTGTGCCACGACGGGTCACAAACGTCATGAATAACATGACTGAGAACCTATCCGCAAACATCCATGTAACCACGAGGGTCGGCTCTGGTACCAACTTGTAACGCCCCGGACACACCCGCCGGTGGTCGTTACTCCTACAGGGATCTAGACAGGCCTCGCATATCAATACTAGTCTTTTCTGGGCACTTTGTCCTCACAAGTGCGCAACCGGGAGCAACTTCCCGGTCGGTCACCCATCCTGAAACTACTCCAAGCTGAGCACGCTTAACTTTGGAGTTCTATCCGAATGGGATCCCAGAAAAGAAGGAATTCCTTATTGATATGAGTAGTCTATCATTCCTAATACTCCAGGCTATCACACCTTAGCCACATATGTTGCATGCATTGAGTGGCATAGGAAATGGAGGCGCGTGGTGAGGGAGAACACCAAGGCAGGGCCCCGGCCATCTTGGATTGGCGGAGGAGGGCGGCGGTTACCCGCAGGGGAATCAACCCGCACCCCAGCTTGCCTATAAAAGGAGGAGAGGGGGATGAGCGGAGGCACTCATCTATACTCCTATCTTCCTCCATTTCCTCCTCCTTTGGTTATGCTAAAGAGGAGAGCCTGGGGCCAGGCCCCAGGTAGTAGCTTGGGGTTGGCGCCGTCGAATTTTTTTGATGAGGCTCGGGAAGTGAGTCTGGTCCTAAATGCGTGGAGATGCCGCGGCTAGGACATCTAGGACGTGGGAGGTGGTGAACGCTGCCTGGGTGGCGGAGCGCTCAATTCCTTTGTCTAGGTTAGCCGTTTGACGAGGGGCGTCGGGTTCCACCGTGAATTGTCGATGTTCGCCCTCCCGATAACGAGGCCTCTGGGGTTTCAGGCCCCATCTTGGTGTGCAATTCTTGGGGTCAAGGATGCCCTCAATAATTCTCCTTCTAGCGGAGCCGGGGCTGATGCTGAAGATGGTGGTGCCCTCCTGCCTGGCGAGGTGTGTGGTGGCGCCACACACACGTTCCGGGCAACGCCGCTACCGTTTGCAGCCCCTTCAGGAGAGGTGGCGGGCCATGCCCGTCACCTTGCGCGGCTCTCGAGTCCACGCCACCCGCAGGCCGTAGTGGGTGCTCGACCCTCGGCGTGCTCCTCCGGGACGGCGGTGGTGGGATGATGGCGAGGAAGGACGGAGGAGGTGGGAGGTAGGCCGTCATGTCGGAGTATGACGACACTGGTGCCTTTGCCTGTCCGCTACTTCATCTTCCATGCCCCCCCCACTTCCTTGGTGCTTCCGCCCTTTTCCAGCAGTCCACCAGCGGGGCTCTCGGCAGGCCTCCTCGTGGCTTACGGCTTCATTCGCCCTGCGGCGTCCTGCCGGCCTTGGTGGCGGTGATTGGGAAACCACTCATGTTTCTCCCTCCGTCACCTGCTTTGCCGAGGCGCTCCTTTTGTCCCCTTCCCCTCTTGATTTAGTACATGGGAAAGGAAGGACAGAAAAGGGGATTACAGGGCACTTATCTTTTTTCAATCTTAAACCTGTAGGCAGTTGCCAAACTTTAATTCAAATAAATGTAATCTCTTTTATCCATGCTTGTCTTCTGTAAGATTTGTACTGCTTGATCCGCATATTAATGAAAAAGATGAACCTTGCTAGGGACTCGTTCATATAGCGTGTCCATGCAGAGGTGGGATGCCTCTATACTTTCAAGTAAACAAGTTTCCCTCGGTAGGCTACTTTGCCAGTACCCTTAGTCTTGTTACCGAGGAGCTAGGCTTGTCGGGCATAAGTAATGAATAGGGATTATCCCCCGCCAATCCTTTTTCCTCAAAGGCCACTGCGACAATCCTGATCGAAGCAGCGTTCGGGTCGGAGGATGGGAGCACCTAAGTTTTGAAAGGCAATGGGGGTTTTCCTATGCACAAGTCCTTATAGAACATGTATGGATAAAGGAGAAGACTTATCTGTTTGGCTTGCCAGAGTTTGGAATGTTGGCTTCTCTTTTCATCTCTCCTTGGGGAACCAAGTCCACGGCAGGAACCTGTGGTTTGTGCGGATGAAAATAATGCCAAATCCAATCTTATCTATATGAACATGAGATGATCATGATATGATTGTGCATGCATGCAACTTGTCGGGGTCCCCCCTCTCAGTGCATCGTTTATTTCTCAGTTGCTCAGGGTCTGCGCCTGGCTTTGTACAAGGGGTTACATGCAACTGAGGCAAGGCACATAAAAAAGGGTGGCTACCAGGCAGGGCCCGGTAGTCGCGCCTTATGGGTAGTACTTGCGGAGAGGCTCAATGTTCCATCAGTTTTGCAATTTTATGCCACTTCCGGTGTCCAGACGGACTGCGCCAGGTCTGGTGACTCGTATCACCCGGTAAGGGCCTTCCCACTTCAGAGATAACTTGTTTCCACCCTTGGCGGACTGAACGCGTGATACGGCTCCAACGTATCTACTTTTCCAAACACGTTTGCCCTTGTTTTGGACTCTAACTTGCATGATTTGAATGGAACTAACCCGGACAGACATTGTTTTCAGCAGAATTGCCATGGTGTTATTTTGTTCAGAAATAAAAGTTCTCGGAATGACGTGAAAATCAAAGGAGAATTATGTTGGAAAATATAAAACATATCCGCGGAAAGATCCATGCCAGGGGGCCCACACCCTGTCCATGAGGGTGGGGGCGCCCCCCCTCCCCCTGGGCGCGCCCGCCTGCCTCGTGGCCCCTATTGCTCCACCGACGTACCCCCGGACTCCATATATTCACTTTCGTGGAGAAAACTCGGAGAGGAAGAATTATCGCATTTTACGATACGGAGCTGCCGCCAAGCCCTAATCTCTCTCAGGAGGGCTGATCTGGAGCCCGTTCGAGGCTTCCGAGAGGGGAGATCGTCGCCATCGTCATCATCAACCTTCCTCCATCACCAATTCTATGATGCTCACCGCCGTGCATGATTAATCCCATCGTAGGCTTGCTGGACGGTGATGGGTTGGATGAGATTTATCATCTAATCGAGTTAGTTTTGTTAGGGTTTGATCCCTAGTACCCACTATGTTCTAAGATTGATGTTGCTATGACTTTGCCATGCTTAATGCTTGTCACTAGGGCCCCAGTGCCATGATTTCAGATCTGAACCTATTATGTTTTCATGAATATATGTGTGTTCTTGGTCCTATCATGCAAGTCAATAGTCACCTACTATGTGTTATGATCTGGCAACCCCGAAGTGACAATAATCGGGACCACTCCTGGCGATGACCGTAGTTTGAGGTGTTAAATGTATTCACTATGTGTTAATGCTTTGGTCCGTTACTCTATTAAAAGGAGACCTTAATATCCCTTAGTTTCCACTAGGACCCCGCTTACACGGGAGGGTAGGACAAAATATGCCATGCAAGTTCTTTTCCATAAGCACGTATGACTATATTCGGAATACATGCCTACATTACATTGATGAACTGGCGCTAGTTCTGTGTCACCCTAGGTTATATCTTTTACATGAGGAATCACATCTGACATAATTCTCCATTACCGATCCAGTTCTTACAAGATTTTCATATATTGCTTGTTGCTTATTTACTTTTCCGCTGCTACTATTACAAAAACTACAAAAACACTACCGCTAATTTTATTGCTGTTACCACTATTTCCATATTACCTTGCTACTATATTACCTTGCTGCAGATACTAATTATCCAGGTGTGGTTGAGTTGACAACTCAGCTGCTAATACTTAAGAGTATTCTTTGGCTCCCCTTGTGTCGAATCAAAAAATTTGGGTTGAATGCTTTACCCTCGAAAACTGTTGCGATCCCCTACACTTGTGGGTTATCAAGACTATTTTCTGGCGCCATTGTCGAGGAGCATAGCTATATTCTTTAAGTCACTTGGGATTTATATATGTTGATCACTATGAAGAATTTGAAGGGCTCAAAAATCAAGATTTATCCCTGAACTACAAGGGGTGGTAAGGAACTGCCATCTAGCTCTGCACTTGATTCACCATCTATTATGAGTAAATTTGCTACACCTACTCCTGCAATTGAATCTGATATGTCAAATGTTCTTGATGATGCCACTTCTGCTATGTATGATGAAACTACTTCTATGCTTGATAATATTGTGCCATTAGGTGAATTTCTAGCTGAACAAATTGCTAAGGTTAGGGAGAATGCAAATATTGAAATTGATAATATTTATGAAAGTGATGATGAAGCTTCTCCCCCTGGATATGAATTGCCTGTTATTCCTGAGGGTTATGTTATGGATGAAGAAACTGCTAGAGACTTTCTTGCTTGCAACGACAGATATGATCTTAAGAAATTATTAGCTAAGCTGAAAGAAAAGTCTTTGAATGCTAGAATGAAATGTGACCCCGCTTTTGCTACTTCACCTATCTTTGTTACTGATAAGGATTATGATTTCTCTGTTGATCCCGAGTTAATTACATTGGTTGAATCTGATCCTTTCCATGGCTATGAATCTGAAACTGTTCTGGCACATCTTACTAAGTTGAATGATATAGCCACCCTGTTTACCAACGATGAAAAGATTCGTTACTACTATATCCTTAAGCTATTTCCGTTCTCGTTATAGGGTGATGCTAAGACATGCTTTAATTCTCTTGACCCTGGTTGTGTGCGTAGTCCCCAGGATATGATTTATTACTTCTCTGCTAAATATTTTCCCGCTCATAAGAAACAAGCTGCCTTACGGGAAATATATAATTTTGTACAAATTGAAGAAGAGAGTCTCCCACAAGCTTGGGGGAGGCTTCTCCAATTACTTAATGCTTTGCCTGATCATCCTCTTCAGAGGAATAAAATACTTGATGTCTTTTATAATGGACTAACCGATGCTTCCCGAGACCACCTGGATAGTTGTGCTGGTTGTGTTTTTTGGGGAAGAACAGTTGATCAAGCTGAATTACTATTGAATAATATGCTGGCCAATGAAAATATTGGACACTTCTTGAACCAGCCCCTAAGCCAACTCCGAAGAAAAGGGGTGTTCTATTTCTTAGTCCTGAAGATATGCAAGAGGCAAAGAAATCTATGAAAGAAAAAGGTATTAAAGCTGAAGATGTTAAGAATTACCGCCTATTGAAGAAATACATGGTCTGCTAGCCAATGCTTAGATGAGTTTGATAATTTTATTGTGAAGCAAGAAAACTTCAATGCTTATGTTGGTAGACAATTGCAACGCAATGCCTATATGATTGAACGCTTGAGTGATTATATGTCTAGAGTTAATGGTGAATTGAAAATCATTAGTAAACATGCTTCTATGGTTACCACTCAAGTAGAACAAGTACTTAAGGCCCAGAATGATTTGCTCAATGAATTAAATAGTAAGAATAATGACTATGATGTTATAGTTGCAACTAGAGGTGCTAAAGTGACTCAGGAACCTTTCTATCCTGAGGGCCACCCTAAGAGAATTGAGCAAGATTCTGAGAGAACCAATTTAGATGCACCTAGTTCTTCTAAGAAGAAGAAAAATAAAAATTATAGGACTTTGCATGCATCTAGTGAACCTGTAGCTGACACACCTGAGAATCTCAATGATATCTCTACTTCTGATGCTGAGACACAATCTGGTAATGAACATGAACCTAGTGATAATGTTAATGATGAAGTTCGTGATGATGCTCAACCTAGCAATGATAATGATGTAGAGATTGAACCTGTTGTTGATCTTGATAACCCACAATCAAAGAATCAACGTTACGATAAGAGAGACTTTGTTGCTAGGAAGCACGGTAAGGAAAGAGAACCATGGGTTCAGAAACCCATGCCTTTTCCTCCTAAACCATCCAAGAAAAAGGATGATGAGGATTTTGAGCGCTTTGCTGAAATGATTAGACCTATCTTTTTGCGTATGCATTTGACTGATATGCTTAAAACAAATCCTTATGCTAAATATATGAAATATATTATTACCAACAAAAGAAAGATACCTAAAGTTGAAATTTCCACCATGCTTGCCAATTACACATTTAAGGGTGGAATACCTAAGAAACTAGGAGATCCCGGAGTACCTACTATACCTTTCTCCATCAAAAGAAACTATGTTAAAACTGCTTTATGTGATCTTGGAGCCGGTGTTAGTGTTATGCCTCTCTCTGTTATATCGTAGACTTGACTTGAGTAAGTTGACACCTACTGAAATATCTTTGCAAATGGCCGATAAATCAACTGCTATACCTGCCGGTATTTGTGAGGATGTGCCTGTTGTAGTTGCAAATGTTACTATTCTAACGGAATTTCTTATCCTTGATATTCCCGAGGACGATAGTATGTCTATTATCCTCGGTAGACCCTTTTTGGATACTACAGGGGCTGTTATCGATTGCAACAAAGGCAATGTCACTTTTCATGTCAATGGTAATGAGCATACAGTCCATTTTCCGAGGAAACAACCTCAGGTCCACAGTATCAATTCTATTGGAAAAATTTCAACTACTACTATTGGAGGTTTTGAATTTCATCCTTCCTACTGTCAAGAAGACATATGATATTCTTATTGTAGGGGACATACATATCCCCATTGAGGTAACCTAGTGTTATTTGAAAATTCTCCGGTTTCATGTTATTCAGAAAGAGTTTATTAAAAAAGACCTGATCAACCTTGTTAATGGATTCCTTTTGAGGAGCATGAGATGGGTGAATCTAGATAACACAATCTTCTGTACCCTCATCTTATTTTATGTTAATTAGATTAAATAAAGGTAAAATAGTATTTTCTGTCTGTTTCCAGACTTATCTGTGCAATAAAAAATTACCCCGAAAATAAAAGTTCTCCAAATGCCCTGAAAATGAAATATGATTTTTCTAGAATTTTGAGAATATATGGCACAGAAAACACAACAAGGGGAGCCAGCACCTGGCCACAAGGGTCCAGGGCGCGCCCACTCTCATAGGGCGTGCCCCCTGCCGCGTGGGCCCCACGTGCCCCCCTCCACTTATCCCTGCACCCACACACTTTTTCTTCCTCCCAAAAAAATCACCATTCTGCTGAAGCACGAGTTCTATCTCATCTTGCTGCCATTTTCGATCTCCTTGCTCAAAGCTCCATTCACAAAACTATTTGGGGAGATTGTTCCTTGGTATCTGACTCCTCCGTTGGTCCAATTAGTTTCTGTTCTAGCGCTTTATTTATTGCAAATTTTTGCTGCTGTGGTGACCTTTTTCTTGAGCTTGCATGTCAAATTTCTTTGGTCCCAAGTAGTTCTAATGCATGATATAGTCTCTAGACACTTGTAGGAGTTGTTGCTATCAATCTTGTTGAGTTTCATTCACTTTTATTTTGAGTTACTAAAAATTTCAGAAATTTTCAGAGGAGGAAAATGATAAAGAGATTGTTGAGAGGCTCCTCCAGTAAATGTTCAGAGGATAAGAAGAAGGAAGAAAATAAGAAGCCCAAATACAATCTTCCTCACACTGTGGAAGTTCGGCCGTGTGAATGGCCTTGTAATGAGTTCATGGAAGCCGCCGGGATTTACGAGGACTTTTATTATTTGGCGAACAATGCAGGCCTCACCGACTTCCTCCACGACCAGCGTGAACAGTATCTCTTACTCACTAATATTTTCACGCAAAACTTTCATTTTCATGCTAAGAAATCACCACCTTCAGTGGAGTTTCGTTTATATGATGAGGTTAAGGAGATGTCATGCTTTGAATTTTGTGAAGTATGCAAGATACCCTTTGCTGGTAGTCTTGATGAACCACGTCGTGAAGATGTTGAAGGGTTTATTGACATGAAAGCTGAAGGGGAAACTAGGCAAGTTTCAGGGGCAATAATTACTAGTATGCATTTTCCTGTTATGCGCTACTTTGCTATATTTGCTAGTAGATGTTTAATTGGTCGAGGGAACAGTGGGAATCTTAGTGCCCCTGATATTGTCATTTTGCGCCATGCTTTGTTTCAAGACACAACCTTTAGTTTGGGTGCCGTCGTTGCCAAACGATTAAGTTTGAACCGCACAAAAGGCCTCGTCTTTGGAGGCGTCTTTGCTTCTCGCCTTGCTGAACATTTTAGAATACCTATTAGGCATCATGAGAAGGAAGAAAAATTGCTTGACCCTGTTTATTTAGATTATAAGAGTATGATAGCACATGATTTTATTGTTAAAGACAAGGAGAAGTTGCTTAATTATAAATTGAGGTTTGATGAAAAATATTGTGAGATTATTACCTTGCCTGCACCATCTCTGTTTGATCTGTTTTCAGGCATATACCTCGTTTCGTCAAATGCCTTCTACAAGTACCAGAGCCAGGCACAAGCTTCAGAGCCTGAGCCGGAGCCACCACTCGACCCTTACCGTCAGTCTATTTATGGGTGGGATCGGGATGATCTTGCCAACCAGTGGCACCCAGAGGACACTTCTCAGTACACCGGAGAGAGTAGCTTCGATCTGTGGCCATAGACCAACTTAGTCCAAAAGCCTAAGCTTGGGGGAGTACGTTTTTCTCAACGACCTTACATTCATGTTCACACACTTAATCTAGTCGTCGGTGCTCACACTCTTTCATTGTACCACCCATGCTTAGTTTCAATTCTTTTTCTTAGTCTTTTTCTTGAGTGTTAGAAAAACCTTAAGAAAAACAAAAAAAATAGTTGTAGTTTTTAGCTAGTTTGCTTTCCATGCTTGTAGTAGTAGTAAATAAAAGAAAACCCAAAATGATTTCTCGTTCTTCTTTTGCTTGTTGGGAGCTTTCCCGTGTAAATAGTTCCTTCTCTTTTCTTTGGGGGTCAAGAGTAGAAGACCATGATTGAAAATGCTTAGTGGCTCTCATATGCTTTATTGTTAATTTAACCATGAGCCATATTACCTTGTCTTGTCTCTTGTATTAAATGCTTGCAGATTCCAGCTTAGTCCAATGCACGTGCACTGTTATTATTATCCACACCGTTCGGTCGTGTGAGTGAAAGGCAATAATGATGATATATGATGAATTGATAGAGATGAGAAAAGCTGGTATGAACTCGACCTCTCTTGTTTTCGTAAATATGATAGTTCATCGTTCCTGATTCAACTTGTTATGAGTGAAACATGCTTGCAATGACAATTAGAGATCATAGCTGCTTATGCCATGCTTAATTAGCTAGGAGTTTATAATGGTCTACCTTGCGTGCCAACATGATATTAAAATGGTTGTGTTGTGGTATGATAGGGTGGTATCCTCCTTTGAACGATTCAAGTGGTCTGACTTGGCACATGTTCACGCATGTGGTTGAAACAAAATCAACATAGCCTCCACGATATTTATGTTCATGGTGATTTATATCCTACTCATGGTTGCATTCACTGTTGATTAACATTAATGCATGTTCATGACTGTTCTCGCTCTCTAGTTGGTCGCTTCCCAGTCTGTTTCTAGCCTTCACCTGTACTAAGCGGGAATACTGCTTGTGCATACACTTCCATAAACCCCAAAGTTATTCCAATGAGTCCACCATACCTTCCTATATGCGGTATTTACCTGCCTTTCCAAGTAAATTTGTATGTGCCACACTCTAAACCTTCAAATGAAATTCAGTTTTGTATGTTCGAACAACTCATGTATCAACTAGGGCTATCTATATCTTCCATGTTAGGTGGGTTATTCTCACGATGAGTGGACTCTGCTCATCATTCATGAGAAAATGGCTGGTAATCGGGATGCCCAGTCCCATGCTCAAATCATAATAATTAAAGAAAACTCGCCCAGGGCTATTGCTTGTTTGGACGGTACCCCGTGGATTCGGATGGCCGTGGAGTGTGCTTGTTGGTGGTTGGGGGAGTATAAACTTTACCATTCTGTTTGGGAACCGCTTATAATGTGTGTAGCATGGAAGATATCAAGATTATTGGTTGCTATGTTGACAATGAGAGTATACCGCTAAAAATATTATTCATCTCTATTTAAAAATCGAGGTTTGGCACCTCTACAAACCCCTGCTTCCCTCTGCGAAGGGCCTATGTATTTACTTTTATGTTGAGTCATCATCCTCTTGTTAAAGAGCACCAGTTGGAGAGCACCTTTGTCATTTGCATGTATTGCTATTAATTTACATTGAGTATGATTGTGACTGGATCTCTTTTACCATGAATTACAATGTCTAGTCAGCCCTTGATCTTTAAAGGTGCTCTGCATTTATGTTTTGCAGTCTCAGAAAGGGCTAGCGAGATACCATCTTGTTATATCATATAATGATTGTTTTGAGAAAGTGTTGTCATCCGAGGTTTATTAGTATTGCTCGCTAGTTAATTATGCCATTGATATGAGTAGACATGAGACCTGAAAGTTATTGTGAATGTGGTTAGTTCATGATCTTTGCTGAAAACTTGAATGCTGGCTTTACATATTTACAACAACAAGACCAAACAGAGTTTGTCAAAGTTTTCCTTTGTCACTTTTAGTTTATCAACTAAATTGCTTGAGGACAAGCAAAGGTTTAAGCTTGGGGAAGTTGATACGTCTCCAACGTATCTACTTTTCCAAACACTTTTGTCCTTGTTTTGGACTCTAACTTGCATGATTTGAATAGAACTAACCCGGGCTAACGCTGTTTTCAGTAGAATTGCCATGGTGTTATTTTTCTGCAGAAATAAAAGTTCTCAGAATGACTTGAAAATCAACGGAGAATTATTTTGGAAAATATAAAAAATATGTGCGGAAAGATCCATGCCAGGGGGACCGCACCCTATCCACGAGGGTGGGGGGCGCCCCCCTCCCCCTAGGCGCGCCCCTGCCTCGTGGGCCCCCTGTTTCTCCACCGACGTAACCCCGGACTCCATATATTCACTTTCGTGGACAAAAAAATCAGAAAGGAAGAATTATTGCGTTTTACAATACTGAGCCGCCGCCAAGCACTAATCTCTCCCGGGAGGGCTGATCTTAAGTCCGTTCGGGGCTCTGGAAAGGGGAGATCATCGCCATCATCATCATCAACCTTCCTCCATCACCAATTCTATGATGCTCACCGCCGTGCGTGATTAATCCCATCATAGGCTTGCTGGACGGTGATGGGTTGGATGAGATTTATCATGTAAATAAGTTAGTTTTGTTAGGGTTTGATCCCTAGTATCCACTATGTTCTAAGATTGATGTTGCTATGACTTTTCCATGCTTAATGCTTGTCACTAGGGCCCGAGTGCCATGATTTCAGATATGAACCTATTATGTTTTCATGAATATATGTGTGTTCTTGATCCTATCTTGCAAGTCAATAGTCACCTACTATGTGTTATGATCCGGCAACCCCGAAGTGACAATAATCGGGACCACTCCCGGTGATGATCGTAGTTTGAGGAGTTCATGTATTCACTATGTGTTAATGCTTTGGTCCGGTACTCTATTAAAAGGAGGTCTTAATATCCCTTAGTTTCCAGTAGGACCCCGCTGCCACGGGAGGGTAGGAAAAAAGATGTCTTGCAAGTTCTTTTCCATAAGCATGTATGACTATATTCAGAATACATGCCTACATTACATTGATGAACTCGAGCTAGTTCTGTGTAACCCTAGGTTATAACTTTTACATGAGGAATCACATCCGACATAATTCTCCATCACCAATCCAATGCCTACGAGCTTTTCATATATTGCTTGTTGCTTATTTACTTTTTCCGCTGCTGCTGTTACAAAAACTACAAAAACACTACCGTTACTTTTATTGTTGTTACCACTATTTCCATATTACCTTGCTACTAAGTTACCTTGCTGCAGATACTAAGTTTCCAGGTGTGGTTGAATTGAAAACTCAGCTGCTAATACTTAAGAGTATTCTTTGGCTCCCCTTGTGTCGAATCAATAAATTTGGGTTGAATACTTTACCCTCGAAAACTGTTGCGATCCCCTACACTTGTGGGTTATCAACGCGCCTAAGGACAAGGTTGCCTTCCTAAAAACACCGGCATGAACCCAGCGGCTATGATAGCGACGCAGGGCTTGCTGGTAGCATGCGCACGCGTAGCAGCCCGGAGACGGTTCTCCTCGAGAAGCACAGCATCTTTCACGCCGGTGCTAATCCTGCGCTACTTCATCATAGGCAAGCACTCGAGGAGGCCCGTAAATGAGTTCCGTGGGGATAACTGCTTAATCGTAGGAAAGCACTCGAGTAAACCAAAGTCGTCGTTTCTTAAAGTTTGGGGTTGCGATTCTTATGTCAAAAGGCTTCAGCTTGATATGCTCGAACCCAAATTAGAGAATTGCATCTTCATAGGATACCCAAAAGAAACTATTGGGTCCTTATACCACAAATCCGAAGGCAAGATATTTGTTGCTAAGAATGGGTCCTTTCTAGAGAAGGATTTTCTCTCGAAAGAAGTGAGTGGGAGAAAAGTAGAACTTCATGAGGTAATTGTACCTTCTCTCGAATTGGAAAGTAGCTCATCAGAGAAAACTATTTCTGTGATGCCTACACCAACTAGAGAAGAAGCTAATGATGATGATCATGAAACTTCTGATCAAGTTACTACTGAACCTCGAAGGTCGACCAGAACACATACCGCACCAGAGTGGTATGGTAACCCTATCCTGGAAGTCTTGTTGTTAGACAACGACGAACCTTCAAACTATGAAGAAGCTATGATGAGCCCAGATTTCAAAAAATGGCTTGAGGTCATGAAATCTGAGATAGGATCCATGTATGAGAACAAACTGTGGACTTTGGTGGACTTGCCAGATGATCGGGAAGCCATAGAGAATAAATGGATCTTCAAGAAGAAGACCGACACTGATTATAATGTTACTGTCTATAAAGCTCTACTTGTCGCAAAAGGTTTTCGACAAGTTCATGGAGTTGACTACGATGATACTTTCTCACCCAAAGTGATGCTTAAGTTTGTCTGAATCATATTAGCCATTACCGCATTTAATGATTATGAAATCTGGCAAATGGATGTAAAAACTCTATTCCTTAATGGATTTCTGAAAGAAGAGTTGTATATGATGCGACCATAAGGTTTTGTCGATCCTAAAGGTTGTAACAAAGTGTGCAAGCTCCAGCAATCTATCTATGGACTGGTGCAAGCATCTCGTAGTTGGAATATACGCTTTGATGAGGTGATCAAAGCATATGGTTTTATACAGAATTACGGTGAAGCCTGTATTTACAATAAAGTGAGTGGGAGCTCTATAGCATTTCTGATATTATATGTGGATGACATATTGTTGATTGGAAATGATGTAGAACTTCTGGATAGCATAAAAGGATACTTTTAAAATAATTTTTCAATGAAAGACCTCAGTGAAGCTGCTTATATATTGGGCATCAAGATCTATAGAGATAGATCAAGACGCTTTAATAGGACTTTCACAAAGCACATACCTTGACAAAGTTTTCAAGAATTTCAAAATGGATCAATCAAAGAATGGGTTCTTGCCTAAGATACAAGGTGTGAAATTGAGTCAGACTCAATGCCTGACCACTATAGAAGATAGAGAAAAAATGGAAGTCATTACCAATGCCTCAGATGTAGGTTCTATCATGTATGCTATGCTGTGTACCAGACCTGATGTGTGCCTTGCCATAAGTTTGGCAGGGAGGTACCCAAGTAATCTAGGAGTGGATCACTAGACAGTGTTCAAGAACATCCTGAAGTACTTGAAAAGGACGAAGGATATGCTTATCGTTTATGGGGGTGACGAAGAGGTTGTCGTAAAGGGTTAGGTCGATGCTAGCTTCGACACAGATCCGGATGACTCTAAGTCACAGATCGGATACGTATTTTTATTGAATGGTGGAGATATCACCGGGTGCAGTTCCAAGCAGAGCATTGTGGCGGGATCTACGTGTGAAGCGGAGTACATAGTTGCTTCTGAAGCGGCACATGAAGAAGTCTGGATGAAGGAGTTCATATCCAATCTAGGTGTAATACCTAGTGCATCGGGTGCAATGACTATCTTTTGTGACAACACTGGAGCAATTGCCTTGGCGAAGGAATCCAGGTTTCACAAGAGAACAAAACACATCAAGAGACGCTTCAACTCCATTCGTGAAAAGGTCAAGGATGGAGACATAGAAATTTGTAAAGTACATACGAATCTGAATGTGGCAGACAAATTGACTAAGCCTCTTCCACGAGCAAAACATGATCAACAGCAAGACTCGATGGGTGTTAGATTCATTACAATGTAATCTAGATTATTGTGTGTAGTGCAAGTGGGAGACTGACGTAAATATTCCCTAGAGGCAATAATAAAGTTATTATTATTTTATATTTCCTTATTCATTATAAATATTTATTATTCATGCTAGAACTGTATTTACCAGAAACTTGAATACATGTGTGAGTACATAAACAATTACCGTGTCCCTAGTGAGCCTCAACTAGACTAGCTCATTGATCAAGGATGGTTAAGGTTTCCTAACCATGGACTTGAGTTGTCATTTGATAATGCGATCACATCATTATGAGAATGATGTGATGGACAAGACCCATCTGGTAGCTTAGCATATGATCGTTCAGTTTTTGCTACTACTTTCTTGTATGTCAAATACATGTTCCTTAGACCGTGAGATCATGCAACTCCCGGATACCGGAGGAATACCTTGTGTGCTATCAAAAGTCACAACGTAAATGGGTGATCGTAAAGATCCTCTACAGGTATGTCCGAAGGTGCTTGTTGAGTTGGCATTGATCGATATTGGAATTTGTTACTAAAAGTATCGGAGAGGTATCATTAGGCCCTCTTGGTAATACACATCATAAGAAGCCCTGCAAGAAAATGACTAATGAGTTAGTTATGAGATAATATATTACAGAACGAGTAAAGAGACTTGCCAGTAACGAGGTTGAACTAGGTATAAAGATACCGACGATCAAATCTTGGGCAACTAAAATACCAATAGACAAAGGGAATTGTGTATGTTGTCATAAACTGTTCGACTGATAAAGATCTTCGTAGAATATGTAGGAGCAAATATGGGCATCTAGGTTCCACTATTGGTTATTGACCGAAGAGGTATCTCGGCCATGTCCACATAGTTCTCGAACCCGTAGGGTCCGCACGCTTAATGTTCGTTGACGATATAGTGTTATATCAGTTCTGTGATTTGGTGACCGAATGTTGTTCGGAGTTTGGATGAGATCACAAACATGACGAGTGTCAGATTTTGGGTTCCGTAGACCCTAGAGAGGTTTGAACTCTGGGGGGCGCACTAAGAACACTCTCTCCCCAGCACGCTCGCCCTGTTATTCCACGTCCTAGCTGGATGAACTCAAGGAACAAGAGACACAAGGGTTTATACTAGTTCGGTCCACCTTGCGGTGTAATACCCTACTCCAGTGTGTGTGGTGGATCGACTTGTGGGGCTGAGGATTAACTAGTACAATGGATGAACATCCTTTGGAGGAGAGGCGTTCTTGGTCTTGAATGAGCTTGTGGTATGGTCAGGGTGGAATGGATCCGATCCCTTCTATGGTGGTGGCTTGGTCCTATTTATAGTGGCATTGGTCCTCTTCCCAAATGTAGGCGGGAAGGGACCCTACAACAGCCAAATTTTAATGGGAACAACTAGTACAAGCTATCCTGACAAAAGCGGTCTTTGCCTGCCAAAGGCTCTGGTGGTGACGCAGCACCGGGCTCCACGGTGACCTCCATCCTACCGTCCTGTCGGTCCTTGGTCTTGTTGCACCGATATGGAAACCTTTGCTCGATTCCTGGGGACTTCGTGCCTACGCTTGCCCCCTTAGCTCCAAAGGGGAAACTAGTACACTGATCCTGCAGGCACCCGCCTAGCCTTGGTCATCATGGCTCACGTCACGTGAACCTCGCGAGGTGCGGCTTGCATAGATATCTCCGCTCCTCGGGAGCCAGCCTAGAGAGGCTGCACCCAGGGAGATCTTGTCATCTTCTGCCTTGTGAGGCTTGGCCCCTCGCGAGGGTCTTGAGCTATGGTTGCTGAAGCTGGGCCGTACCAGGCTGTCGATGGAGCCACGTCATGGGCCGCATGCTGGCAACTCTGGGTCCCCCGTTCCCAGGACGCCGACAACAAGGAGTCTCAAAATGGTTGACAGGTAAAGATTGCTATATAGACCAGGAGTCTCAAATGTTCGAGAGGTAAATATTGATATATAGGACGATAGTATTCGGACACCGGAAGTGTTTCGAAGTGTACCGGGTATTTATCGGGTCACTCAAAGGAGTTTTAGGCACCCCCGGCAAAGCTATGGGCCTTATGGGCCAAGCGAGTGAACACACCAGCCCATGAGTGGCTGGTGCACCCCTATAGAAGACGTCCCTATATGGAAGAGAAGGAAAGAGGGGAGGGAAAGGAAAGTGT
Source organism: Secale cereale (assembly GCA_902687465.1). Lineage (NCBI taxonomy): Eukaryota > Viridiplantae > Streptophyta > Magnoliopsida > Poales > Poaceae > Secale > Secale cereale. Next base: position 369,527,834 of record LR738711.1, read on the forward strand.
GGAGTGGGTCTCCCCCTTCCTTCCCTCTCCCCACTCTTTCCTTCCCCTTCTTTATACAAGGAAAGGGGGGCGCAGGGCAAGGCAGGGCCCCTAGGGGGTGGCGGCCAGCCCTAGGGCATGCTTGGCTGCCTCCACTGCCCTCCCACCTATATATATATATATATATATATATATATATATATATATATATATATATATATATATATATATATATATATATATATATATATATATATATATATATATATATATATATATATATATATATATGGGGAGGGGGTGCTACACAAGGACACACAACATTGTCTTAGCCGTGTGCGGTGCCCCAATCCATCGTTTGCTCCCTCGGTCATATTTTCGTAGTGCTTCGGCGAAGCCCTGCGGAGATGGCATCACCATCACCATCACCACGCCGTCGTACTGCCAGAACTTATCCACTACCTCGCCGTCTTGCTGGATCGAGAAGGCAGAGGATGTCATCAAGCTGAATGTGGAGGTGCCGTACAATCGGTGCTCGATTGGTTGGAATGCGAAGAAATTCGACTATATGAACCATGTTTTCAAACGCTTCCGCTTGCGGTCTACGAGGGTACATAGACACACTCTCCCCTTCGTTGGTATGCATCTCCATGGATAGATCATTGCGTGTGCGTAATTTTTTTTGTTTACCATGCAACGTTCCCCAATAGATAGCCCCAGTTGCATAGTGCTGCTTTTTCTTTTTCTTTTTCCAGAAACTTGCAAAAATTCCAGAGGATAAAATATTTATCCAAATGCAATAATTCCAACTCATAAATTCTTAAAAAATCCGACCTATTTAATGGTATATCGTTCATGCACATCCCTCACACTTTTATGTACTGTTCAAATTAAATCCAAATTTGAGCATTTGAATCCATCTCTGAAAATCCATTTCTTTTATTCTGTGACTCCAAATCCAAAACTAAGAATTTTGCATTCTTAGTTTTCAGCCTAATATTTAACAAAAAATGACGTCACATTTTTATGAGCACTTTTATTTTTCTGTTTGTGCTACTGTCTTATTGTGTGCCCGTTACTTTGCGATGTTAGATTACGAAGTTGATGAAGGACTTGGACCAAAAGAATTTGAAGAACTCGGCGACTTAGTTGAGCCAGGCAAACAACCCTTTGACCATGTTTATAAAACCCTTTTTATGCATGTCATATAGCACCATATTGTTGTTGTAGCGGAATCATGATGAGGTGGTAACCACTTTGATGGGCTTCCTCCGTTACTTCCTTGTTGTTACTTGCATTGTGCATGACCCTACCTTCTTATCGAGGTTATGCGGCTGGTAGTAGATAGGATGCTAAAGTAGTTGCTACTCAAAAAGGGACGTGTGTATGCATGGTGATGGAGACAAAAATATTCTCAAAGACTTTTCGAAATCCTCATCGGGTGCCACTAATGCCCGAGGGAGATGTTGAGCTAAGTAACCACTTGATGACGAAGTGGTGTACCAAGGCAAGTGAGTGTGTTGTTTTCGAAAACAGATTTGTTTAAGTTGCGACTGTTACTCCAACTTTACATATGCACCACTCTACCCTTATATGGGAATGGGCATTATTGATTACCTAGTCTGCGCTAGCATGGAGGACGCATTACTAGTGACGGGAGTGGCGTGGTCACTCTCGAGACGGGGTCGTGCTAGGATAGGCGGACATGACTGTTTTCACATGGCACTGGACACACTATTGGCACCCCCGTGCTTGTGCCATGTGTTGAATATGGGAGCGTGGCTCCACAGGATTAAACATGTGAGCACGAATGTGGCACGAGGGGTTGATATCAATCGAGTGGAATCCATGTTGGTGGTGTCTAAGGAATGGTAGTGATCGAGTGCTTACCCCGGGTACTTGAGGTACCGCGAGTCGTGGTTGACACGAAGGCTTCCCGGATCTTATGGGTAAAGTGTGCAACCTCTGAAGATTGTCAAACTATTCGAATAGTCGTGTCCACTGTTTACAAAACCTGGTTTCCATTGTTTACAAAACCTAGTGTGTGTTTGAGGCAAACAACACGGTTTGGTAATATTGTTAATATGACTCGTGACAAAGTCACCATGAGTTTGAGCATGAGTTGTTCATAACTCTTTCTCGATGTTGATGTTTGTAACCTCCTGATACTTGCTGCACACACATTCATATCATTGATAAATGTTATTTCATACTTTCATGAGAAAACCTGTTTTACGCAAAAATGTCAATTTAGTAGTAGAACCTTGCAGAATTATTCTGTTATCACTCTTGGGTTGCTTGCGAGTACATTCAAAGTACTCATTGGCTTGCCACTAGTTATTTAACTGGCAATGCATGAAAGAGCATGATATGATGAAGAGTACCTTGGTGATGAACATGCGAGCTAGGACGCTTCCCAGTCAGAATGCCTGTACGGTTAAGGCAGATGGCATGGGTTCACTCTATCCTTGAAGATTTCCGCTGCGATGATATACTCAAGACTTGACCATAATCGTTCTACTTGTGCAAGATGGCATGTATGGATGTAAGACTCTTGTTATTCAGCTTCTGTGTGTTCAGTGAGCGTTGATCTCTGGGATCATTGTACACGTGCATTTGGTGATCACGACTTATTATTCGGGGTCCCCACAACCATGCTGGAGCTGATACCCAGACGCCATCGTCCATTACAAGAGATCGACCTATCTCATCCACGGCTTCGGACCAGGATCATTGCATTCGATCCTCTCACTTCATACCCGCCGTCGTCCACCTTGCCAGCGCCGCTCCTATGACCATATCGTCCACCGCGCCAGGATATTTCCCCGCCGCCACCGTCTACCCTCCTACATCTGCTTCCACGCCTCCAACATCCATCGCTACCTTAACACCGTCGAATTTTCAGCAAATGCATACACGGCGCCGCACCAGAGGCGGTACTCTTACGTATCTGATCAACTTATTTATCGCAACAAGAAAATAGATCACCACTTCTTTACTATGATTTCATGTCCTCCACTTAGGATCTTACTTGTTAGTTGCTTGGTTACATGTTAGGTGCTCGGGTGGGGGCGGTGGTTCTGGGGGGGGGGCAGTGGTGGGGCCTCACCGGAGGAAAAACTCGACACTGGTGGGGTTGGGGGTTGCGGAGGAATACTGGCGGTGGGGGCGGTACAGGGGAGGGCGGGGGATCGTGGCCGGTTGTTTGGTCGGCAGCCCATGCGGTGTTCTGTAGGGGAAGAATTAGAGGCAAGGAAGAAGAAGGGTTAGGAGACGTAGGATCTTCATCCAACCGCCTGAAATGGTCAACTGACCCAAATGAAGAATTTCACGCAACTTGCATGTAGACATTCCTTTATATTATGTACCATCATTGTAGCTGATTAGCACTGCTCCTCAATCCATCAAGATAAACAACGTGCCACTCATAATTCCAAACTAGTTGCTCAAATACAAATCCGATATGATGTTGATATTACTAAAACAGATAATGTTTCATAGGTCAGCTAATGTTCCTACTTTACTTTCGAAAAGCACATGCGCCACATATAGAGAGACATCATGGAGTGATGTCTACTATGCAACTTTATTCTTGTAGACTCATGTTGGGCCTCCAAGCGCAGAGTTTTGTAGGACAGTAGCAATTTTACCTCAAGTGGATGACCTAAGGTTTATCTATCCATGGGAGGGTTAGGATGAAGATGGTCTCTCTCAAACAACCCTGCAACCAAATAACATAGAGTCTCTTGTGTCCCCAATACAGCAAATACAATGGTAAATTGTATAGGTGCACTAGTTCGGCGAAGAGATGGTGATACAAGTGTAATATGGATAGTAGATATTGATTTTTGTAATAGTAATAATAAAAAACAGCAAGGTACCAAGTAACAAAAGTGAGCACAAACGGTATTGCAATGCTTGAAAATGAGGCCTAGGGTCCGTACTTTTGCTAGTGCAATCTCTCAACAAAGCTAATATAATTGGATCACATAAACACCCCTCAACGAGCAATGAAGAATCATTCCAAAGTTCCTATCTAGCGGAGAACATAAGAAGAAATTGTTTGTAGGGTACGAAACCACCTCAAAGTAATTCTTTCCAATCGATCTATCAAGAGTTCATACTAAAATAAAGTCAACTTATCCTTTCTGATCGATCTATCAAGAGTTTATACTAAAATAACACCATACGATACACATTAACCAACTGTAATGTCACCTAGATACTCCAATGTGATCTGGAGTATCCGTGAGTTAATTATAGTATATGCATAAAATAATTTCAGATTGATAATACTCAATCCAATACAAAGAACCTCAAAGAGTGACCCAAGATTTCTACTAGAGAAATAGAGACGAGAACGTGCATGAACCCCTATGCAATGATTACCCCAATGTCACCTCGGGAATCCGCGAGTTGAGTGCCAAAACACATATCAAGTGAATCAATATGATACCCCATTTCCACCATGGGTATATATAGCAAGACATACATCAAGTGTTCTCAAATCCATAAAAGTATTCAATCGGATAAGAACGAACTCTCAAATGGAAAACTTAATTCACAAAAACATAGAGAGGGAGAAACACAATATGATTCAACTATATTAACGAAGCCAACGATACATCAAGATTGTGCCATCGCAAGAACACGAGAGAGAGAGAGATTAAACAAATAACTACTGGTACAAACCGTTAGCCCCGAGGGTGGACTACTTCCTCCTCATCATGGTGGACGCCGAAATGATGAAGATGGCCACTGGTGATGATTTCCCCCTCCGGCAGGGTGCCGGAACGGGTCTAGATTGGTTTTTCATGGACTATAGAGGCTTGCGGTGGCAGAACTTCTGCTCCAGGGTTATTTCTGGGTGTTTTGCTATTTATAGGATTTTTCAGCGTTGGAATCACGCGAAGATGGGCCTCGAGGTGGGCACAACCCACCAGGGTGCGCCTGGGCCTGCTGGCGCACCCCGGTGTCTTGTGCTCACCTCCTTCACCTTCTGGTCCTCCCACGAATCTTCTAGTGCCTCTCTTGTTACGAAAAAATTGTCAAAAAGTTTCAGCCCATTCCAAGAACTTATATTTCTGCACAAAAAACAACACCATGGTAGTTCTGCTGAAAATAACGTCAATCCGGGTTAGTTCCATGCAAATCATACCAAACCATATAAAATTTTTGTAAACATGGCATGAATACTTCATTAATTATAGATACGTTGGAGACGTATCACCATCCCCAAGCTTAATTTCTACTCGTCCTCAAGTAGGTAAATGATAAAAAAAAATTATGAAGTGTGAATGCTAGCATAGTGCACAAGTTTGATCAATGATAATTTCAATCACTTTTCCTAGCATCATCACAACAACTCTTTCTCATAAAACTCATCATGATAAAGTAGCAAAGGAAAATTGAATATTTGATGTGGAATGCTACTTATCATATTCATTGTATACTCTTTTCTTTTGTAGCACAAACATTTGGACTTGAATGATTCAAAGCAATACTCTATAATTTGAGATGAAGACATCAATATTCAACGACTCTAACAAGCAACCATGTCTTTCAAAATATCAATGTTAAAGAAAGCTATCCCTAGACCATTATGCTCAATCATTGATCCATTCATGAAACACACTCAAATATTAGCTACATCCACTGATCAAGTGTGATAACAGTGTTCCACAGTTGGTGCTTTGTAAGATAAGATGAAACTCAAATAAAAATAAAAGTTGCATAAAGCAAATAGATAGGCTCTTCGCAGAGTGATGTAGGGATTTGTGGAGGTGCATGAGCTCAAAGTTTAAATCGAGAGTTAAAATTATTTTGGGTGGCATGCTTTTCTCGTCAACAAGAACGACTAAGAGCTCCCAATACTTTCCATGATAGATACATCATAGGCGCTTCCCAATCATAAAATAAAGTTTATTCCTTTTTCCACCATACTTTCACATTCCACGGCTAGCCGTATCCACGGGTACCGTCCATACCAACACTTTCGAAGGAATTTATTATTTGACAACATAAAGTAAATTTTGTTTTCATTTCGGGACTGGGAATCCCTATTACCACCGTACTCTCATGCAATTACAAGTGAATAAACACTCATCTTGATCATAACACATCTAGCATGATAAAATATCGGCCACCTATCACCGCTTCCTGAGCGGTACATGCACACAAAAGAGAAGTTTATTTTGTAATTAGAGTAGGCACGTCCAAATTTGCTTAGGACGGCACCGAAATACCGCATATAGGTAGGTATGGTGGACTCATTTGGCACAACTTGTGTTTTAGAATTTTGATGCACAAGTTGTATTTCTACTTAGTGCAAGGTGAAGGCTAGCAAATAGATTGAGAACCGACCAACCAAGGAACGAAAACCATCATAAGCGAACATTAAACATAACTGACACCGAATAATGGAACAGAAGAAGGATATAACTTCATTGAATAACTATTGACTTAATATGCATGCATAGGGAATCACAAACCATAACACAAATATTCTTACTAAAGGATAATTACTCACCAACATGACTCACATATTACTATCTCCATATCGCGAAACTATTGCAAGGAATCAAACATACCATATCTAATGATCTACATGAATTTTTTTGTTATGTCCTTCTTGGATCTTCATCATATTATAACCAATTTCATAGCTTGTCCAAATTGTAATCAATATTATCAACTCTCAAAATAATATAAGTGAAGCACAAGAGTAAATGGCAAACTACTCCAAAAAGATACAAGTGAAGTTCACAATAGTAGTTAAGTAAAAGGGTAGCTATGTGAGGACTCTCTCTTATTTAAAAACTTTCAGAACTAATTATTTTATTCAAACAGCAAGCAAAACAAAATAAAATGACATTTCAAGAATAGCACACTTCATGTGAAGAAGCAAAAACTTAGGCTCAACCGATACTAACCGATGGTTGTTGAGGAAGAATGGTGGGATACCTACCGGGGCATTCCCAAGGTTAGATGCTTGAGACTTCTTGAAATACTATCTTGGGATGACTTGGGCATCCCCAACCTTGAGATTTTGTGTCTCCTTAATTCCTTTTAAATCAGGGTTTCCCAAAATCTTAAAAACTTCATCCACACAAAACCCGACAAGAACTCGTGAGATTAGTTAGTAAAAATCAATGCATAACCTTATCATTCTCTACTGTAGCAAATCACTAAAATTATAATTTAACATTGCATACTAAATGCCTCTGCATATTTAATACTCCTATCTTCAAATAGAATTCTTAAACACACAAACATATGCCAACAATGCAAACATAACATCAATCTGTCTAAATAGGACAGTCTGTAAAGAGTGCAATTTTCCTTATACTTTCCTAGCTCTAAAAATTCTTAAACAATTACCACGTTACATATAACTTATTAATGCTCACTGTTTAAAAATTTCATGATTTTATCCGGTTCTGACTATCCAGAAGAATTCCGATAATTATAGAATACTTTGTGTTTGCAAATAGCAACATATAGTCTTGAAAATAAGCATTATAAAGGCTATCATTGACACTTTTATTGAAATAAAAGATACAAAAAATTATTCTAAATAAAAAAAGCGAATCAAAACAAAAAAATGACGATTCAAGCAAAACTCATATCATGTGGCGAATAAAAATATAGCTCCATATCAGGTTACCAATAATGTTGAAGACGAAAGAGGGGATGCCTTCCGGGGCATGCCCAAGCTTAGTTGCTTGGGTTTTCCTTGAATATTACCTTCGGGTGCCTTGGGCATCCCCAAGCTTAGGGTCTTGACACTCCTTATTCTCCTCAGATCAACATCTCACCCAAAACTTGAAAACTTCGATCACACAAAACTTAACGGAACTTCGTGAAATGGGTTAGTATGATAAAAAAATCATTCAAATTGGGTACTGTCAAAGACAAGATTCATAATTGTTCTCACACAATGCCTACTATATCATATCATTTCTACAATTTATATTGATCAATATAAGCCATAGAAACTACAAAACAAGTAAACTATGTATTGAAAACAGAATTAGTCAAAAACATAACAGTCTGTAATGATCTGGATAGTGACCATACTTATGCAACTCTAAAAATTCTGAACATTTATGAAACCATAGACAATTTTTATATGAATCATGTGTATTTTTGTTAGAAACTTAGAACGTTCAAGTAGTTTATTGAATTTTTTGCACTAGACGCAAAACTTTCTGTTTTTCACAGAATCAAGTCAACAATCATCCACACCATCCCAAAGGCTTTACTTGGCACTTTATTGAAACAAAAGCTATAAAACATTATTTATACATTAGCTTAATCATGTAAACACATAAAAATAGAAGGTAGAAATGTTGTGTTGTTTCCCAACAAGTGCTTTTCTTAAATGCCTTTTTAGCTAGGCATGATGATTTCAATGATGCTCACATAGAAGATATGAATATAAAACATGAAAGAGAGCATCATGAATCACATGGCAAGCACATTTAATCCTAACCCACTTCCTATGCATAGGGATTTTGTGAGCAAACAAATTAGGGGAGTAAGATTCAACTAGCATAGGAAGCTAGAACATACAATACTTCAAAACTTTCAATACATAGAGAGGAAACTTGATATTATTGAAATACCTACAAGCATATGTTCCTTTCTCATAGTAATTTTTAGTAGCATCATGAATGAATTCAGCAATACGACTATCACATAAACCATTCTTTTCATGATCCACTGATATGTCTCCAACGTATCTATAATTTTTTATTGTTCCATGCTATCATATTATATGTTTTGGATGTTTAATGGGCTTTATTATACATTTTTATATTATTTTTGGGACTAACCTACTAACCCAAGGCCCAGTGCAGATTGCTGTTTTTTGCCTATTTTAGTGTTTTGCAGAAAAGGAATATCAACCGGAGTCCAAACGGAATGAAACCTCCAGGAGAGTTATTTTTGGAACAATATCTTCACGGAAGACTTAGAGTACACGTGAGGGAATGAAGGAGGCGGCCACGAGGGTCCAGGGCGTGCCCCCTCCTACAGGGCGCGCCCCCACCCTCATGGGCCCCGTCTGGCTCCCCCGATGCCCTCCTTCCTCCTATATATATCCATGTACCCTGAAAACATTGAGGCAACAAAGAAAACCCTAATTCCACCGCCGCAACCTTCTGTTCCAGTGCGACCCAAGAAGAATCCTACCGTAATATGTACAACCCAAGAAGAATCCTCATCGATGGTGAAATTAATTAACCTCTCCCGATGTAGGTCAAAGTGATGCATGCATGGATCGACGATGGCCTCATGGGCCCATAGATGGAAGCATCACACGTTAGTATCCTAGCTAGGATAACCACCGCCTGCATGCATGTGGCCCAAAGAGGTGTTGTGTGATGTTTGAATAGCCAATTTCACAATTTTGATGTGGCACGTGCCTTGGAAACTGAAAAGTCCCGACACTGAGTGAGGTGTTCTTGTTCACGGACGTGTACGTATAGTATATATATTAGCACCCTCCCACCTCTTCGATGCGTACTATTTACCACCATAACACAAACAAAAAAGATTCTACCTTGCTGGTCAAATTAACCTCACTGTCGGCTGTTCTTCAAAGTGATGGAAGACGACCTCGCGAGCCCACAGAAAGCATCACATGCGATTATCGAGTGTCATCTAGGACAACCATCGACTGCATGTGGCCAAAACATGTATGTATGAAAGGGTTGTGTAATGTTTTAAATAATGAATTCACAACTCCGATGTGGCTCCTGCCTGCCTAATAAAATGGCCAACCACACGGTGGTTCACAACTCGTAGTGCACTGCGAGCCACCTGCCACCCCCAAGACGCACACACCCACACACACACCGCGGATCCACCGCAACTACGATGCATGTTAAAAAAATATCCCGTGGTGAACATATGTTACCAAAGGAGGGACATTTTAATTTCTAAAAAAACAGAGATCATTAAGACGTTTTAGTACATTAATTGATTGATTTTCTACGGGTATAATGTGCAAAAATCAAATTTGAGCTACATGGACACGTGACAGTGCACCTAAATGGATTGCAAAAACACATGTGTCTCACTGGGTGCCTGTTTACTCCCTATGCAAGAAACTTCAAACATTGACAATCTTGATTTTTAAATTCTAGTACATCCAAAACTTAATTGAAGTTTGTGAAACTTATCGTGTTGTCATATGGACACCAATACAAAGTGGCATTGTACTCTTTTTGGTCAAATTTGAGACTAGTTTTGATGTAATCCTTATCTAATTACAAACAGTTGGTTATTAATAATCGGGAACCAATATCCCAAAAGGATTATTTATTCGAACTGTGAGCGTTAGAACAACAATGGATACGTGTCGTGCTTCGGTTAAGCAATAAAGCGACATCATTAATCATCCAAATAGAAAAACATTATACGTGCCACCATGCGACCCGTGTGCCGTGCGAGCAGGCGTGAGTTGACGGGAGGCATATGAAAATGTACCATTCATTACATACTCCCCCCGTTGCATAATGTAGCACATATAGATTTTTTTTTAAAGTCAATCGTTACAAACTTTGACCTTGTTTGTAGAGAAAAATATATTAATCTAGAATACCTAATACATATCATTAGATGCACCACAAGATGTACTTTCATATTTTATAAATTTGGTATTATAAATTTTGGATAATAAATTATTTCCAACAAAACAAGGGAGTACAACAAGTCATCAACACACAACAACAACGAGGATACATGTTGGATAATAGATTATTTCCAACAAAACATTCTAGTAAATACTGAAGTTTTTATCACACAACAAATAACAGGCAATGAAATGAACTTCAGCTCAACCAATCCTCAATGTTGGAAACACTTGCTTTGAGCCATAACTAAGCATGTGGGCAGGGCCAACTTTTCTCAATATCGAGACCAACACAGGACCCATCATCCAGGCTGAAGCGGCTGATAACAAGATGGATATTGTGATAGCCAGGGTAGGGAACTATAGCAATGTCTAAGGTATAGATACGGTTGCCTCTCATAAATGGTAGTAATGTTGTGCCAATAGCAGCTGGATCGCCTTTCCCCATCATTGGGTAGTTTTGCGCAAGGTAGAGCGAGTTTTCTCCAAGACTACCAATACAGAACCACTTAGAAGGTGCTAGCACTAGCACATTATTATCCATCCTGAATACCCTGCAACGGAAGTTGGAATAGGTCCGTAGAGTGCGACCATGGGACACAACACCTGCTTCCTTAGTAACATCAGCAGTGCCCAGTATACACACAAGAAGAGGTGATCCATCAGAATAAGTTGTCTGGCGCCACTGAGTATATAGGTCCTACTCATCATCATGCTTGCGATCATCACCATCGTCATCTCCCCCTTGGTTCTAATTTGTTTCAAGTATAGGTGGTGGAATGTTCGCAGGACCTTGGAAACACAAGAAGGTTAATTAGTACAGGGATACTAACTCGCATGCGCGTGGATCAAACAATTATAATTACTATGGAAGACAAACGTACCAAAACAATCAGGATTCCATGCAAAAACTGTGCCACGAGTGGTGGCAACAAACACAAGACCCTCATATTGAATTGCATCACAATACTCATCCGTGTACAAAAAGTAATTTTTTAGCCATTTCCATCTAGGCATGGAAGTAATGATGGCAACAAGCTTGTTGAAGATAGCAACAACATGATAGTTCGTGTAATCCCAGGAGTGGTTGGGAACTCAACCAATTGCTATCTTCTGTAGACGACAATCACCATGATAGTATTTGAACGTACGTAGATCATATGTGTCCTCAACCTCAGGGCAGTCTGTGATTTTTGGAAGTGGAACCTGGTGACGAGTGTACACATTCACAAGTTCCCACTCGAAGTTATACCCAATATAAACAACCCATTCTCCATTTGCGCCCGCCCAAGCCTTATCCTCAAGAGATGGCATCTTAACATCACATGTATCACTATCAAGCGGCATCAACTTGCACAAGGCAAGGCTTCCATCGTCCGCACGCCAGTGACCAACGTCATGGCGAAGAAGATAGGGGAGATCAAACCGCTCCTGAACCCTTGGGTTCTTTGTAATGATGTTATTTTTCGAATCGAGAATGGTCTTGGATGAACCTGCCATGCTAGCCGAGGTGATGACGTCGCACAAATCAATGAGTTCCTCCACCATGTCATCTTACTGATCGGGGCAAGAATAACAGGGTCATTTCGGACCTGTTCCCTCCATGGAGAAGATGAACGAACAGTGGCAAAAGGAAGGGTGAAGGATAATGGAGGGAGGAACAGCGTGCGACAGCAGTTCCAAATCAAGAGGGAAAGGAAAAAAGGCGATGGATGGTTGCCATGGTACACGAAGAGTCTAGTGGGGAGCGGATAGTTGCCACATCGGTCACACACTGACGACAAGGTCATCCTCTTAGACCTAGCGCCCGCGCGTAATAGCCTCCGTCGGTGATGATTTCATCAATCACTAACAATTGTATACCAGCAATCGTTTTCTCACAACACACACGACTTATTAACATGAATCGTCTGTGTTGTTAACATTCTTCCCACATGTTTCCGATTACAGCCTGTTTGTCGCGTATCACACACATCGTGTTATATTGAACCATTTCTCTTCTCTTGTCTCACGGCGAACAGTTCATCCGAGTGAACCGCATGCCGTATATAGGACACACCTTGATCTGGCTGACCATTTCTTTTGTGTTGCCTAATCACAAACAGTTCATCCGAGTGAACTGTATGTTGTATATCGCACACACCTTCATCTGGCTGCCCGTTTCTTTTGTTCCTCCTCATCGCAAATAGTTAATTGAACTAAATTGTATGCCCTTCATTGCACACGCAACTATAATCTGAACCATATTTTATGCATCCATCATCGCAAATATTTTGCACCTTTTTTGACAGTTTTTTACACCACCGTTTGCGATTATTGCATTGCACACAGTTTCATCGAAACGTCTCTGATCGAAGTGTCGCATTAGCAGCATCCAACAATAGAGCTATATTGGTTTTTCGTGGAGTACAGAGCCTTGCGGCGGCAGAACTTCTGCTCTAGGGTTATTTCTAGTTTTTTTGGTATTTATAGGGTTTTTCAGCATTGGAATCACGCGAAGACGGGCCTCGAGGTGGGCACAACCCACCAGGGCATGCCTGAGCCTCCTAGCGCGCCCCGGTGTCTTGTGCTCACCTCCTTCACCTTCTGGTCCTCCCATGAAGCTTCTAGTGCCTCTTTTGTTCCAAAAATAATAATCAAAAAGTTTCTGCCCATTTAGAGAACTTTCATTTCTGCACAAAAAACAACACCAAGGTAGTTCTGCTGAAAACAACGCTAGTCCGGGTTAGTTCCTTGCAAATTATACCAAAACCATATAATTTTTTTGTAAACATGGCATGAATACTTCATAAATTATAAATCTGTATAGATATGTATGTGATCCATAGTGGAAATCTCTACGAAGACTTATATTTTGGAGCGAAGGAAGTATAATAGTAGTACAGTATGTTCCTTGTAGTGAAGAGGAGCAGGGACACTAGACTTTCATGCTCGATGCGGAGCATGGAATTCTCTTCTGTAAGTTTATTGATGATGTCGCCCGTCCCCTTCAATAAGCCGATCTTCACCCTTAGCAGGTTGCGCTCAGTGCGGAGCTCAACTTTGTCCTCCCTTAGTCGTTAGATGACGCCGGTAGATTTTCCAAACGAGGCATGCATCTCGTCCTACAACCTCGCCCAACCGAAGATCTGATCCATCCGATTATCGAGCATCGCATGCATGCGCCTATGAGAGTCCTCGCCTGTCCACGAGTAATCTTCCCAGGACAACGCGGCGCAGGGGGGCTCTCTATAGCAGCTGCAGCGCGGCGGGACATATTTGCCGCTTCCGCGGCGTGACCGGACCAGGCCGCTGCTTTGATGGTGCAACAGGACCTCTATGCTGCTTCGATGGTGTGGTGAGACCTCTGCGCCATTAAGGCAGCGCGGAGGAACATGCCGGCGGCTTTTGCCGCTAGGAGGGACATCTCTCTTGCTTCCGCTGCCATGCTCTCCTCTCACCCTCGTATTTTCTTGACCCAGAACTCACGCGGTCCACGACAGAGGCAAAGAAGGATGAAGAAAGACTTTTCATCGGGTGAAGAGGAGGGCGAGGAAGAATTTGCAGTCATCCTGGAGTATGTAGTATTTATAACCCAGTAATACACTTCTACGTAGGAAACCGTTTAGATTTTGATCGGTGTGAATAGGTTTTGATCGGCGTGAACTATAATTGGCAATGTGAAGGGAAGCAAGTGCGGTACGATTCCCAGAAGGCGTAAACTGGGCACATGCCCTCGGATGCGTACATGGCGTTTGCACCATACGATGCACTCCAATCGGTGATGTCAGCACATGACTTTTTCTGTCAACCATGTGTGATCGTTATTACTATCGTGCATGCTTATTTTAATTGGAATGTGCGCCCATCTAGCACACACACCTTGGTCTGTCTGACTGTTTCTGTAAGGTGTGGCTTATCGCAAACAGTTCATCCGTGTGATGGGTATGCCATATATCACACACATCTTGACCTGGCTGACTGTTTTTTTGTGCTCTTTGCACACTGTTCATTCGATTGAACTCTATGCCACTCATCACACACGCAACAACAATCTAAATTGTGTTTCATGTCTTTGTCATCGTAAATGTTATGTATCTTTTTTGATGGTTTTGTTACACCATCGTTTGCGATTAATGCATCGCACATAGTTTCGTCAAAGGGTCTCTGATTGGACTGTCGCATTTGGACCATCCTGCAGTAGTGCGTCCTCTGCTTGAAAGTCCTCCTCATGCCCTTCAGAGCTCGGTGGGGGCACCAAAGGATCCTCGGCCTGCACCTTTTGCGTGGGTGCAGCTTGGTCTGCGGCTTCCTCCTTCCGCTTCTTTTGTGGACGTCCTGTGCGATGTCCTGAGAGCCTCATAAGACATGGAGAAAATAATTAGGGAAGGAGGGGACACGGCGCCACGACTGGCGCCCAGTCGCCATTGTCGCCATTAACTGATCTCAAGTGAGGGTGGGCGGCAGATCGATAGCGTCGTCGCCACTTTGCTCCCTTCGTCGACTCCGGCCATCTCCCCAAGGTAGTCACAACCTTCTAAGTAGGGCAGCACTTGGAACAGTGTAGGATCGAAAGTATGTCTAGAGGGGGGGGGTGATTAGACTACTTGACAATATAAAAATTCTGCCTTTTGATCATGAACAGTTTTTGGCAGTTTCACAATTATGATCAATTCAAGTATCACCCTACACATGCAATTCTAGAGTATAAGCAGCGGAAAGTAAATTGCACATGTAGTAAAGAGAGGTGGAGAAGATCAAACGCAATTTGGAGACACGGAGATTTTTCTCGTGGTTCCGATAGGTGGTGCTATCGTACATCCACGTTGATGGAGACTTCAACCCACGGAGGGTAACGGCTGCGCGAGTCCACGGAGGGCTCCACCCACGAAGGGTCCACGAAGAAGCAACCTTGTCTATTCCATCATGGCCTACGCCCACGGAGGACTAGCCTTACTCAGGGTAGATCTTCACGAAGTAGGCGATCTCCTTGCCCTTACAAACTTCTTGGTTCAACTCCACATCTTGAAGACGGAGGCTCCCAAGCGACACCTAACCAATCTAGGAGGCACCACCCTCCAAAAGGTAATAGATGTTGTTGATGATGATGAACTCCTTGCTCTTGTGCTTCAAATGATAATCTCCCCAACACTCAACTCTCCTCACTGATATGGCTGTGGTGGAAGAAAGGATTGAGTGGAAAGCACCTTGGGAAGGCTAGAAATCAAGTTTCATATGGTAGGAATGGAATGACTTGATCTCAACACAAGGGTAGGTTGTTCTCTTCTAAGAAAGTGTAAGGTAGGAGTGGTAGTACTTTCTGATGGCTCTCTCCACGAATGAAGAGGGGGTGGAGGGGTATATATAGCCTCCACACAAAATCCAACCGTTACACACATAATTGAGCAATCTCGGTGAGACCGAAGTGAAAACTCGGTCAGACCGAAAGTTCAAATATAGTGAACGTTGGGGTTTTCGGTGGGACCGAAAATACCATCTCGGTGTGTCCGATATGAGTCAAAGGTAGGAACTTGCCAGAATCGGTGGGACCGAAATCAACAACTCGGATATTCCGAAATGATGACAAACGGTTACAGAAGGTTGGCAGTCCAGTTTCGGTGAGACCGAACTCAAAATCGGATGGACCGAAATTTCTAGGGTTTGGAAAATAACTGAGGTGGTTCATGTCGGTGGGACTGAGTTGGAAGAATCGGTTTGTCCGAGATTACTTATGAGTGTGTTAAGTCGTGAAAATTGCTGATAGTTGAAGGAGCTAAATCACTAAGCACTTGAGCAACCAGATCATCAACACAACCTCATCCCCTTTTAATAGTATTGGCTTTTCCTATGGACTCAATGTGATCTTCGATCACTAAACCAAAAATGGAGTCTTGAGCTTTTGCCAATGCTTGTCTTAGCATTTTGAGGGGTCCACTTCTTCAGACATTTCCATACCCATATCATCGAACTTCTGTGAAATGATTCTCAAGTAGCTATTAGTTCAATGATATATATGTTGTTATTAATTACCAAAACCACCCGGGGATTATTTGCACTTTCAATCTCCCCCTTTTTGGTAATTGATGACAACATATAGATCAAAGCTTTGAAAAAAGATATAATCAATAAATAATATCGTCGCTTTGAGAAGTATGTGATAAACAAGAGCTCCCCCTAAATTTGTGCATTATTTAAAATTTGCGTTTGAATGCAAATGCACAATCGATTAGGATTATGGGTCACTCTTCCATGTCACATACATCTTGGTGGAGCGCACAAAATGATAAGAATGAATAACATGCACTCAATCACCAAGACATGAGTAAGTGATCATACAAGAAGGAATAGCATATGATAAGCATTAAGCACACATTAAAGCATAGTATGACCAAGCACTCATTAAGGTAGCATCAAACGTAGTAGCAAGCACACTGAAAGTTTCAAGAACAAAAAGAACCAAATGTATCTCAAAGAAAACCGGCAAAAGAACGAAAGAGCACTCTCTCTCTCGAAGCCCTATGATCTATACAATTTCTCCCCCTTTGGCAACAAGTTACCAAAAAGTTCGAAAATGCATAGAGCTAAGCGTCACTGTGGGCTCTGCTGGCGGCTCCCGTCTGGGTAGATGTCGGAGTAGAAATGACGGCATCGGTGAAGACTTCTGCTGATGTCTGCGCTGGAGGAGTGGATGCTGGAGCTGGAGTACATGCTGGAGCTGTAGGAGGTGCTGAAGTGGTAGCCCTGGAGTCAGTCACTGGGATAGCTGCAGATCGGGATCCTCTGGGAACCTGAGCAGTCTGGCGATGAGAGTCCTGGACTAGATCATCCTGCATGAGTTCTGCTCTCTCCTGCCTTGCTTCCTCCATGTCCGCCTCAAGCTTGTTGACGGTCACCTGAATCTCTGTCAGCTTTACGTCCAGAGCGTGGATCTTGTCTTCAACAATCCTCTCTAGGCTTTCCTGAGATTGTTCAATGCTGGCCAGGCGTTGTTCAATCCTCTGGGTAGCTTCAAGAATCTGTTCTCCGAAGCTCTTTGGCTTAGCTGCTGCTGCTGCTGCTGCCTCTTTATCAGCTTTGGCTTTCTTTGCAGCTTCAATTTTGGCTTGACCTTCAACTGAGGTTGGATCCTCCTCATCCATCACAACAATGTTGTCCTCATGCTCTGGCTGCAGTGGCAAGTGATTCCTATCCAACATGAATTTGCCCGTGCCAAACTTGGCATTGATGAGCATCTGAATCTGCGGGGCAAATCCACACGACCTCTTCTGGTCAGCTGCAGTCCTCTTAATGGTCTCTACCATTAAGTCCATCACCTTGAAAGGTGCCTTCTCATCAAGAATGTGCAGCATGTTGATAGAATAGCCTCGAATCATGCGGTGGTCTCCAGACTTGGGCATCAATGTATGCCTCAAAATAGTGTTTGTTGTGGTCAGACCTGCCTGGAGATAGTACACTGAGCCAAGCTTCCACCCTTCCAAATCAGCAGCGGGGATTTCCTTGTACATGTTCTTCATGGAATCATGGCTCTTCTTAGGAATCCCATAGACATCAATGTCGTCCTCTCTCTGCACTGGAGCATTCAGAAGTTCTGCCCATTCTTCAACAGACGAAGAAAACCTTTGACCTTCAGTCATCTAGGTGATCTTGCCATCAGGATAGAAGTGGGATGTGGCGTAGAACTGCATGATCATCTCGTCATTCCAATCAGTCAGCTTCTGACCCACGAACTCATCAACTCCACATGCAGTGAAGCTCTCATGCACATGGGGAAAGAAGTCTCGGTGCTCTTCACTGTCAATGTACTTCCAGTCAACATACCTGGTGTCAGCAACAATAGGCTTCTTATCCATCAGCACGGTCTCATAGAAGTCCTGCTGCTCTCTGGTGTGGAATCTGGGGTCCACAGCAGTCCTTCTCCTCACAGCATATGGATCAGACTGTCTCCATAGCCTGAGACCTCTATCCTTCCTTGCCTTCATATCCTCGGCTTGAGGATGAGCATCGTTGTGGTGTGGCAATTTAGGACGGAGCTTCAGCAACACATGTTCTTCATCAGACTCAGACGATGGCATCTCACCTTTGTTCTTCTCAGAAGCTGGGATGTTCCTGGTTTTCCTCTTGGGCTTGGCTGGAGCTGCCTTGGCTTGAGCAGGCTTCTTGGGCTTAGAAGTGGCTTGAGCCCTAATAGCATCACCCATGAACTTAGCCTTCTGAGGAGGAGGCTGGGGTG
This sequence comes from Secale cereale, assembly GCA_902687465.1. Taxonomy (NCBI): domain Eukaryota; kingdom Viridiplantae; phylum Streptophyta; class Magnoliopsida; order Poales; family Poaceae; genus Secale; species Secale cereale. The sequence continues at coordinate 369,546,661 of LR738711.1, forward strand.
CATCTTCTTCTTCTTCTTCAGCAGCTGCATCAACATGAGGTTCAGCATATACTACCCTCTTCCTCTTGGAAGTTTTCTTCACCTTACTTGGAGCTGGCTCTTCCATGTTTAGCTTCTTGGCAACAGCTGACTGCTTGACCTTGCTGGTGCCTTTCTTTGACTGCTGCCCTTCGTGCTCTTTGGCAACAACTTTCCTCTTGGGTTTGGAGGTAACTTCCTCAGCAACGAAGTCAGAGTCCTCATCATCAGAATTTCTCTTCTTTCTGGTTCTGGTGGTTGCAGGAGGCAAACCACTAGGGGTGCTCCTCTCACCATCATCACTGGAACTACTAGCCTCAGGACTAGTATCTGCCTCAGGGATCTCTGCAAAAGGTGACTCAGACCTGTTCTGGCTGTCACTGACATCTGACATGGCTGACAACCTGTGAAAAGATAAGGTATAGGCAGAGTAGAAGAGTTATCACAACTGCAGAGGTTTTTGCAAAAAAAAATGAGTTCAAATCTTAGTTTTGAGTTTTCACAGAATGCATTTCGGTCAAACCGATTTTCAGTTTCGGTGAATCCGAAGTGTATAACAGAAACCTACACACCACTTTCGGTCAGACCGAAATGGGTTTAGGTCCTACCGAAACACTAGGGTTTCACTGAGACTCTACATCGGTCACACCGATTTGCACGAATCGGTTAGACCGAACGGTGCAGTGCAATGGCCAGAGGCCAAATTGGTCATTCCGAGTTTTCAAAATCGGTTTCACCGAGATGTGTTCCGTGGAAACCTAAACCTAAGAATTTCGCTCGAAACTAAAAGGATCTGATCTGATATTTAAGGAATATCTCAAACGTGGATAGATACATGGCAAACCAATCGTGCAAGAATCAGATGGGGAGCACGAGAGGGATCGGGACTCACCCTAACTTGCCGGAGTCCCTCTACGGCGGCAACGGCGCGGAGAAGATTACCGTTGACGGCGGCGGAGACCTGCGGCGAGGGCGCACAGGCGACGACGGCGACGATCCGAAGACCAGGGCGACGACAGCAGGGGACTTGGGGGCGAAACGGTTTGAAGAAGTAATCGCGCGCAGCCCTCAGTATTTATATCCCCATACTGTCGGTGGGACCGAGTTGAAAAACTCGGTGACACCGAAATGGCTAACTGCTGTGCAGTTACACATATCGGTCACGCCGAGATTTTGAACTCGGTTTCACCGAGATGAAACCTAGATCAGTCTAAGCGTTTCGGTTGGACCGAGATGGAAAAGTTGGTCAGACCGAAATGGACTTAGAAGGTTTTGGAAGTCAGCCTTAGACTTGTTCAAAGTTGTGATATGAGCATGAATAGAATTTGAGACAAGAAAGCATAGATAGCTAGGGAAGGTGCTTAGGCATTCTTGTCCATCCATTTGGCCAGAAAAGTCAAAACAATCAAAACAACAAATGGATGTCCTTGAATGGATGAAATCATGCATTCAACATGCTCACACAATAAGATAGCAACTGAAATATGTGTCAAACATGCACAACCAACACTCTAGCTATTAGCACACAATTTGTCGATGACTAGGTCATCTATATATGAGTATTTTGACTTAGGAATCAAATGAGAACATTTGATCATAGGTCATACTCATCGTTTAAGCACAAGTGGGGTTACCACTTTTACATAAAGCATTTATGTGTTCACATCATTTGAAGATGCTTTAGCTCAATTTTTAGAGCAAAGCTCCCCCTAGATGTGAGAACCCCTTTTAAAGGGTCAAACTAACCTTGGGTTGTCGTAGAAGACTTCATGTAGATGTTGAAGATGTGGATGCTCAATGTTGATGTAGATCATCAAGAGTTGGGAGCTATCCTTTGGATTAGGGCACTTTCAATACCTACATGGGTTAGTCCCACAAGGAACAAACAAGGATATCCATAGACATAGATTGAAGTTCACAAAAGATGATGTCCATGAAAGCAATGATTACCTTGTCCCTTGACTTACCAACAAGAGGGTTTGTGACTCCATGAACTAGTGCATGATGTGGAAGTTGATTGCACAAGTTCTTGCCAAAATGAATATGAGTGAAGTATGTTGGCGGAGTCACCCTCAAGAACCTTCTAGTTCTTCTTCTTTGGGATCCACATCATCTTGATGGGAATCCTTGGTGTTGTAGTTGAGCTTGACGAAGTAGAACTTGATGTGTCCTTGGGAACCCACTTGACCATGGCTTGAGGTGCTTCAATGAATGCATCAATCTCCTCTTGAAGCTTGTCCTTGGCCTTTAGCTTGTGGTCTTGTGGTGGAAGCTCATCTTGAGCTTGTTCCACATTGGAAGAAGTAGGATCATACTTCTCCTTTTGTGAAACAAACTGTGGAGTAGGGTATTGACCTTCTTCCCACTCAACACCTTCGGCGTTGAACTTTCGCTCAAAACCAATCCCTTGATTCTTCCGGTGCCTTCCTTGTTTGCGAACAATTTCCTCAAAGTTCTTGCTTCCGGCAAGACTTTTGTAGACACCTTTCTCTATGATTTCCTTCAATAAGCTATTTTCTTGCTCAAGTGTAACTTGGCTTGAAACATTGTTAGTGGAATCAAGAGAACTACTAGAAGCAACAACATTAGATTTGACATTGTTATTGTTACTACTAGAGGAAGAATTTTTCTTATGCTTGTCATGCTTAGTCTAAATAGGTGGCAAGAAATTAGACAAGAGAAGTCGTTTGGCAAGATATGAAGAACTCTTCTTTCGAAGATCGTCATTGATCGCTTTTAGACACTCATGTTCTTGCTCTAGAGTGAGCTTCTCGAAGCGTAGCTTCTCATGAGATCTTAGAAGCTCTCTATGATCTTCTTGAGTTGTTTCATGAGCTAACTTAAGAGTGTTTAGTTCTTTAGTTAGACGCTCAATCTCCTTCATAGCATTGTCATTCGACTCTTCTCGACTATAAAGACTACTAGCATTTTCATCATTACTAAGCTCACTAGATTTATCATGCAAGAGCTCATCTTCACCAAGCAAGTCATCCTCATCACTATCAAAGTCAATGAATTAAGGGTGTGTTACCTTGGGACCTTTAGCCATGAAGCATCTTCCAATTCCCTCATTTGGTGAATCAAATAAGTCGTAGGAGTTGGAGTTGGAGGATATGAGTGCAAGTCCGTCAACACCTTCATCTTGACTGTAGTCGGAGTCGGAGTGATAGCTTCCATCGGATTGATTGTCAGAGTCGGAGCCGGAGACCCATTCACCTACATGAGCTTGATGTCTTCTTCTTGCGTAGCTCCTTGATGACTTGTCTTTCCTCTCCGAATCCTTGCTTCTCCGAGAGGGTCTTCGTTCATAACGATCATCTCTACTCCTTCTCTCTCTCTGAGGTGACTCATCTCTTGCTCTTCTTCTTGGAGATTCTTCTCTTCTCTTGTGGGGAGCCGTACACTCATTTGAGAAGTGTCCGGGTCTTCCACAATTGTAGCAGTTTCGATCACGACTAGAAGATCTCTTTTCATCATATGATCTAGACTTTGAGCTTCTTTCTTTGCCTCTATTCTTGTAGAACTTGTTGAAGTTCTTAACCATTAGGCTTATCTCTTCATTGGAAATTAACTTGTCACTTGAGGTGGTGGGAGCATCACTTGTAGCTTTGTAAGCACCACTTGACTTGTTGTGAAGCTCTTCCTTATCCTTAAGTGTCATCTCATGAGCAACAATTCTTCCAATGACTTCAGTTGGCTTGAGAGTCTTGTAGTTTGGCATCATTTGGATCAAAGTGCACACGGTGTCATATTTTCCATCCAAAGCTCTTAGAATCTTCTTGATGATGAATCGGTCGGTCATTTCTTCGCTTCCTAAGCCGGCAATCTCATTTGTGACGAGAGCAAGCCTAGAGTACATTTCAGCGACTCCTTCACCATCCTTCATCTTGAACTTGTCAAGTTGACCTTGAAGAATATCTAGCTTTGATTCCTTCACAGATTCAGTACCTTCGTGCATTTCAACCAAAGTATCCCAAATCTCTTTAGCATTCTCAAGACGGCTAATTTTGTTGAACTCCTCGGGACACAAAGCATTGAAGAGAATGTCACAAGCTTGAGCATTGTTTTGCAACATCCGCAACTCTTCCGGTGTAGCTTCGCGATCCGGAACTTTTCCTTCCTCGAAGAATTCACCTTGCATACCAACACAAATAATGCCCCATGCGGCTGGGTTATGACCAAGAATATACATTTTCATTTTATGCTTCCAACTAGCAAAATTTGTACCATCAAAGTAAGGACCTCTACGATAATTACCCTCACTAGACGCCATACTCTCCTAGGTTGTGAAACCAAGCTTATGGAGTCCAATGCAATGGAAACCAAAACAATGGAGACCAAAGCTCTGATACCACTTGTAGGATCGAAAGTATGTCTAGAGGGGGGGTGATTAGACTACTTGACAATATAAAAATTCTGCCTTTTGATCATGAACAGTTTTTGGCAGTTTCACAATTATGATCAATTCAAGTATCAACCTACACATGCAATTCTAGAGTATAAGCAGCGGAAAGTAAATTGCACATGTAGTAAAGAGAGGTGGAGAAGATCAAACGCAATTTGGAGACACGGAGATTTTTCTCGTGGTTCCGATAGGTGGTGCTATCGTACATCCACGTTGATGGAGACTTCAACCCACGGAGGGTAACGGCTGCGCGAGTCCACGGAGGGCTCCACCCACGAAGGGTCCACGAAGAAGCAACCTTGTCTATTCCATCATGGCCTACACCCACGGAGGACTAGCCTTACTCGGGGTAGATCTTCACGAAGTAGGCGATCTCCTTGCCCTTACAAACTTCTTGGTTCAACTCCACATCTTGAAGACGGAGGCTCCCAAGTGACACCTAACCAATCTAGGAGGCACCACCCTCCAAAAGGTAATAGATGTTGTTGATGATGATGAACTCCTTGCTCTTGTGCTTCAAATGATTATCTCCCCAACACTCAACTCTCCTCACTGATATGGCTGTGGTGGAAGAAAGGATTGAGTGGAAAGCAACTTGGGAAGGCTAGAAATCAAGTTTCATATGGTAGGAATGGAATGACTTGATCTCAACACAAGGGTAGGTTGTTCTCTTCTCAGAAAGTGTAAGGTAGGAGTGGTAGTACTTTCTGATGGCTCTCTCCACGAATGAAGAGGGGGTGGAGGGGTATATATAGCCTCCACACAAAATCCAACCGTTACACACATAATTGAGCAATCTCGGTGAGACCGAAGTGAAAACTCGGTCAGACCGAAAGTTCAAATATAGTGAACGTTGGGGTTTTCGGTGGGACCGAAAATACCATCTCGGTGTGTCCGATATGAGTCAAAGGTAGGAACTTGCCAGAATCGGTGGGACTGAAATCAACAACTCGGATATTCCGAAATGATGACAAACGGTTACAGAAGGTTGGCAGTCCAGTTTCGGTGAGACCGAACTCAAAATCCCATGGAACGAAATTTCTAGGGTTTGGAAAATAACTGAGGTGGTTGATCTCGGTGGGACTGAGTTGGAAGAATCGGTTTGTCCGAGATTACTTATGAGTGTGTTAAGTCGTGAAAATTGCTGATAGTTGAAGGAGCTAAATCACTAAGCACTTGAGCAACAAGATCATCAACACAACCTCATCCCCTTTTAATAGTATTGGCTTTTCCTATGGACTCAATGTGATCTTCGATCACTATACCAAAAATGGAGTCTTGAGCTTTTGCCAATGCTTGTCTTAGCATTTTGAGGGGTCCACTTCTTCAGACATTTCCATACCCATATCATCGAACTTCTCTGAAATGATTCTCAAGTAGCTATTAGTTCAATGATATATATGTTGTTATTAATTACCAAAACCACCCGGGGATTAGTTGCACTTTCAAACAGGTTGTCACGGGGACCGTCGTGACCCTCGGGCACCAGCCCTTGATAATCCACAAGTATAGGGGATCAGTCATAGCCTTTCTCGTTAAATAAGAGTGTGGAAACAAACAAGTAGCTAAAGGTAGAATTTATATTCTCTCAAGCTCTATCTGTCGGCATTGTAAGAACTAGGGTACCCAGACTTGCCTGCCTGGAGCGCGTGATGTGGCTCCTTTTCAGGCCTGGTACGACCCATCTTCAGCATCGACACACAATACCCTCACGAGGTGAATGACGCCAAGACCTCCAAAAGGGGCAGCCTCATTTGGCTTGCTCCTGAGGAGCGAAGAACTCTATGCAACCACAACCTCGCAAGGTTAGCATGACGCAAGCCATGAGGACCAAGGCCCGGCGGGCGCCAGCGGGCGCAGTACAACAGTTTCCTCTTTGGTGCTAAGGAAGTAGGCTCGGACGTAGAGTCCCGAGAATCTGCCAAAGATTTCCATTTCCATGCAACGTGACTAAGATCACTAGGACGGTAAGATGAAGGTAATCGCCGAGCCCACCATGGCGTCAGGATCAGAGGCTTTGTAGGTGAAGACCACCTTTAGTCACGATAAGATGTACTAGTTGTCTCCCTTCAAAATTGGCCATTGTGGTATCCCTTCCTGCCAACATTTCGGGGGAAAAGGACCAAGACCACTATATAAGTAGGATAGCCAACACCCAGCAAGGGGAGGGATCATTCAGACCTTCCTCTCCACCACACAAACCAAGAACACACCTCCGGAGGTTTTTCACCCAATGTACTAGTTCATCCTCAGCCCAACACGAGACTAATCCACCACACTGCTGGAGTAGGGCCACACACCGCTAGGTGGCCTGAACAAGGATAAACTGCCTCATGTCTCTTTTACTTTCCTGTTCATCGAGCTAGTTCGTGGGACGGCGAGCAGGTACATAGGCGAAGTTGAGTTCTTCTCATGCACCCCAGTGTTCGAATCTAGAAAGGTTTTGCGGAGCCTTGAATCCGACATTTGGCGCGCCAGGTAGGGGTGCGTCGAAGCTTCTCTTCGTCCATTCTGTTTCATTGTCATCTCGCTGCCCCGCGGCCGATGCTCGCCCTGTCCGTGTTGAGTGTCGGGTCGCTCTCGCCGCTCGCGTGTCCTAGACGGCACCTCCAGGCGACGGCATCCCCCTTCATTATCCATTATCGGCGGAAAACGCTGCCACCAGCCCCTCTGTCCGCGAGTAGCAAGATTCGTTGCTCCCGCTCTCCGTGCGGCACGAAGGCCGCATTGCAACCTTGTCACTGACTCCAGCAGCTGCTTCATCCTCCCACACCCGTCATGGACCGGTGAACTCGCAGGCCGCGCTGCTCATGGCACGTGAGCTCCTGCGCTACAGCCCGGCCGACGACCTCTACAGAGATTGGCTAGACCGCATCACCGAGCTTGTTAGCGCCGCGGGAGAGGCTCCAGCATCGTCCTATTCGCTGTCTCCCCCGCAACCCCAGGGGGGCGATGTGGCCCGCGATAAACCCCCTCCACCACTTCGAAGAGACATCGTCTCAGAGCCAAGGCACGAGGCCCTCCAGTGTGACCAGCCATGCAGGGTGGCCGCGCGTGATGAAGAAAGCCACCAAGTACTGCAGCGTCCCCAAGGCGAGGTGCGTGCGCTTCTGGCTCTGCTTTCTCAAGGTCGTGCGCCTCCTCATGCGGTGGCATGCGAATACCCGTACCAGTCTCCACCTCATCAGCATACACCAGTCAGCACGGCGCGCTGCCGAGCATTCACCCTGGAGCTCCGTCGTGTCATCTGACCTGGCTAGTTCAAGCCAGACCTAGCCCCGCGCTATGATGGAACACTCGACCCTGTAGAGTTCCTGCAGCTCTACGATCTGAGCATTGAAGTGACCACTGGCGATGAGAAGGTCATGGCCAATTGGTTCCCCATGTCTCTCAAAGACGGCGCTCGTTCGTGGCTCCTGAACTTCCCAAAGGAGTCGATATCTTCCTGGGGTGAGCTGCGTGAATGCTTCATTTCCAACTTCAAAGGGACTCGCGACCGTGCCCCAGTGGTGGGCAACCTACGGTGTATCAAGCAGCAGCCAGGAGAGACCCTGCGCAAATACATACATCGTTTCACCACGTTCGCATCAAGATCCCCAAGGTGTCTGATGAGGCCATCATCTCGGCGTTCACCGACGACATCTGAGACGTCAGGATGAAGGAGGAGCTTGCCATTCAAGAGGACCTGTGCTGATCTCTTGAAATGTTCAACCTAGCAATCAAGTGCGCAAAGGTAGAAGAAGGTTGTCCCTCACTCGTCGAGCTTCTCGTGGTCGATCCAGAAGATAAGAAGGCCAAGACCAAGGAAGCCAAGCGCAAGGGACCGGCAATACTCGCGGCTCAGCCTGAGATGAAACATGGGTGTGATTACCCCGATTCCTCTAAGGGCGGCCGCCCGTTCTGCATCTTCCACAACGTGCACATCCACAACACCAACGACTGTCAGGAACCCAGGGCCATTTGCGACGGCCGCCTCGGACATCACCCCGAGCACGGCGACCGAGGCTACAGTCGTGCAGGTGGCCATGGAGGAGGACGCTAGGAGAATCGTGACTCTCGCCGAGGCTGGCGTGAGCGGTCTCGCGAGTACCACCGGGAGGGCCAACCTCGTCAGGGCCCTTGGCGGGACCAACCTCGTGAAGATCACTGGAGGGACCAACCTCATGAAGACCACCCTCGAGACAATGCAGCCCTTCCTCCGCTGCCACCGCCACCGAGAAGGAACGACGACCGCCACCAAGATGAAGGGGTTGGGGCCTTTCAGGAGCCGCGCGCCATGGCATGCATCCTGGGAGGCGCTCAGGCCCCGGCGTCTCATCGCGTCTTCAAGCAGTTTGCCCGAGAGGTGAACGCATTCCTACCCAAGCTCGAGATAACGCGTCTGCTCAGATGGTCCGAGTGGGCCATCACCTTTGACTATGCTGATCAGCTCAAGTGCGCGGCTACGGCCGGCGCCCTCCCTCTGCTCTGCTCACCTACCATCAGCAACATGCTCGTCACCAAGACCCTCATCGACGGCGGAGTAGGGCTCAATGTCCTCTCCGTTGAGACCTTCGACACGCTCCAAGTGCCATACGACCAGCTCCAGCCAAACCAAGCCTTTCTCCGGAGTGACCGACGACTCTACAACACCGATATGGCAAATGCGCCTTCATGTCACCTTCGGCGACCGCAAGAACTACCACACGGAGCTCATCGACTTTGAGTTCGCCCACATCAGGCTCCCATACAACGCCGTCCTTGGCTAACCAACCTTGGCCAAGTTCATGGCAGCGACTCACCACGACTACAACATCCTCAAGATGCAGGGAAGCGGCGGAATCATCGCAGTTGCGTGCAATGAGAAGGAAGCGGTGTGGCAGTTGAGAATTCAGATGCCGAGGGCTTTGCCTACCCTCCCGAGGCCATCCCAAATAAGAAGAAGCAGCTGCTTGCCCTAGGGCCTCACGAGGAAGCAACACCCAACGGTCGTGCTTCAGGATCTACGCCCATGAACGGGGCGTCTTCCTCCTTCGCATAGGAAAGTGCGCCTGGTGCCCCTCTGAGGCTAGGCTCGGGGGCTCTCCTCTGGAGGGCCTTCGATCTAGCCAACGCCACGACAGAGGTGCTCGGGCACCATCTGGAGGCGTGCTTCAGCGCACATTTCCGTGAAGAGGGAACAAGGCACGAGGCGTCGAGTGCTCAGGAGTTCATCACCCATATCGTCGCAGACCTGCAGCTACCAAGGGCTATGCGAGGCGAATGTTGCCCCATTCCACCAAGTGCAGCTGTCGTCCCAAGCTCGGGAGGCAAGCTGCACGTCTGCGTCAATGTCCCATGGCTCAACAGAGTCGCGCCTCGGGAGCTCTACTGGCCGTCCCAGGTGGGCCGGTGCGAGGGACCCCCTCACAGCTATGTTCGCATGCCTTTCGTCCTGCCGAACCACGCTGCCCTACACCAGCACCACATGCGGGACGTCCTGGCGGCTCACGAGGCCAGGCATCAGGAGACCCTGGCGGAGGAGGCACTGGTCCTCCGGGAGCTCCCTGAACCTCAGGAGCTTCACGAGTTCCCGGAGCCAGGCGACTCATGAGGAAGCACCTTCTGCAACACGCGTCTTCTGTTACTCCAACACTTCTCTCGCAACGGTGCCCCTCGGGCTGCATCATCCCCAAGTCGTGTGGGTCCGTCCCTGTGGCGTGTATCGTCTTTTCATTCAAATTCAATTGGGGCGCCCCTCGAGCTTCATCATCCCCAGACTGTGTGGGTCCGTCCCTATGGCATGTATCATTTTTGCTCGAATTGGAATTGGCTTTGCTTGAGAATGGGTCTTCCCCTTGATTTTGGAAAGTTGTTTGTTTGGTGTTTCGTCATTTGAAGTAGCGCTGCACCCTGACCAGTAGGTCGGGGCCTGCAAACCGGTTTCCTTTTTGCGTCCCGGGACATATCGGCGGGAACCGTGCGCTGAGGGCTCCTCCTGGGGTTGTTACATGAAGAAGCTTAAGGACGACGCCTGTGCTCGGGTCCGTCCCTGCCGCGTAGACAAACCCAAGTGACCGAGCTCTTCCTGATGGGCTCGCCCCGCTCACGTCACCTCCCGAGGTCCTTGGTGCTCCACCTTCCCATGCAATGGCCTCCAAAGGTTAATTTTGGCGCAGGTTACAGCCGTCACGCAGAAGTGTAGGATCGAAAGTATGTCTAGAGGGGGGTGATTAGACTACTTGGACAAATAAAAACTTAGCCTTTTCCCTATTTTAAGTTTTGACAGTTTTTAGCAATTTAGCACAAGTCAAGCAATCTTCCTACACATGCAATTCTAGAGTTGTGGTAGCGGAAAGTAAATCATTGCATATAAAGGTAAAGGGAGGGGTTGGAGAGTGCAAACGCAATTGAAGACACGGATGTTTTTGCCGTGGTTCCGATAGGTGGTGCTATCGTACATCCACGTTGATGGAGACTTCAAACCACAAAGGGTAACGGCTGCGCGAGTCCATAGAGGGCTCCACCCACAAAGGGTCCACAAAGAAGCAACCTTGTCTATCCCACCATGGCCATCGACCATGAAGGACTTGCCTCAATAGGGTAGAGCTTCACGAAGTAGGCGATATCCTTGCCCTTACAAACTCCTTAGTTCAACTCCACAATCTTGTCGGAGGCTCCCATGTGACACCTAACCAATCTAGGAGACACCACTCTCCAAAAAGTAATAGATGGTTTGTTGATGATGAACTGCTTGCTCTAGTGCTTCAAGTGATAGTCTTCCCAACACTCAACTCTCCCTCACGGATTTGGATATGGTGGAAAGAATATTTGAGTGGAAAGCAATTTGGGGAATGCTAGGGATAAAGATTCATATGGTAGGATTGGAATATCTTGGTCCCAACACATGAGTAGGTGGTTCTCTCTCAGAAAATGAATAGTGGAAGTGTATGCACGTTCTGATGGCTCTGTCTCATATGGAGAAGGGGTGGAGGGGTATATATAGCCTCCACACAAAATCTAGCCGTTACACACATTTGACCAGACTCGGTAAGACCGAATAGAAGAACTCGGTCAGACCAATGCAATTCAAAATGTGAACGTTAGACATCTCGGTGAGACCGATGCATTAGGGTTAGGGCAAAACCTCAACTCGTTTTGAACGATTACAGAAACACGGTGAGATCGATTCTGGTAATAGGCTAACAGAGACTTGGCCAAGCAAACTCGCTGAGACAAATCGCTCCTTTCGATGAGACCGAAATGTTAGAAAAGGTAACTAGAGAGTTTGCATTACCAACTCTGTGGGACCGATCCGCTCATCACGTTTACACCGAAACGTTACGAAGGGGATATAGAGAGTTGGCAATCCCATTTCGGTGAGACCAAAATCCCTATGGGTTAGACCAAAGTGATTAGGGTTTTGGCAGTAGCTATGTCATGTGAACTCGGTGGCGCCGGGTATATCAAATCGGTGGCGCCGGAAATGAGAAAGTGGTTGAGGGATTTGGAGCTCAGCGCTGAGCATTTTGAGCAAGTTGACCATTAAGCAACACCTCACCCCCTTTTAATAGTATTGGCTTTTCCTATGGACTCAATGAGATCTTGGATCACTAAAATAAAAATGTAGAGTCTTGAACTTTTGCTAATCTTTGTCCTTAGCTTTTTGAGGGGTCCACATCTCTAATCCATGTGATGGCAACAATTGAACTTCCTGAAATATTTATCTTGAAAGGATATCAGTTCAATGAGCTATATGTTGTTACTAATTACCAAAACTACTCGGGGAATAGTTGCACTTTCAATCTCCCCCTTTTTGGTAATTGATGACAACATATAGATCAAAGTGTCGGTGTACAAAAGTAGGGGTCCTTTTGCACCCCTTTACTTGTTCACGGGCAGTTGCAGCCATGCCCACGGCCACGCTTGGCGAAGCAGAAGAAGGATAAGCATGAGACAACCAAGGCAACACCCAAGACAGAGACATGAAGGACAGAGGGGCAAGGTGGACTCCTCCCCCGGCAGTGCCCTTGCTAGGGCGGCCTACGTAAAGCCACCACCCATGGGTCTGAGACCTCTGAGACCATCGACAACGTCAAGACCAAGATTCATAGGGCGCCTGTGCAGTGGCATGCAGATCCTTGTAGGACCAAGGGGCCTGCAACCCTAGACAAGGGACTAGAAGACAAAGACCCCTAGCAAGAGCCTTGCTAGAGACGACCGAGGACCCCCGGCAAGATCCTTGACGGGGACAGCCACAAGACCCCTTGCTGGGGGCGTCTGCAGGGCCACAGCCAGGCCCGCGCCTACCAAGGTTTCGCTGCCCCGCGGCCACTCCTACGCGACAACCGACTCGCCAACTAGACAAACACCTGCGTGGAAATATGCAGCCCCTAGGCCAACTACAAGCACCTACGTGGTGGCATGTAGATTTTCGTGAAGACGCTGCCACCATAGCAGCCCGCAGCCAGCGTGGCGCCGCATGCCTCATACGCCTGGACGCGTATCGGAGCGAGGAGAGGCGGCAGCGGGCGGGACAAGCTTCCTTGTCATCCCCGATAAAGCTAGAAAACACATAGGCGACGCATTAAATGCGTTTGTCCTATGATGTCAGGAGTTAAACTTGTACACCGTAGATACTTTCCACCTCCTGTGCGCCACTGTGGCGGCCTCTTTGTCATATAAAAGGAGGCCCGAGGTGTACTAGAGGATGATTCGGACTTTTTGGATAGGTATGCATAGTAGCTAATTCAAGAGCTCAAGAACACCAAATATACACAAACAAGCAGGACTAGGGTTTTACGCATCATCTTCCGGCCCGAACCTAGGTAAAAATGCCCACGCGTTGATCGTCTAGACCTGCTTTTTGCACTGCTCTATGCCCCGCAAACCGTAGTAGGGGTCCCGAGGATCCCATAGGTGTCGTTTCCCCCGACATCTTTGGCGCGCCAGGAGGGGTCTGCCAGGTTGTGACAATCTGGTCTGGGAGTGAATGCGCCACCTCCTCCATCGCGATGGCCGCAAAGAAGGAGGTGGCAGGAGAGGTCCACAAGATCCCCATTGTTTTGGTGTCGTCGGCCAGGCGGGCGTTGTTGTCTGCAGCCACAACAACCATCTACATGGCGACTAAAAAAGCTAAGTCACGCAAAATTTGAGCAATTTCCTTTCTATATGGTTATTTTCCCCGAGAGATCCCGCTCCTTGTATGGAGAACCTGCACGCAAAGGAGCCTTTCCGCTATTGGAAATACCCTTGTTCTGTTTCAAGTCTTCTCAACAGTTCGAGCGGATGCATCGAGAATGGCAAGGTAGCTTGCCAGGCAGCAAGCGCCCCCAACAGGCTGCTAAGGATCCATCCTCAAAGCGCCACAGCATGGGTTTACGGTCTGGCAATCCTAGCCAACTATGCGTAGGGTGCGTAGATACAAAGAAAGATCAAACAGGGAGATAGCATGCATTGTTTCAAATACTACGAAGTGATATTACATCATTGGTTGCCACGGTTCTAACTTAAGATAAATTTGTCTTGGGCATGAACTCGCAGCATCAATAAGAAGCAGGGTGGCTAGTCCCGACGCTGGCCTTCCACCCTCTTGACTCCGTCGACGCAGCTGATGATAGCCTCAATACGCTCCTCGAATGCCGTGAGGTCCGCATCCTCCGGCAAGCTCTCAAGAGCATTGGTGAAGTTGACGTAGGGGTTCCAAAATGCCACCTTGGTGAGCTCCTTGGGCAAGGCGCCCCGGCAGAGCTTCCGAGCCTTATTATCTAGATAAGTTGCTCGATTGAAGCGGAGCTGCTCCATAGCCTCGAGGACGCGCCCGGAGAACAAGGTTAGCTTGGCGCTAGGGGTCACGCTCGCCTCCTGGGAGTACTTGAGGTACGGCATACCCATGACGGATAGTGTCGACGTCCTGGGAACCAGGGTACCCAGACATGCCTGTCTGCGGGCCGCAGCGTGCTCCTGCCACAGCCTGGTACGGCCCAGCTGATCGACCAGCTGCTCAAGACCCTCGTGAGGGGGCTAGACCTCACGAGGAGAACAACGTCAAGACCTCCTCACGAGTGGCCTCGGCAATGTTTCTCGGGAGAGCCGGAGAATCCAAGGCCAAGCCTGCCTCACGAGAAGGCAGTAACGCAATCAATGATGCACCGCACCAGCGGGTGCCAGCGCATGCCAGCGGCACAGTTTCCGTTTTGTTGCAAGGGGGACAGCGCAGGCATAGGTTCCCGAGGAGCAAGACAAAGGTTTCTCCATTGGTGCAACGAGACCGAAGACAACAAGGGTGACAGGGAGGATGTCACCACCGAGCCCACCACCGCGTCACTGCCTGATCCTTTTGCAGGCGAAGACTGCTTTTGTTAGGATAGGAGCGTCCTTGTGTTACCACTCAAAAATGGCCATTGTGGGATCCCTTCCCGCCTAAACATTTCGGGGGAAGAGGACCCTGGCCGCCTATATAAGTAGCTAGGATCCCCAACATGGGGAGAGGAGACGGAGCAGATCCATAAACTCTGCCTTCACGCAACGGAGCAAGAACTCTTGCCTCCCGACCCTCCTGAGCTCAGGAACCAATGTACTAGTTCTTATTCTAGCCCGCCTGAGGCCAATCCACCAAAGCAGGAAGTAGGGTTTTACACCACAAGGTGGCCTGAACTTGGGTAAACTCTTGCGTGCTTCACTTATTGTTTGCTTGAATCTCTTCACTAGACGAGGGCGAGACGCTAGGTAGACATGACTGGGAGAGATCTTCTTTCACGCCCCTGTGTTCTAACTTCTTGGGTTTCAGAGCCCGTAATCGGACATTTGGCGCGCTAGGTAGGGGGCGTGTCGAAATCTCGCATCTCCGATGACCTCGCCTCCCCTCTCCTGCTCCGCTCCGCCACGATGACCGCGGCCCGCCACATCCGCATGGAGGATGGCACTCTCCCCGTAGACCTAGCGGCATCGGCGGACCGCGCCACCCATGGGCGCTCCTCGCCCTCCCCCGACGACGTTCTCGCCGGCCAGGCCACCGGAGAGCGGCCTGCTCCGCCACTCCCGCTTCCTGTGGCCACGCCGGAGACGCTCTTGGTGGCACGACGGCTTCCCCGGCACTGGCCATCTGTGGGAGAGCTCGGCGCTCGAACGGCCCACGCCGGCGGGCTGCGGAGCGTTGCCGGCGGGGAGATGCCCTGTCGCGGGGTCGCCTGCATCCTCGGAGGGTCCCAAGCGCCGGAGTCGGCTCGACATGTCAAGTCGCACTTTCGGCAGGTCGGGGCCACCGTCCATCCGCAGGAGGCCTCACGGGCACAGAGCACACAGGGGCACGCCATCACCTTTGGCCCTAGCGACCTCGCTACAGAAGAAGCCGACACGAGCGTTCTCCCCGCGGTATGCACGCCCACCATCTGCGGGGTGGCCGTCACGAGGAACCTCATCGACGGCGGCGCCGGGCTCAACATCCTCTCCCCTGAGGCCTTCGGTCATCTGCCTGTGTCCTACAGGCAACTCCTCCCCACCAAGCCCTTCTCAAGGGTCACAGGCTCAGCCGTCCCGCTCGGCTAGATCCGCCTCCCGTTCACCTTCGGTACGCCCGCTAACTACCGGGCTGAGCTCATCGACTTAAACATTGCGCCCATCCACCTGCCCTACAACGCCGTCCTTGGCTTCCCAGCCTTAGCAAAATTCATGGTGGCGACTCACCCGGGCTACAACACCATCAAGATGCCCGGGAGCAACGGCGTCATCACCATCAAAGGGCAACCCAAGGCCGCCCTTCAGGTCCTTGGGCGTGCTTACAGGGCTGCTGCCGCAGCTCATCCAGGAGCAAAGGGGGCTCCGGAGGCACCGGAAGCCGTGCATGCCAAGAAGAAGCAACTCTTCTGTCAGGACCCAGCCGAGACGAAGCAGGTGCCCGCTGATGAGGAGGGCTCAGGAGCCACATTCACCATCGGCACGGGCATGGACCCTGAGCAAGAGGCAGCGGTGGCCAGCTTCCTCAGGGCTAACAAAGATGTGTTTGCCTGGAAAGCCGCTGAGTTGGTCGGGGTGCCTAGGCATGTCATCGAGCATCACCTCACGGTGTGCCCCAACATGCGCCCTATCAAGCAAAAAGCACGCAGACAAGCCCCGGAGAAGCATGCCTTCATCATTTAGGAGGTTCGGAAGCTAGAGGAAGCAGGCGTCGTACGGGAAGTACGGCACCCGGAGTGGATGGCCAACCCCGTCATAGTCCTGAAGAAAGGAAGCAAGGAGCGCATGTCCGTTGACTTCACGAGCCTCAACAAGTTCTGCCCTCAGGACCCATTCCCTCTCCCGCACATCGACCAAATCGTGGATTCGACCGTTGAGTGCGACCTGCTCTACTTCCTCGACGCCTTCTCGGGCTACCACCAAATCAAGATGGCGGTGGAGGACGTGGAGAAGACGGCGTTCCTGACCCCACGTGGGGTCTATTGCTACACCTGCATGCCTTTTGGGGTGAGGAATGCAGGCGCCACCTTCCAGTGCCTGATTCACATCACCCTCGGCCCTCATCTCGGGAGGAACACGAAGGCCTACGTCGATGACATCGTGGTCAAAACCAGAGAGGCCAGGACTCTCGTCCAGGACCTAGAAGAAACGGTCGCCAACCTGCGGAAGGTGAAGCTATGCCTCAACCCGGAGAAATGCGTGTTTGGTGTACCCTCCGGCAAGCTGCTAGGGTTCCTGGTTTCGGACCGAGGCATTGAAGCTAATCCGGAGAAGATCAAAGCCATCGAAAGAATGAAGCCGCCCAGAAACCTGAAGGAGATGCAGAAGCTTGCGAGATGCGTAACATCCCTAGGACACTTCATCTCTAAGCTTGGTGAACACGCCCTCCCGTTCTTCAAGCTCATGAAGAAGAAGGGGCCCTTTGAGTGGACTCCGGAGGCCGATGTCGCCTTCCAGGATCTCAAGGAATACCTCACCAGCTCGCCGGTTATGGTAGCGTTGCGACCCCTGGAACCCATGACTCTCTACCTCGTCGCGACGCCTCACTCTGCCAGTGCAGCACTAGTGGTGGAACGCGAGGAGAGGCCCCGAAGCATGAGGCCACCGGGCAACTCGGCATCTTCAGGGCCCTCGCCGCCCCCTGACGCAGTTCCAGAGGCAGATTCAACCACGGTCACTGGTGGCCCCGCTATTCAACAAGAGGCACCCAAGATTCCTGAAGCACCCGAGGATCGTGCTGCGCCAACCCTCGTGGAGCACCCAGTGTACTTCGTCAGCACCGTACTGTGCGACTCACGCTCGCGTTACCCGATGCCTCAGAAGCTGCTCCTGGTGCTCCTCGTCGCCTCCAAGAAACTGCGCCATTATTTCTAGGGCCACCCTATCAAGGTTGTCTCGTCATACCCTCTCGAGAAGCTACTCTGGGGCCCGAATGTCGTCGGGAGGGTCGCCGAGTGGAACATCGAGCTTCAGGCGTTCCAGTTGGAGTTTAGCACCACGCGAGTAATCAAGGGAGCGGCTCTGGTAGACTTTGTGGTGGAGTGGACCGACGCGCCGGAGCAGGGGGCTGGCGAGGATTGCTCGCTGGCCCCCGACGATGAAGCCCCGGACGGATGGGTGGTATACTTCGACAGCGCCTTCTCGCGCCTTGGCGCGGGGGCTGGCGCCTTGTTAGTATCTCCCACTCAGGACAAGTTGTACTACACTGTGCAGCTTTGCTTCCAGCAAGCCGAGAATGTCTCCAACAACATTGTAGAGTATGAGGGCCTAAGTTCTGGGCTCAAGGCCGCTGCTGCGCTGGGGGTCAAGCGTCTCACCATCAGAGGTGATTCGCAACTCCTCGTCAACTTCTCCAACAAGAAGTACAAGCCCAAGGACGAGCACATGGAGGCATATCTGGAGGAGGTGCGCAAGATGGAGAAGCGATTCCAAGGACTAGAGGTGCAGCATGTACCGAGGGGCACCAACAAGGAAGTGGATGACATCGCCAAACGAGCCTCCAGGCGGGAGCCTCAGAGGCCGGACGTCTTCGAGGAGCGGCTACTCAAACCGCCGGCAACACCGCCGGTTCCTGAGCCGGTGTCCCCTCATCAGGGGCTACCTGCGGCACCTACGGATGGTGCCCCGCCCTACGTACCGACCTCCGGAGCCCGCCTGCTACTCGCCGCGGGGCCCGAGGAGGGTTGCTGGACCCAATAGCTCAAGATGTACTTGCAACACGACACCCTACCGGACAAGGAAGAAGACGCAGAGTGCGTGGTCCGACAGGCCTCGGCTTACTGCATCCAAGACGGCGAACTCTACAGGAGGCGCCCCAACGACGTCTCACTAAAATGCATCTCAAGGAAAGAAGGACGTGAGTTGTTGGCTTACATCCACGGTGGGGACTGCGGTCATCACTCGTCGTCCTGCACCCTCGTGGGCAAGGCCTTATGCATTGGCTTCTATTGGCCCATGGCGCTCAACGACGCCATAGAGCTTGTGCGGGCTTGTGAGGCGTGCCAGTTTCACGCCAAGCAGATCCACCAGCCGGTGCAGGGCCTCTAGACGATCCCACTCTCCTGGCCCTTCGCGGTCTGGGGATTGGACATCCTGGGTCCATTTCCCCGCGCAGCGGGGGGCTACCGCTTCCTGTACGTCGCCATCGACAAATTCACCAAGTGGGCAGAGGTGGAGCCTGTTCGCGTGATCCCAGCCGGGTCGGCCGTCAAGTTCATCCAGGGCCTCATGAGGCGATTCGGGGTCCCGAGCCGCATCATCACGGATAACGGTTCGCAGTTCACAAGCAATCTCTTCAGGTCATATTGTGCTAACCTTGGAACACAGATCTGCTATGCCTCGATGGCTCACCCCAGGAACAACGGTCAGGCCGAACGCACCAACGCGGAAGTCTTGCGTGGCCTCAAGACGCGCAGCATTAAGAAGAAGCTTGAGGCTTGTGGCAGGGGATGGATCGACGACCTCCAATCCGTGATGTGGTCAATATGAACCATTGCCACCAAACCCATTGGGGAAACTCCTTTCTTTCTCATGTACGGGGCGGAGGCGGTCCTCCCTCACGAGGTCAATCATCGCTCCCCACGGGTCTTGGCTTATAATGAGGAATGCCAGGACGCCGCCTGGTGGATGGACCTCGTGCTCGGCGAGGAGGGCCGCCACCGAGCTGCCCTTAGGGCTGCGCGATATCAGCAGGCTCTACGGCGGTATCACTGACGCAGCGTCCGCGCAAGAACACTTGAAGTTGGTGGCTTGGTCCTGAGGCGGGTCCTCTCCAGGGAGGGGTTACACAAGCTCTCGCCCATGTGGGAGGGCCCGTTCACAATCGCACGTGTCTCTAGGACTGGTGCCGTGCGCCTGGAGACGCAGGATGGGATATCTATCCAGAATTCCTGGAACATTGAACACCTCAGGAGGTTCTATCCGTAATCAAGGCTTCGTGCCCGTGAAGGTCTCCGCTCGTGACACTCTCACGTAAAAATGTGTTGGGGCTGTACACGCCTCGGAGTCTCCTGCACGTTGCCTACAAGCCCTCAGACGGGGCTCCCACCCACGTCCCAGTGGCATCCCTTAGCTCCGCGCTAGGAAGAAGACGTAGTGTAGGGGTCGGACGCGACCTTTTTCCTTTTTGGCTTGGTGTTTGGCTGTCAGCCTTTTCTACTCCCATGGCTATCAGCCCTTCCTCTACCCCGTGCTATCAAGTTCTCGTGTTTCTCGCGTTTCTTGCATTTGGTTGGAAGTCTTGATTGGGATCTTTCTCACCGGTTTTAAGTCCAGCTTAAGCAGGGGCTGCACCACTCGCTCTCCTTCGCGCTCCTCGCGCGTGGGGGCTGGGGCACGATCTGCCACCGGCCTTCGTCTGCCATGGCCCCATAACCTCGCCTGGCCAAGCCTGCTCAGGCTCTGGTGCCGGGCTTCTCAGTCCGTGCAATCTATCCTACCGAGCCGGCTCAGGCTTTGGCGCCTTAACCCACGCTTGGTGCTCTCAGCACCTCTCAGCGGCTCACCCATGCTCGGGGACTGCGCGAGCTCTCTCGATTAGGCCGTCCTCACGACCCGATGTGGGCTCATGATGCCAAAGAGACAGGAGCACTCCGCCTCAAGATGTCGCGATGTATAAGCTAAGTAATCTCACCAAGACCAAAAACATGATGGCAAGTTCTCGCTTCATACATATATCATAGTCCATTACACGCCTTCTCGAGGCAACTTAAAGTTTTGACACAGGAAGGACATGAAGAAAAAAAGGAGAAGAAGAAGAGGCCACTCCCGCTCAGTCGGAGTCTCCTAGTTCCTCCGGCTTCACCGAGCCACAGCGGCGCAGCAACCCCCTCTCCTCGCCGAGCCAAGCTCGGCGGCGTGGTGGCTCGTTGTAGCCGCCCCTGCTGGAGGAGTTGCTGCTGCCACAGAGAGAGGACCCACGGCGCCCCCAGGACTAAGATCGTCTTCGGAGGAGGAGCAGCTCCTCCGAACACCGTCCCCGCCGTCCTCTTTGTCATTAGCCTCAGGACAGCACCCAAGGCGCATCCCTTCCTCCGAGAAGACCCTGACGAAGAGCGTGGAGGCGCCATCGTACCTGAAGTGGAGCGTACACTTCCCATGCAGCCAGCGCGCGCGTGCGAACGATTGCCAGCCGCGATACAGGAATACGTTGCCCGAGGGAGCCACATCAACCTCCGCCCATGACGCACCACTGCAGCAACCGTCGGTCTGCAGCCAGACGCTGCCGGGGCGTCCGGCCGGTGTCACGTCGCCGAACGAGCGGGGAAGTTGCTGCCACGAGCCGCAACACTTCTCCGCCCACAGCACGAACTCCGACGATACGTCGAAGGAGTGGAGTTGCGGGAGCGGGGGACGCACGACTGCCATATGACGCCTCGCGGCTCCTCTCCCACCATGGCCGCGACCACCTTCACCGCGAGAAGACGCACCGCGCCTCTCACTCGCGACCGAGGCGAGACCTAGAAGGCCGCGCCCGCTCCCTCAAGGAGTTGCTGCGAGGGATGTCTGCGCCTCTCACTGGCGGCATGCTTACGGGGACGTCCGCGGCCCCTCTTTGACGACAGCGAGGCCAAATCCTTCGGGGCCTTCCCTTTCTCCACGGTGGACGGCTTCCTCAGCGACGCCATGGAGATCTCGCAACAAGAGGGAGAGCGGGGAGCAAGCAAGGAGGTAGACGGCGCTGACTTGAAGATGGCTGGGGGGCTCCCCCTAGTCCCATTTATAGGGCGAAGGAGCCCAACCGCTAGTCACTGGCATTGCAGCCATAACAGACCCGTCGTTTGCACGGGGGAGTTGTCAAGTCACACGATTACCACGACTACGTGGGGAGCACAGTCGCCACGTCACATCCAACTGTCACGCGCCAGCATGGGCCGTAGCCTTTTGGGGCCCACGGTGCTTCGTCCTCGACTAAGGCTTCACCTCGAAGCCAACTCCGCGTGCGCCTTGGGCCCGGGGGCTACTGTCGGCGTCCTGGGAACCAGGGTACCCAGACTTGCCTGTCTGCAGGCCGGAGCGCGCTCCTACCACGGACTGGTACGACCCAGCTGATCGACCAGCTGCTCAAGACCCTCGCGAGGGGGCTAGACCTCGCGAGGAGAACGACGTCAAGACCTCCTCAGGAGCGGCCTCGGCTAGTTCGCTCTGGAGGGGCGGAGAATCCAAGGCCAAGCCTGCCTCAGGGGGAGGCAGTGACACAAGCAATGGCGCACTGCACCAAAGGGTGCCAGGGCGTGTCAGTGGCGCAGTTGCCGTTTTGGTGCAAGGGGTACAGCGCAGGCGCAGGTTCTCGAGGAGTAGGACAAAGGTTTCTCCATTGGTGCAAAAAGACCGAAGATCGCAAGGGCGATAGGGAGGATGTCACCATCGAGCCCACCACCGCGTCACCACCTGATCCTTTTGCAGGCGAAGACTGCTTTTGTCAGGATAGGAGCGTCCTTGTGTTACCGCTCAAAAATGGCCATTGTGGGATCCCTTCCCGCCTAAAAATTTCGGGGGAAGAGGACCCTGGCCACCTATATAAGTAGCTAGGATCCCCAGCATGGGGAGAGGAGATGGAGCAGATCCATAAACTCTACCTTCACGCAATGGAGCAAAAACTCTTGCCTCCCGACCCTCCTGAGCTCTCATCCTGAGCTCAGGAACCACTGTACTAGTTCTTATTCTAGCCCTCCTGAGGCCAATCCACCAAAGCAGGAAGTAGGGTTTTACACCACAAGGTGGCCTGAACCTGGGTAAACTCTTGCGTGCTTCACTTATTGTTTGCTTGAATCTCTTCACTGGACGAGGGCGAGATGCTAGGTAGACGTGGGTGGGAGAGATCTACATTCATGCCCCTGTGTTTGAACTTCTTGGGTTTGTGGAGCCCGTAATCCGGCAGATAGATGCCTGCTGAGCCTCTCCGTGATGTCGACGAGGCTGTCGGTCCATAGCTGTACCCTACCCACATTGCCATCATGGGCGGTGGCGTCATCCTGCCGCAGCTACCTCTTGCTCTCAAGGGCCTTGGTCAGGGTCTCGTCGCGGGACCTGACCTCCGAGAGCGTCTCTTCCAAGGCGTCAAGCTTCAGCTTCAGATCATTGATGGACACGTTGGTGTCGGAGAGCAGTTTGGTCTTGTCGGAGATGGTGACCTGCGGATCTGCCAGTGCGTGATTGCTCGTTTCCCTCTCCTCTTCCAGCTTCAAGATCTCCTCCTTCAGCCCCTCCCGCTCCTGCTCCAGCTCCTCCACCTTGCCGGCCTAGGCCAGGGCCAGAGTGTCAAGAGCATCTTTGTGCTTCTACTCCATCGCCTGAGTCCGCTGCATGACAAGCTTCTCGATCTCCTCTTCCTTGTCTCGCAGCGCGACAGCAAGCACCCCTTCACGAGCCTCGAGGTCCTCCTCTTGGGTGTCCAGAAGAGCCTTTTGCTACGTCCGGGCAGCCTTGTCCTTGGCGGCATGCTGCTTCGCCAGCTCCTGGGCCTTCTCGATGTCAGCCAGTTGTAGGGCGATCTCTTGCTTGCGCTGGTCCAGCTGGTCCTGTATGGCGCTCAGTTCATCCCGGGCCTCGTTGAACCAGACTTGCGTGTGAGAGACGCGGTCCACAAAATCTGCTTCTGCTTTGTCCATGGCCACCATCTTGGAGTTCGCCTTGTCCTAGCGGGCATGGCAGAGCACCTGAAGCTTGAGAAAATTGGCCATTATGGCCTGAAGGAGCAGCTCCTCTTGAGAACCGCTGCCACTGGCGCTCGCTTCGTCGACAAACTGAAGCCCAGCGGTGGCGAGGACCTCGTCGTCAAAAATCTCCCCCTCGGCTGGCGCTCTGGTGCTTACCGTCCTTGGGAGGAGGACGAACAGATCGTCGCCCACCTTCAAATATTTGCCCCGTGCGAGAGCTACGGAGGAGGAGGGTTGGTCGTTGGCCACCTCCTCCCCGGTGGCCCCCTTGGAGGCCTCCTTGGTAGCGGCCTTGCCGGGGTCCCCCGCAGGACCCTTGGCGGCCTCCTCTACAGTAGCCTTGCCAACCTCCCCGGCAGGCCCCTCTATGGCCTCCTCGATGGCGGACACGGCGGCCTCCCCAGCCGTGATCTTGGTGGCCTCGGTTTCAGCATCCTTGTCCACCTCCTCGATGATGGCATCGACGTCCACTCGGTCCGCCAAGGGAGAGCCTGGAAACCAGAAGAGACGATGAGGCGAGGCCGAGACCAAGGGTTCAGAAAAGAGAAATGAAAGAGCATCACATGGCGGAGATGGCAGGGGACGGCAAGCAGGTGACTTACTCGTGCCGGGCCAAGGAGAGGTGGTTCCTTCCCAGCCAACATCCGTTTCCGGGTCAGAGCCACCAGCGCCCATGCTCACCCCCTCTTCCTCCGAGCGCATTGCCTCGATAGTGGATGCCCTTGCCGGCGACGCCCCTCTGGGTGGCATAGTTGCCGGGGACAGCGTGTCGGGGGCGGCCCTCAGCGGCTCCTCCGGTTACCTCTCTCCTCCTGAAAACCTGGCAAGGTCAACATCAGGAGAACACGCCCCAACGCCCACCAGCGGGTAGTGGAGAATGGACTCACGCAGGGGGCTGGAGTGGGTGCTGCGCTGAGGGCTGTTCTCCGAGCTGATCACCACCAACGCCGGCATGCGCGGAGCGCTCACCGGGGGCTCTTCACTCGTTGACACTTTGGCACTCTTCGCCGTCCTATGGGCCAGCGTCTCCATGTCGCTGCAAAAATTAAACCAAGTTAAGGAAGGACAGTGCGGTCAGATGGTTAAGAGATGGTGGAGGATAAAATGCTTACTCTTCCTCCTCCCCCTCCTTTGGCCTCCTCTTCCTCTTCGGGCTAAAGGACCCGAGATCGAAATCGGCCTCCGGGGCGACGGCGACAAGCAAAGGAGATGGGGATGGCATCCAGGGGCGCCTGGACGAAGAAGAAGCAGCGACCACGACCTTCTTCGTAGCCCTCGTATGGCATACGGGTGACACTTCGGCCTGCTGCCGCTGCATGGACTTGACGGGACGGACTAGCTCGCCGGAGCCCACCCGCCGCAAGATGCGCCTCTTCCCCAGGACCAGTCTCCTCCTCGGCCGACTCCTCGACCGCTTCTTCAATAGAGGGAGCTCCAGCGCTGGCGCTACTAGCCTACCCGGCGGGCCCCGCCCACTCGGCGAACTCTTTCTCCTCTGCGGTCGCATCGTCCTCGTCCTCCACGGTGCCGAAGTTGCCGGCCTCCTTGTCCAGAGCTGCCTCCTCCGCCCTGGCGGCGATGTAAGCGAGCTCCTCCTAGGTAGTGTCGCGGATAAGCTGCAGCTCGTCGCGGACGTACCTCTCCGAGAAGTTGTCGAAGAATGCATGTACCACTTCTGCCTTTGGCTCGACCCAGGTCGGATCAAGGCCGTGCGGGTTAAAGACCGGCATCATGGCAATGATGGCACTCTGGCGAGAGTTGTTGCTCAGCGGGACCACCCCTGCTGGCAACCCGAACTGGTTGTGAGGCTTGGTGGCCTTGCCTGGCTTCTCAACCTTGCCAGCCTTGCCAGTCCTCTCGACCATGCCGACCTCATCTACCCTGAGCTGGAATAGTCTCTGGCAAAGATGGACGTGCTACAAAACCGTGAAGTTGTGGTTTAAACTAGGGCGGAGCATCATGATGTTGGCCGCGTTCCTGAAATCCCATGTCGGCCTCCCCTAGTTGTGCAGTGGGGCAATCCGGCGAAGGATAAACTCGACCCCGATCATTTCAAGGGTGAGCCCAGCCACAGCCAGGCGATGGATCCTGGTGGTGGTGATCATGAGCTTCTGGTCGCTGGCGTCGAGATCGCTCCAGTCCTTGCTACGGACCGGCGGCTTCGAACAGACCCGACAGAACTCCGGCGGATCCGTCTCCGTGATCTAGCACCATCAGCTTCACCACTCCTCCCACCTCTCCTTCATGGCACCCTCCGGGTACACGCCCTTGATATGCTGCCTCGGAATCCAAGCAATCCAGCCCAAGAAAGCGCCACCCCCTGGCTTGATGCGAGGAGTGAAATAGTGGGGGTAGGGCGCCGTGCTGGGGAGCACTCCGGCAAAGCCCTCGCAGAGATGGGCGAAGTAGTCCATGCACGCCACGGCATTCGGCGTAAGGTCCAGAAGGCAGAAGTCGTAGGTGTACATGACGTCACTAAAGAAATCCGCAAAAGGGGGCAGAGCCCGCAGGAGAAATAATCGACGAAGAATGGGTACCGATTTAGGCCGCCCTTGGCGAAGCAGGAGGTAGGAGCAACGCGCGAGGTGGGATGCCCCGCAGTCTCCCTCCCCCACAGGCACCTCAACCAGTCCCTGAGGGTGAGCGCATCAACTGTCGACTCGAAGAGCGCAAACTGCGTCCGCAGCTCCACCAACGCGCTCTCCGGCGACTCCTTCCCCCCGGCGTCCTTCGTCTTCCCCTTGCCCTTTCCTATCTTGGGTGCCATGATGGCTGAGAAAGGTCAGGGGATCAAGGACAATGAAGGCGCAATGGTGGAAAGCAGGGGCAAGAACTCCGGTTTGAGCTTGGGGAAGAAGAGGGGAACGACAGTTCCGAGATTGGAAAAGACGCGGAGGGTAAATGAGCAGTGCCCCTACAGTTTCCTCTTTTAGGGCCGCCTCTTTACTATCCACCGCAACGTGACGCAAGCACGCTGCAACCGCTCTGTGCACGACCCCCACGTCACGCGCCCGATACGAGTCGTGGGGAAGCAACCAGTGAAGGAATCACCACAGTTAAAACCCTACCACGGGTGCCCGCGCACCGTTCTGGGCCTGGCTCAACAATGCTCCGCACTTATGTGTGGCCCAGGCCCGGGGGCTCCTGTCGGTGTACAAAAGTAGGGGTCCTTTGGCACCCCTCTACTTGTGCACGGGCAGTTGTACCCACACCCACGGCCACGCTTGGCAAAGCACAAGAAGGATAAGCACGAGACATGCAAGGAAACACGCAAGCCAGAGTCATGAAAGACAGAGGGGCAAGGTGGACTCCTCCCCCGGCAGCGCCCTTGCCAGGGCGGCCTACGTAACCCTGGCAAGAGCCTTGCTCGGGCAACTTGCCAAATACTAGCAAAGCCAGCACCCTTGGGTATGAGAGCTCTGACACCATCGACAACATCATGACCAAGATTCAAGGGGCGCCTGCGCAGTGGCATGCAGATCCTTGTAGGACCAATGGGCCTGCAATCCTAGACAAGGGACCAGAAGACAAAGACCCCCGGCAAGAGCCTTGCCGGGGAAAACCTAAGACCCCCGGCAAGATCCTTGCCGGGGACAGCCACAAGACCCCGGCAAGACCCCTTGCCGGGGGCGTCTGTGGGGCCACAGCCAGGCCCGCGCCCGCCAAGGTTTTGTCGCACCACGGCCACTCCTAAGCGAAGACCAACTCGCTAACTGGACAAACACATGTATGGCGACATGCAGCCCTAAGCCAACTAGAAGCACCTGTGTGGTGGCATGCAGATCTTCGTGAAGAACCTACCACCATAGCAGCCAGCAGCCAGCGCGGCCCCGCTTGCCTCGTCAGCCTGGACGCATGTCGGAACGATGTGAGGCGGTAGCGGGCGGGACAAGCTTCCTTGTCGTCCCCGATAAAGCTAGAGGACACATACACGGCGCATTAAATGCGTTCATCCTATGATGTCAGAAGATAACATTGTACACTGTATTTACTTTCCACCTCATGTGTGTCGCTATGCAACCCCTTTGTCATATAAAAGGAGGCTCGAGGCATACTGAGAGAGGATTCAGACTTTTTGGACAGGCACGCATAGTAGCCAGTTCAAGAGATCAAGAACACCAAATATACACAGACAAGCAGGAATAGGGTTTTACGGGTCATCTTGCGGCCCAAACCTGGGTAAAAATGCCCACACATTGATCGTCTAGACATGCTCTTTGCACAGCTCTACGCCTCGCAAACCATGATAGGGGTCCCCGGGATCCCATAGGTGTCGTTTCCCCCGACATAAAGCTTCGACGAGAGATAATAAGAATGAAATATATCATCGCTTTGAGATGTATGTGATAAGCAAGAGCTCCCCCTAAATTTGTGCATTATTTAAGATTTGGTTTTGAATGCAAATGCACAATCGATTAGGATCATGGGTTACTCTTCCATGTCACATACATATTGGCGGAGTGCTCAAAATGATAAGATTTAAGCAATAAGCACTCATCACCAAAATAACATGTGAATGATCATAGACAACCAAATAAGCACACATTAAGCATAGTATGATATGATCAAGCAAATAGTAGCAATAACCAAACACCAAGCAAAGTAGCAAGCAAAAACCAACAAAAAGAGACAAGACACTCTCTCTAGAAGCCTAATGATCTATACACTTTCTCCCCCTTTGGCAACAAGTTACCAAAAAGCTCGAAAATGCATAGTGTTATGCGGCACTCTAGGCATGATCTCCGAAAGCTGCAGAAGAAGTCTTCTCACCGGTGTGCGTAGATGGCGTGGAGATGAGAAGATCTACAAACACTTCCGATGAAGTCTGTGGAGCTGGAGGTGTTGAAGCTAGAGGAACAACTGTAGCAGTGGCTGCAGGAGCTGAAAGTGTAGGTCTAGACTCATCAATTGACACGGCTGAAGATCTTGGTCCTCTTGGGACTCTCTGAAAAGCATCTGTCATATCTCTATCCTCACCATCTTCCTTGAGCTTCTCCACAGTAGCCTGGATATCTGTGACTTTCACATCTAGATCATAGAACTTTTTCTCTATGATCCTTTCAAGGCTCTCTTGATTCTAATCAAGTTGGCCAAACTCTTCTCAATCCTCAGAGTGGCCTCAAGTAGATAACTGAGCTGATCTTGCTTTGTCTTAGCAGCTCCAGAAGCACTTGCTTCCTTGGCTGCCTTTTCTTGAGCAATCTTCTCTTGGCCTTCAACTGAAGTGGGATGGGATGCATCCATGCTAGCTTCATTTTCCTCGAAATCTGGCCTAAGACGAAGATGCCTCTTGTCAAGAAGACATGTCCCTTTCTCGAACTTAGAGTTGATAAGCATCTGAATATGAGGGGCATATCCACAAGACCTTTTCTGGTCAGCTGTTGTCCTCTTGATTGTCTCCACAATTAGGCTCATGACTTTGAACTTCTCGGGAACATCAAACATATGGAGCAAGTTGATGGAGTGACCTCGGATCATTCTATGATCTCCTCACTTGGGCAACAAAGCATGCCTAAGTATAGTGTTGATTGTGGTCAATCCATACAATAGATGATATATGGAGCCAAACTTGTGAGTTTTCACTTCTTTGTCAGAAATTGGCTTGTACATATTTGCCATAGAGTTAGGATCCATCCTGGACTTGGCCTACACATCAGTGTCATTTTCATTCTCCTTGGGAGCATTGATCATACTTGCCCATTCAGCAATAGTTAACTGGTACCTTGTACCTTCAATCATCCATAGAATTATACCATCTGGATAGAAATGAGCAGTGGAGTAGAATTGCATGATCATCTCATCGTTCCATCTAGTCAGTTTCTTTCCAACAAACTTGTCAACTTAATTTTTCCTGAAGCTCTCATGAACACCTGGAAAGAAATCAGCATGTTTGTCGATGTATTTTCAGTACACCCACTTCATGTCATAGACAATGGGCTTCTTGTCCAACAACAATGTCTCATAGAAATCCCGTAGTTCCTTGGTCTGAAACATATAGTCCATAATAGTATTTCTCCTCATAGCATATGGATCAGTCTGTCTCCATCTTCGCAGACCTGCATCCTTTCTCAGTTTCGTGTTTTCAGCAACAAGATGAGCATCATTATTATCTGGAATCTTTGGCTTCAGTCTTCTTAGCATCATAGACTCATCATCATCTGAGGATTCTTGATTTTGATCTTCCTCTTCCTCAGGAACATCTGCCACAGGGGCCTTGTTCTTCTCAGCTACTAGAATCTCTCTAGTGGACCTCTTGGGTGCAGAAGCTTTGGGGGCCTTGGGCTTAGATGGAAAAGCCCTGGCTTTGATGACAACCCCCATCAGCTTCCGAGTCTTTGCAGCAGGTGCAACAGGCTTATCAGCATCATCATCTCTCTCATGGATGGCTTGCCAACAACTCTGGTTGTGGTCTTCGGAGCTATTTTCTTAGACCTGCTACCTCATCATCTCTTGTTTCAAGAGTGAACACCATTGTTTCTTGAGTGGAGGCTCTGACTTTTGACATTGGAGCTCTCTTGGAAGGGACATTCTTGTTCAGAGCAAGCTTGACAACTCTAGCAGATTTTTCCTTGTTGACAGCCTTCTTCTTTGAAGTGACGTCTTCAG
Organism: Secale cereale; assembly: GCA_902687465.1. Taxonomy (NCBI): domain Eukaryota; kingdom Viridiplantae; phylum Streptophyta; class Magnoliopsida; order Poales; family Poaceae; genus Secale; species Secale cereale. Next base: position 369,576,760 of record LR738711.1, read on the forward strand.
CCACAAAATCTTCATCCACTATCAGAAGTTTTCTTCTTCCTTGTCTTGGTAGCAGCCTTTGGTAGATTGCTTGGAGTGCTTCTGCTGCTCTCATAGTAGATGCTATTGGAGGCACTAGAGCCTTCACTCAGATGTGCCTGCTCCTCTGACTTATTCTGACTGTCACTACCCTCGAACATCTTTGAAATTGCAAGCAGACCCTGTGAATAGATATAGTTGAGGTAGAGTGGATGGGCATCACAAAGTATTGAGATTTTGCAAAACAATTGAGTCAAAAAAATAGTTTTAGGTTTCTACAAAAAGCATTTCGGAGCTACCGATTTGTTAAACTCGGTGACACCGAAGCAACTTTGAGAGTCTAAACTGGTGAAATCGTTCAGACCAAGACACAGATCGATGACTCCGAGATTACTAGGATTTCACTGAGAGTTGAACTCAGTCACACCGATTTGTAAGTTTTGGTCAGACCGAACATTACAAGTGCAATGGCCTATGCCAAATCGGTGAGACCGATTTCTACAACCCGGTCGGTCCGAGATGAGTTCGGCGGAAACCTAACCCTAAAACTTGGAATGAAAACTAATCTATACGGAGTTTTTACTGGAAAGGATGATCTCATACATGGCAAGAATCATGGCATTTACTTTGTTCTTAGAATCAGATTGAGTAAAACATGGTTGAACTCGGTTGAACCCTAAAACCCGGTTGAACTCGTACCCTAACTCCGTGATGAGTTCGCCACGGCGACGACGATGGCGAAGATTTCCGTTGACGGCGGCGGAGACCAGCGGCAGGAGGTCGCGGGCGACAAGAGGATGATCCGGAGACCTCAAGTCGGCAAAGCTTTATAGGCGCAAGAGAAAGGATTTGGAAAACTTTCCAAATTTTGGCACGTGGGTATATATCTCCACACTCTATCAGTGTGATCTGGTGGAACGACTCAGTGGCACCGAGATGCAAAACTGCTAGCAGCTACTTCAACTCGATGAGACCAAATGTTCTAATCGGTTGCATCGAGATTCAAAACCTGGATCAACTTAATGAACTCGGTATGACCGAAAGGAAAGAATCGGTGAGACTGAAATGCACTAAGAGGTTTTGGAAGTTTAAGTCCACGACGAATCGGAGACTCAAGTGCTCCTCACTCAGAGTGGTTCGAATCTGACTTGATCAAACTTTGTGATGTAGCATGAATAGAGTTTGAGACAAGAAAATCATAGATAGCTAGAGTGGGTTCTTAGGCACTCTTGTTCATCCATTTGGAAAAATAAGAAAGCCAAACAATCAAAGCAACAAATGGATGTCCTCGAATGAGAAAAGTATGCATTCAACATGCTCACACAATAAGATAGTAAATGAAATAGGTGGCAAAGCATGCACAACCATTCTAGCATCTATCAAGCAATTGGCGATGACTAGGTCATCTATATATGAGTATATTGACTTAGGAGTCAAATGAGAATATTTTATCATAGGTCATACTCATCGTTTATGGTCAAGTTGGGTTACCACTTTTACATAAAGCATTGTTGTGTTCACACCATTAGACTTGCTTTAGCTCAATTTTTTAGAGTAAAGCGACCCTTATATGTGATATCCCCCTAAGAGGGATGAACTAACCTTGGGTTTTGTCGACGATGACTTCATATAGGTGTTGAAGATGTAGATGCTCAATGTCGATGTAGATCATTTGGAGCAATCCATTGGAGTGGGTTACACTATCAATACCTATATGGGTTAGTACCACAAGGAACATTCAAAGATATACATGCACATAGAGCTAATTGCACACAAGATGATGTCCATGAAAGCATTTGGTTACCTTGTCCCTTGTCTTACCAACAAGAGGGTTTGTGACTCCTAGAACTAGAGCAAGATGTGAAAGTTGATTGCACTTGTCCTTGCCAATATGAATAAGAGTGAAGTATGTTGGCGGAGTCACCCTCAAGAACACTCTAATTCTTCTTCTTGGGGATCCACACCATCTTGACGGGAATCCTTGGAGTTGTAGATGTACTTGATGAAGTAGAACTCGATGTAGTCTTGGGAACCTACTTGACCAAGGCCTTAAGAGCTTCATCAAATGCATCAATCTCTTCTTGAAGCTTGCCTTGCCCTTTAGCTTGTGGTCTTGTGATGGAAGATCATCTTGAGCTTGTGTCCCCTTGAAGGATGTAGGATCATACTTCTCTTGTTGATGAACAAACTTTGTCTTGGGGTATTGATCTTCTTCCCACTCAACTCCACTGACATTGAACTTTCATTCAAAACCAATACCTTGATTCTACCGTTGTCTTCCTTGCTTGCATACAATTTCCTCTAATTGCTTACTCTCGACAAGGCTCTTATAAACACCCTTCTTTATAATTTCATTCAATAAGCTATTTCCTTGCTCAATTGTAACTTGGCTAAGAGAACCATTAGTGGAATCAAAAGAACTACTAGAAGCAACAACAATGTTTTTGTCATGATTTTTGTTACTAATAGAGGAAGAATCTTTCTTGTTCTTATTGCTAGATTTTACTTGTGGCATGTAAGTAGACAAGAGTAAACGCTTGGCAATGTAAGAACTTTTCTTTCGAAGATCATCATTGATTGCTTTTAAGAACTCATATTCTTGCTCTAGATTGAGGACTCCTTTGATTTAAAGGAATTGCATAAGATTTTTGAAGGATTTGAACCCATAGGAATTTTTCCTGTGATGCTCGTTTGATTCGTAGGATTGGCATCCTTAGGAACTTTTCCATAGGATCCATTTGTACTATATTTTGGAGGAAAATTTCCATCCACGAAAACCTCTTTGTAGAGTTCCTTTGATTTTTCCGCGCTATCAAACATTCTTTCAAATCTTGTAGGATATTATGGACATGCCATCCTATTCCTGATTTTTTTCCTATTCCTTCATTTTGACAATCCTACGAATCAAAGAGGCCCTGATCTTTTCAAAGTGTAGCTTCTCATGAGTCCTAAAAAGTTCTCGATGATCCTCTAAGGTAGTTTCATGAGCTAACTTGAGAGTGTTTAATTCTTTAGTTAGATGCCCAACCTTCTCCTTATCATTGTCATTCATTTTATCTGGATTAGCATGATTAATAGCAATTTCATCATAGTTTTCATCATAGTATTCATCACTATTGCTACCAACAAGTAAAGCATCATCTCCTAGCAAATAATCTTCATCACTACTGAAATCAAGATATTTGGGATGTGATACCTTAGGGCCTTTATCCATGAAGCATCTTCCAATTCCTTCATTTGGTGAGTCAAATATGTCGTAGGAGTTGGATGACATAAGAGCGATTCCGACAACACCTTCGGCTTGAGTATCTTTTGAGTTGGAGTGATAGCTTCTCTCGGAGTAGTTATCAGAGTCAGAATTGGATACCCATTCACCAACATGAGCTTGACGTCTTCGTCTTTTATAGCTCCTTGATGATTTGTCCTTCCTTTTCGAATCCTTGATTCTACGAGAGGGTCTTTGTTCATAATGCTCATCTCAAGTCCTTCTCTCTCTTGGTGGTAATTCTTCTCTTCCACTTCTCCTTTTAGGTGAGTCTTCTCTTCTTTTGTGAGGAGTTGTACATTCATTTGAATAGTTTCCGGGTCTACCACAATCTTAGCAATTCCGATCACGATTAGAAGATCTTTTGTCATTGTAGGACCTTGATTTGGAACTTCTCTCTTTGCTTCTACTCTTGTACAACTTGTTGAAGTTCTTCACCATTAAGCTCAATTCTTCATTGAAGACTTGTTTCTCACTTGATGATGTAGGAGCATCACATGAATCTTTGTAAGTTCCACTAGACTTGTTGTGAAGCTCTTCTTTATCCATAAGTGACAACTCATGAGCAACAATTCTACCAATGACTTCTATTGGCTTGAGATCTCTGTAATTGGGCATCATTTTGATCAATGTGCACACGGTGTCATATTTTCCATCCAAGGCTCTTAGGATTTTCTTGATGATGAATCTATCGGTCATTTCTTCGCTTCCTAAGCTGGCAATCTCATTTGTGATGAGAGCAAGCCTAGAGTACATTTTAGTGACACCTTCACCATCCTTCATTTTGAACTTGTCAAGTTGACTTTGAAGCACATCCAACTTGGATTCATTGACGGAATTGGTACCTTCGTGCATATCAATCAAAGTATCCGCCAGCTAATTTTGTTGAATTCTTCGGGGCACAGTCCATTGAAGAGGATATCACAAACTTGAGCAATGTATTGCAACATCTTTAATTCTTCAGCAGAGGCTTCACGATTTGGTTCCTTCCCATCGAAGAATTCACCTTGCAAACCAATACACACAATAGCCCAAACGACGGGGTTATGTCCAAGAATATGCATTTTCATCTTATGCTTCCAACTAGCAAAATTGGTACCATCGAAGTAAGGACCTCTATGGTGGTAACTTACCTCGCTAGACGCCATACTCTCCTAGTTTGTGAAACCAAGGCTATGATCACCAAAGCTATGGAAATCAAGGCAAATGAAGACCACAGCTCTGATACCACTTGTAGGATCGAAAGTATGTATAGAGGGGGGGGTGATTAGACTACTTGACCAAATAAAAACTTAGCCTTTTTCCAATTTTATGTTTTGATAGTTTTTAGCAATTTAGCACAACTCAAGCAATCTTCCTACACATGCAATTCTAGAGTTCGGGCAGCGGAAAGTAAATCATTGCATCTGAAGGTAAAGGGAGGGGTTGGAGAGTGCAAACACAATTGGCGACACAAATGTTTTCGGCATGGTTCCGGTAGGTGGTGCTATCGTACATCCACGTTGACGGAAACTTCAACCCACGAAGGGTAACGACTGCGCGAGTCCACGGAGGGCTCCACCCACAAAGGGTCCACGAAGAAGCAACCTTGTCTATCCCACCATGGCCATGACCCATGAAGGACTTGCCTCACCAGGGTAGATGTTCAGGAAGTAGGCTATCTCCTGGCCCTTACAAACTCCTTGGTTTCACTCCATAATCTTGTCGAAGGCTCCCAAGTGACACCTAACCAATCTAGGATACACCACTATCCAAAAGGTAATAGATGGTGTGGTTATGATGAACTCCTTGCTCTTGTGCTTCACGTGACAGTCTCCCCAACACTCAACTCTCTCTCTCACAGATTTGGATATGGTGGTAAGCAACTTGATGAAGGCTAGAGATCAAGATTCATATGGTAGGATTGGAATATCTTGGTCTCAACACATGGCCGGCGGTTCTCTCTCAGAAAATGAATAGTGTAAGTGTAGGCACGTTTTGATGGATCTCTCTCATACAGAGAAGGGGTGGAGGGGTATATATAGCCACCACACAAAATTTATCCATTACACACATTTGACCGTTAGACATCTCGGTGGGACCGGTTCTATCAACCCGGTGAGACCGATGCATTAGGGTTAGTGCAAAACCTCAGCTCTGTTTGACCGATTACAGAAAATCATTGAGACCAATTATGGTAATAGGATAATAGAGACTTGCCCAGGAAACTCGGTGAGATCGATCCTCCTTTCTGTGAGACCAAAACGTTACAAAAGGTAACCAGAGAGTTTGCATTACCAACTCGGTGGGACCGATCCACTCATCTCGGTTAGACCGAAACGTTAGGAATGGGAAATAGAGAGTTGGTAATCCTATTTCGGTGAGACCGAAATCCCTATCGGTGAGACCGAACTGATTAGGGTTTTGGGAGTGGCTATGTCATGTGAACTCGGTGGCTCCGGGTAGATCAAATCGGTGGGGCCGAGTTTGACTTTTAGGTTTGGGATATATGTGGAAATGAGAAAGTGGTTGAGTGATTTGGAGCATAGCACTGAGCATTTTGAGCAAGTAGACCATTAAGAAACACCTTATCCCCTTTTAATAGTATTGGCTTTTCCTATGGACTCAATGTGATCTTGGATCACTAAAATGAAAATGTAGAGTCTTGAACTTTTGCCAATCTTTGTCCTTAGCTTTTTGAGAGGTCCACGTCTCTAATCCATGCCATGCCAACCATTCAACTTCTTGAAATATTTATCTTGAAAGGATATTAGTTCAATGAGCTATATGTTGTTATTAATTACCAAAACCACCCGAGGAATAGTTGCACTTTCAAGAAGCTCTAGAAGACCAGGCGCAACCCGCCTTGAGGTAGGGCCTCATGGGTCCCGTGCTAGCTCACGAGTGCCCATATACACCTCCACCAGCTAGGTTGTCCACGCCCAGAGTGCTCCCCCAGAGGGACCTCCACCAACACGTCCAGTGGAAGCCCCATGCTCCGCGCTCGCGGAGGACAAGGTCGACACGCGGCTATGCCCACACCAAGTGGTAGCCCTATGCTCTGTGCTGGGTATTAACTACTGGGGCGCTTCCGAGCCGCACTAACTCCAAGATGACCTCTCGGTCGACCGTTCAGCCTCTCCCTGAGATGACCGCGCTGGGGGCTGGACTCGGGGGCTGCGCCCAGGTTGGTCCGACCTGGGGCGAGCCACCTCACCAGGTCCTTGTACCTAGTCCTTGCGCGGCCCTCCCAGGCAAAGGCTGGTGGAAAGAAGGTATGGAACTCACTTACTCACAAGGGCAACTCGCATGTCAAAGGGGACCCCCGAGCATCGCGACACATGGGCATCACTGGCCTCGTAGCCCCTCACCCCTTGGTCATGTCCTGGTGATCCGGACGCCCCAACGGATGTCGAGGAACGCGCGAGGTCTGGCCCTACCGATGTAGAGCCCCACCCTTGTGAGACTCTGGCTCATAAAAACCCTAAGCCTATTCTTACATCAAGGGGGGGCCTGGGCTTTGTGACCTAGGGGCATAACTGGCCACGTAGCCCCTCGCCCCTTGGTCTCGTCCTGGTGATCCGGACGCCCCAACGGCTGTCAAGGTATGCGCGGGGTTGGGCTGCACCGATGAAGAGCACCAAAGGCAAGAAGAAAAGAAAATAGCAAAATCCAAAGCAAGTTATCACAAAGCATACTGTTTTTTCAAATGTTCAAAGCAAAGTTCTTACGCCTCCACGAGGCACAGTAAATGTCGCAGGAATAAAGCCTGGTGGAGGCCATTCATGCAAAGGCCACGTCACCATGGGCTCCGCGACGGTGTCACTGGAGCAATCTGCCTCTTATTTGGCGAGATTAGCTCAGATTCCACCTGAGGGGCATTTCCCTTCTCTGTAGTGGAAAACCTCCTCACCGGCGCCATGGACACTTCGACAAGATGGCGGACACGGAGGAAGAAGCAGGAGCAAGCAGCGAGAAGACGGAGATGAGCAGGGGGCTCCTCCCCCTCTCCCATTTATAGACAAAGGGAGGCCAACCGCCGGCCTCATATGATTCCGAGTAATGATGGTTTTTCTGCATGCAATAGGCTGTTGTTAAGTTGAACATTTGCCTAGGCCGCATAGGGAATTGGAGACGCCCATGTCCCATCAAGCGCCACACGTCAACTTGGTCCGCAAGCGGTTGGGGCCCGCGACACCTCACCCTTGCCTCTTGGCTTCGCCTCGAAGCCAAGTCTGAGCGTGCCCTAGGCCCCAGGGCTACTGTCGGCGTTCTGGGAACCAGGGTACCCAGACATGCCTTCCTGCGGCCCACGGCGTGGCTCCATCGACGGACTGATACAACCCGACCCTCGCGAGGTGAGACCCTCGTGAGGGGCCAAGCCTCGTGAGGCGGATGATGCCAAGACCTCCGGAGGGAGCGGTGAAAGCAAAAGTGCTCTCTGAGTGATTTTGGTAATTAATGACAACATATCCCCTGTTGGACTAATATCTTTACCTAGTGTATTTCAGATAAGTTTAACATTGGAGCGGAAAGGACAAGAGGATGTGGAACCCTTTCAAGCTGTCAAGGACAAGAGGATGTGGAACCCCTTCAAAATGCTAAAGACAAAGATTGGCAAAAGCTCAAGACTCTACATTTCCATTAGTGTGATCCAAGATCACATTGAGTCTATAGGAAAGCCAATACTATTAAAAGGGGATGAGGTGTTTCTTAACGATCTGGTTGCTCAAGTGCTTAGTGATATTGCTCTAAAACCCTCAGCTACTTTCTCAAATTCCACATATGTCCAAAACCTAAAGTCAAACTCGGCCCCAACAATTTGATCCATTCGGCGCCACCGAGTTCACTTGACATAGCCATTGCCAGAAATCCTAGACAATTCGGTCACACCAATACGGATCTCGGCCTCACCGAGATGGCCTTGCAAACTCTCTGTGATCCTGTTGTAATTATTTCGGTCTCACCGAAATGTGCAATCGGTCCCACAGAGTTTGCTTGACCAATTCTTTGTTTGATCTTTTGCTGAAATAGGTCCCATCGAGTTGATCATTTTGGTCCCACCTAGATTCCTACCGTTCACATTTTGAACTACTTCGGTCTCACCAAGTTCTCCTATTCGGTCTAACCGAGTTGGATCAAATGTGTGTAATGGTTGGAGTTTTTGTGGAGGCTATATATGCCCCTGCACCCTGTCGGTGTATTTGGATCGACACCTATGGGATCACAAAAATCCCTACTACGGTTGCGGGGCGCGGGGTTGAGAGAAGAGCGGATCTAACAGTAAGCACACGGTTCCTTTACCCAGGTTAGGGCCGCAAAGATGCGTAAAACCCTACTCCTGCTTTGCTAGATTAAAAGTTTGTGTTCTTCAGCTAGTGAGGAGCTCCAAAAGCCGAGTCGTGAGGAGTTCTAAAAAGCCAAATCCTTCTCCTGGTCGCCTCGGGCCTCCTTTTATAGGAAAAAGGGGTTGCCACAGTGGCACACAGGAGGTGGAAAGGGTACAGTGATGCGAGGTTATCCCTCGCATTACAGGACAAGGCACATTTAATGCGCTTAGCTTAGGTGTCCTCGCTTTATCGGGGACAAGGGGAGATGTCCGTCTTGTCCGTCACCGCTCCTCCTTGTGTTGACATGCGCCCTGGCCAGCGGTGCCTGAGGTGCCATGTAGGCAGGCAGGTAGCTGAGGTGGCGCAACGGCAGGTCTCCACGAAGATCTGCATGTTGCCACGCAGGAGCCTGCCCAGCTGGTTGGGTCGGCAGATGCATGGGGCGGTGGAAACTCAGTTGGTGCGGTCCTGACGGTGGCCCTGCGGGTGTCCTCGGCAAGGGCCTTGACGGGCCCCCGGCAAGGGTCTTGCCGCGACGCCTGCTGTCATCCCCGTCAAGGTGTTTGCCGGAGGCCTTGTGGTCCTCCTTGGCTGGGATCCCGCCAAGGGTCGTCGTCCTCTTAGTGTGTGTATCTGTCCTTGAATGTCTTCACAAAGATCTGCACGCCACCACGGGGATATCTCCCGAATCCTTGGCCCATTGGGGCAGTGGACTCAAGGGTGATCCGCTCTGTAGGCGTGGGGCGAGCTGCCGCGGCAAGGATCTTGCCGGGGCTGCCAGAGCCGGCCCCAGCAAGGATCTTGCCAGGGCTGCTGAAACTAGCTCCCGGCAAGGATCTTGCCGGGGGAAGCCACTTTGTCCCTTTGCTCTTTGTGGTCTTGTTCTTGGCGTTGCCCCAGTTCCATCGAGCTTCGGTCTTACGTTGGCTCACCTCCCCTGCTGTGCTTGGTGTGGTGGTGCCCGTGGGTCAGACTGCCCGTGTATAGTCATAGGGGTAAAAATGTGTACCCCTCTTTTTGTACACCGAAAGGAGCCCCCGGGCCTGGGCCACACATAAGCGCGACGCGTTGTTGGGCTAGGCCCAGAACGGTGCGCGGGCAGGCGGGGCGGTTCTCACCATGGTAAGATTTTCCGCGCGCTGCGCCTCTCATGACCCGTGCGCATGGCGCGGGGTGGAGGGGCGTGCGTGACATGGGCGGCATGCGTGGGGCGGTTTCCGCAAGCATGCGTCACGTCGCAGTAAATACAAGAGGAGGCGGCTTCGCGCCTTCCCCGTAAACGGGGGGAGGCGTGGAGGCGCGGCCCATTTACTGAATGGGGCCGAGGCGCGGTCGTCAAGGCGTCCACTCCCCACGATCACGGGGTGGGGAGAGGTTGCCTCACCCGTCCCCTCGGTTCTACACGTCCGCCACGTGCCCTCCATGCACTTGAGGTGGCGAACGGTGGAAGGCGGAAAACCGAGCCGTCGCTGGTTGGGGCGGCGGGTCGGTCCCGGCTCCCTCGCCATCTACGTCTTGATTGGTCGAGCGGGGCGGTCGAGCCCCAACCCCGCCCCTTTATAAAGAGCGGGAGGCAAAGGACGGCGCCCTGCACGCCTCCATCTTATTTCTCCTTCAGCTTCTGCTCCTCTCTTTTGTTCGCCATGGAGAGAGGAAATCATGGCTCTTCAACGGTGGCGGCGAGGGTCGCTGCTCGACAACGCGTCCCTCCTTCTCCTGCACCTGCGGTGGTAGAACCGGCCACGAGGGGAAGAGGGAGGGGGCGATGCCGTGGCCGAGGCCGGGGCGCTCGGGGAAGAGGAGGACGGGGCAGCCCGCCAGCCCCGCCCCCGCCAGCAGCCCCTCCTCCAATGGAAGGCCATATTGGGGATGACCCTTGCGAGTTCTTCGTCAGGTTGTGGCAGCCGCCGCGCCGTCGCCTTTGTCTCCCGACCCCATTTTTGCGGGAGATGGAGGTGGATCCGCCGGAGTCGCTGCGGCTGCACATGAGGGGCTGCGGGATCAGTGGCACGCGGGCCCGCGTCGACTTCCCTGCCCCTCATGTGATGTATCTTCGTCAATGATGGAAGACGTTCGCTCGCATCCACAGCCTGACGGATGGGCTCACCCTCCATTTCAAGTTAATGGAGGACGGCCATCTCTCCGTCAAGGTCTTCGGGCACTTCGAGACTCGTGCGAGGTGCTGCGTGGAGAGCTCCTCCGATGACGAAGACTCCTCTTTGAACGAGGGTGACGAGGAGGACAGCGGCAACGATGACGAGGGCGGTGGACGCCAGGATGACGGGTCTGACTAGGTGTCGGGCGCCGCTCCTGGTGGCACCGACGACCCCATCATCCACGTCGCCGGCTCCTTGAACTTCTCGGGGCCGCCTCCTTTGTGGCTGGCGTAGGGAGGCTGCGGAAGAGGAAGAGGAAGAAGGCGGGGGGCAAGGTCGTCATGTCGGAGTACGCGGGCACCGATGCCTTCGACGCGTACTGACGTCCTGCCGCCTCGTCTTCGAGCTCTGCCTCCGGCGCCGTCATCACCATCCAGCCCTTGGGCGGCCACCGAGATGTCCTCTTGGTGTCTTCTGCCACCCGTAGCTTGCCTAGGCGCCCCTTTTGCCCTTCTCGCCTCCTTGGCCTACCTCCTGAGGAGAGGGACAAGAAAGGCATTACGGGCATCTTATCTCTTTTTAGTTTGTAAGCCTTCGGGCATATGTTAACTTTAAAGCTTGTAATCTACTTGTTCATGTTTTTCATTCCCTATGGACTGTACCTGAGTGGAATGTTTTTAATCAAAAAGGAATGTTTGCCGGGTCATTTGTTCGCAGGTAGAACCCAAAACTGGGAGTAAATCCCTGATATCTCTAAGATAAACATTTTCATGCCTGGCAACAGGCCTTGCCGTCTCCCTACTTCGCTCGACCTTTCTCACGCCCTTGGCGGAGGCAGGGATGAAGTGGTCTTAGGCTCCTCGTCTCACCTTTTCGCTGCCGCGACTACGACCAAACTTAGTCCCAGGAACGAGCCCTAGGGCCTAGAGTTCTGGGAGCACAATAGCTTAAGGAAAAGAACGAGGTTTCACATACCTCAGTGCATAATGGAATGCATGATAGGGGACGAAGAACTTATCTGAAGCCGCAGCACCTGGCAACCCTGGTTCACCATGGGCGAATCTTTGCTCTTGTAGCCCCCGGCAACACTGGCTTGCCGGGGCCTTGATGCTGATCTGTTCTTCTTTCTTCTCCCCGAGTGGCCTTGGCAAGGATGTCTGTGCGTCCTGTGAACCAAAGGAGATAGAGGAAAGACAAAGAGACGCAAACTTGATCTCCAAGCTAGGGGTTAGCCGCCGCTAAGCACTATCAACCCTAACCAAGGACGAGACTCGACTCAGCATGCATGCTATAACTTAGGGTGCCAGCGCTTCATTTATTTATGCTCAGGGTTTGCGCCCAGCTTTGTACAAAGGGTTACATGCCTTGCCGGCAAGGCTTGAACAAAAGTGTGGCTTGCCGGGGGGGCCGGCAAGCCGCGCCTTATGTGTAAAACTTGCGAAGATGCTCAATGTTCCAGGAATTGCTCACCGGAATGGCATTTTCGGTCTCCAGGCGGACTGAGCCAGGCCTGGTGACTCGTATTACCCGATAAGGGCCTTCCCACTTTGGCGTCAACTTGTTCGTATTCCTGGCCGATTGAACGCGCCGGAGAACAAGGTCGCCTTCCTCAAAGCTTCGGGCACGGACCTTGCGGCTATGGTAGCGGTGCAAGGCTTGCTGGTAGCGTGCAGCTCTCACAGCCGCCCGAAGACGATCTTCCTCAAGGAGCGTTGCGTCCTCTTGCCGCAGTTGCTCTTGCCCAAGCTCATCATAAGCTAGCACTCGAGGTGACCCGTATATGACTTCAGTGGGGAGAACTGCTTCCGCCCCGAATATCAGGGCAAAGGGTGTCTGGCCGGTGGCTCGATTTGGCGTCGTTCTGATCGACCAAAGAACCGCCGGCAACTCATCAATCCAGCGCCTCCCGCACTTGTGCAGCCTGTCAAAGGTCTTTGTCCTTAACCCTCGCAGCACTTCAGCATTTGCCCTCTCAGCTTGAGCATTGCTTCGGGGGTGAGCAACGGAAGCGTAACAGACTTTGCTGCCAAGGTCTTGGGTATATTGCATGAAGGTGCGGCTTGTGAACTGCGTGCCGTTGTCGGTGATGATCCTGTTGGGTACACCAAAACGGCACACTAGTCCCTTGAAGAACTTGACGGCTGACTGAGTTGTGACCTTCCTCACTGCCTCCACCTCTGGCCACTTTGTGAACTTGGTCGATTGCAACATACAAGTACTCAAAGCCCCCGACAGCGCGGGGGAAAGGGCCCAGTATGTCGAGCCCCCAGACCGAGAAAGTCCAGGAGAGAGGAATGCTTTGAAGGGCTTGAGATGGTTGATGAAGTTTCTTTGAATGGAACTGGCACGCTTCACACCTGGTGACCAGTGCCGTTGCATCCTGGAGGGCAGTGGGCCAGAAGAAGCCTTGCCGGAATGCCTTGCCGGCAAGGGCTCTTGACCCTATGTGGGATCCACATATGCCTCCATGTATCTCTTGCAATAGCTCCAGTCCTTCCTCTCGAGGGATGCACTTCAATTTCACGCTGTTCGGTCTCTTTCTGTACAGGACGTCATCGACGAACTGGTACATAGCAGACCGACGGGATACTTTCTCCGCTTCTTCCTGCTCCTCAGGAAGTTCCCCAGTCTGGAGGAATCGGACGGTATGCTGCGCCCACGCTGGAGCCTGGGGCTCGACGGCGAGGACCAAAGGCATTTCCTCCGCCAAGGGAGCGGCTGTCTCGACGGCAAAAGCTTGACGCTCCGCCGGAGCTAGCCGTCCTGTGGCGGGCTCAATGTCTCCGGCAACATCCTTGCCGGCGGCTCCGGGGAGCTCAGCGGGAAAGTACTTGTCGGGCCCTGATTTCCTCCTCTTGTTCTGCTCTGTCGATGGATCAACGGATGGCTGAGAAAGCTGAAGCACAAAGGTACTGTGATGCCCCGAGACCGATGCGCCAGGTGTCAGTCAGTGATTCGTCATCGTTGCCATGTCATTTGCTTGCGTGTTGCACTTTGTCATGTCATCATGTGCATTTCATCAGCATGTTTTCAAAACTTGCATTCGTTCGGGCTCTCCAGTTCTCTCCGTTGTCTGTTCTGAGTCTAGACACACTCGCAAGCGCCCGCGGCACATCCGAATATTTATTTCATAAGTGGCCGGAAAATGTTCTCGGAATGGGTTGAAACTTGGCATGCAGTCTTATTATAGCATAGGTAGACCGCCTGTCAAATTTCGTCGCATTCATAGTTCATTTGATAGCCCAACCGATAAACTTATAGCGGCACTATAGCCGGATAAACGTCGGACGTTTCAGTGCTCTGAGACATGTTGTCGGGCTGCCATCTCTGTCTCTCTCTCTCTCTTCTCAGCCTCACATTATACACAGCCCATTTTTTACACCTCTACTGCTCGCCCGAAGCTGCCCAAAACCCGACCCGGGTTTTCGTTACCGATGTGTCCAGATCATCCCCAAACAACCCTAAAACGTCACCGTTTTCTTATTTGGACTCTCTACCTATTTTATCTCGACCTTCCGATTACGATCGGAGGGACGAGATACCCCTAAGCCTAACCCACTTGCTATTTAATCAGTCAAAACCCTAAAATCTAGGAGCCTTGTCCCATCCATCCCGTCTCACGCCGCCGCCAGCTGCATCTTCCTCGGGATCCCTCTCGATCCCCACCTTCTCCTCATCCATCCAGATGCCCGCGCCCCCGATCCAAAAAATCCCATCGGCCTCCAACCCGTATCCCTCCACCTCTCGATCTCTCCCACCAACCAACGCCTCCCCTGGATCCCCTCGTCCACCTACTGTAGCCGCCTTCGTCCGCGACCACAGGAGCAGGAGCTCCTGCAGTCGTGAGCGCCCCACGCCCCAACCGGCCGAGCACCGGCCGGCCACCGGAGCACCACCACGGGTGACCAGAACCAGGCCAGATGCCTATCGCGCCTTCTCCTCCTCCCTACCTTCCTTCTCTCCCCTGCTCTAACTCCTCTCTCTCCCTTGTTTTCCGTGGACAGAAGCCACTCGCCGACCATCTTCAGCATCGCCGCCGCAGCTCGTCATTGACCCATCCCACATCGCAGCATCGGGATTCGGTGGCCTCGTTGCCGCGCGAACCATCCCACCAACAACCCCGACCACCTGGCCAGCAGTGTCGTCGCGCCCATGCTACCTCTGGCGAATGTGCAGCCTTTCCCGTGCCCGAAGAACCATGGTGAGGAGTTCCCGTGCCTCCTCGTGAAGCTCCACCTCAAGGCAATAACCCCTTGGAACCCCGCAGTCGTCCTCGCCTCAACGGGTCGCCGATGCGTTCCTCCCTTCCTCTTTTCTCTCTCTCACCCGCAGCCATGGTTGTCGTCGTTCTCACATGAACTCTTGCCGCAGCAGGGAACGGCCGACGCCCGGAGCTTCCTCAACCCCGTAGACGACCAGATCCACGGCTGCCCTGCGCCGCCTTGACTCCCTCGCCCATGCTCACCTCTGGCCATGCGGCCTGCATCGCATGAAGACAGCACGCCAAGTCCCCTGCATCGCCTCTGCTTCGTTCGAGGGAGGGGGACGACGCGCCCGGTCATCGCCCGTTGACCCGCTCACCCGTTCACCCGTTAACTGCGCCCGACCCAGCGCCTCTCCTGTTGCCGCGGCTGCAAGGCCCAGATAGCCTCAGCCTCCCTCCTCGCCATATTGGGCCTGGCCCAGCTGGGTGAGATGCCCCAGTGCGCCCTCCTTTTTATTTTTTTTCTTTCCTCTTGTTGGGCCAGCCTGTAGATTCGGCCCTTGTTCTTTTTTTAAGGCCAGCGAATTTATCTATTTCCCAGAAAATAACATGTTTTACAGTTTAGCCCTCAAACTCATGCATATAATAACTTCACAACGGTGCATCATATGCAAAACTACATATATGAAAAATGCTTAAATTTTTGTGTAGATTCATAATATTCAACTTTCAACCTTGATAAAAATTATTAAAATTGCTGTTTTCATTGTTTTGCTTAAATAACATGTTAAAATGGTTTAATTCACAACTAAATAACCGTAGCTCCAAATTTAATAAATTTTATATGTACATGGGGTAGAAAAATGTGTACAATAACATGATGCACATTGTTTTGCTGTTTAACAACATTAAAATGGTGTAATAGGCAGAACAATACCAAATTCATAATATACACATGGTTCTTTTCGGAATTGTTGTTTGTCATTCCGGCCTCATTTAAACTTGTCTAGATAGGTAGTTTGTTTTTGCTTCACCTCTTGCCATGTTAACAAACATTTTAATCTTGTCTTGTAAATAAACGAGAGTCAACTAAATAAATAAAATGTGGTGTTTCGTCAATATGCAACTCGTTGCATATTGAGCCCCACTTAACTTGTAGTATTTGTTTGTGCACTTTGCCATGCCATGCATATTTAAACCGGGCATGCATCATACTTGGATGTGCGTCGTATGCCATGTTTATGCTTGTGTGTTTACCGTGTTGTTTGCTTCTTTCCGGTATGCTTCTCTTGTTAGCTTCGGGTTCGTTCCGGAGTTGTGAGGATCCGTTCGACTACTTCATGGAATTGTTCTTCTTCCTTGCGGAATCCCAGGCAAGATGACCATACCCTTGGATACCTTTACTATCATTGCCATTCTTAGTTGTCTCGATGCTATCGTTATCTGTCGCGCTACCCATCATTATTGTCAGCCCCTCTCCTTTTTGCCATGAAACCTCTAACCTTTGACACCTTCCTAGCAAACCATTGTTTGGCTATGTTACCCGCTTGCTCAGCCCCTCTTATAGCGTTGTTAGTTGCAGGTGAAGATGAAGATTGTTCCATGTTGGAACTTGTTGTTGGAATATCACAATATCTAATATTATTATTAACACACCTATATACTGGGCATGGGTGGAAGACTTGGCCTTTTGCTCGGTGTTTTGTTCCACTCATGCCACCTTAGGAGCCAATAAACCGGCATTATGTTCCTTGTTTTTGCGTTCCTTACACGGTTGGGTACATGGGGACCCCTTGACAGTTCGTCTTTGAATAAAACTTCTCCAGCAAGGCCCAACATTGGTTTTAATTTGCCTCATAATAAAAAACTTAATTAATTAATTGCATAGGGGGTCATGTCCCCGGGTTCTTAATTCTACATAACAGGAGGGGCAGTGCTGATGGTGTTGGTGCCAAACGGGGGTTATGCGGGGCCACCACGGGGAAACTCGAGGATTGGTTTTACCTGTAGGATCGCCCATCCGGTTGTGGCCTGAGACGAGATACGCGCGGCTACTATCAGGGTGTCGGCACGCCGGGAGGTCTTGCTGGACTTGTTTTACCATTGTCGAAATGTCTTGTGGACCGGGATTCCGAGTCTGATCGGGCTATCCCTAAGATAAGGGGTAATATTATTATTACTTTTGCTGATCGTGAGAGCTTGTGATGGGCTAAGTTGGGACACCCCTGCTGGGTTATGATCTTTCGGAAGCCATGCCCGCGGTTATGTGGCAGATTGGAATTTGTTAATGCCTGGTTGTAGAAAACTTGACAGAGGATCCGAGATAAAACACACAACTGTGTGAGTAACCGTGACTGTCTCTTTTCACTTTGAGAAGAGAACATGGTGGGGTTATGTTTGACTCGTAGGTAGTTCAGGATCTTTAGCGATCATTACTAGTTTGCGACCGCTTGCGTAGATGCTCATCTTACTCTTGTACTCGTAAGGTAGCCACCATATATTGCTTAGCCGCTGCTGCAACCGCACCACTTTACCTATTCCTACCCTTTAAGCTTTGCTAGTCTTGATACCCATGGTTATGGGATTGGTGAGTCCTCGTGGCTCACAGATACTACAACACCAGATGTAGGTTCACCCGAGAATGATGCTGGAGCTGGTTCAAGTACTTCGCTGGGAGCTCGATGAAGAGAGTGGCCGTATGTATGTGACGTGTTTCGACGATCAGTAGTGGTTCCTACTAGGGGCGATCGGGACCTTATGTTGTTTATTTATTTGGTATCTTTCATTTGGATCTTCGTCCGTAGTCGGACTATGATGTTTTGGATGATGATTTGCTTATGTAATGTATTGTGTGACCTGGCGAGTGTAAGCCAACTATCCTTTTTGCAATTTCATCCCTATTTTTACAGAGTCGTGCAAAGATACCAAACTTGAGATCATTCTAGAATGGACTTATACCTTTAAGTCGTACCTCGACACGTAGGAGGTATAATCCCATCCTGGGCATTACAGGTACCTGGTTCCACAGGTAGCTTGAGGGCAGCGTGCTTTGACAGGTAATCATCGATGTCGTTCTCCACTCGGGGAACGTGCTCCGCTTGTATACCATCAAAGCGCTCTTCCAACTTTCTCACTTCATCGACGTAGGCCTTCATCAACGGGCTCTGGTAATCCTTGTTGACTTGTTTGACGACAAGCTGCGAGTCGCCCCTGACAATGAGCTTCTTGACTCCAAGGTCTGCCGCGATCCTAAGACCAGCAAGCAGCCCCTCGTACTCAACAGTGTTGTTCGTTGATACCGCCCTGGGTAAGTGCATCTGGACCACGTACTTGAGGTGCTCTCCAGTGGGCGCGACCAGCAGTACGCCAGCCCCGGCGCCCTGCAAGGAGAAAGCTCCATCAAAGTACATGATCCTGTTGCAACTCGCCTCTTTGCCGGGGAGAGCAGTTTCCTGGACTTCTTCATCAGGCGTTGCGGTCCATTCTGCGACGAACTCTGCTAGGACCCGGCTCTGAATCGTCGAGGTACTTTCAAACTTGAGGCCAAAGCTGGACAGCTCCAGTGCCCACTCTACAATCCTTCACATTGCATCTGGATTGTGCAATATCCGTTGTAGAGGGAGGCGAGAGACGACGGTGATCTCGTGCGCCTAGAAGTAGTGACGCAGCTTCCTTGAGGCCATGAGAAGGCCGAAGAGCAATTTCTGCACACCGGAGTACCTTGATCTAGCCCCCTGCAAGAGGGAGCTAACAAAGTAGACCGGGTGCTGCATCATTTTCTTCCTTGGCTGCACTCCAACCGGCCGTGTCATCTCTGCGCCAGTGGCACCAGGCTCTGTCGCTGCTATGACCCCGTCATCAATTTCTCTCTGCGCCACTAATGCGACGCTGACCACCTGGTTCGTTGCCGCCAAGTATAGCAGCAACGGTTCTTGTGGCCTAGGCGCAACTAGTATTGGCGTGGAGGAAAGATACCTCTTCAAATCTTGTAACGCTGCTTCAGCTTCTGCCATCCACTCCATCGGCCCTGCCTTTTTAAAAATCTTGAAGAAGGGGAGGGCGCGCTCGGCAGACTTGGAAATGAATCTGCTCATGGCGGCGACGCAACCAGCAAGCCGACGCACGTCCTTGACCCGTTTGGGTGCTTCAATCTGCTCTATAGATTTGATCTTGTCAGGATTGGCCTTAATCCCATGCTACGACACAAAGAACCCGAGAAGCTTGCCGGATGGGACGCCGAAGACGCACTTCTCAGGTTTCAGCTTGAGGTTGATCTTGCGTAGGTTGACAAATGTTTCTTGTAAATCTGGTATAGGGGTTGGCCTGTTCTTGGTTTTGACCAATATATCATCCATATAAGCTTCCATATTTCTATGGAGCTGGGGTTCAAAATCAATCTAGACTGCCCTTGCAAACGTCGAGCCAGCACTTTTCAACCCGAAAGGCATTCGTATGAAACAGTACGTACCACATGGGGTGATGAATGTTGTCTTCTCTTCGTCTTCTCTTGTCATGAAGATCTGGTGGTAGCCAGAGTAGGCATCGAGGAATGACAGCAGGTCACACCCAGCCGTGGAGTCAACAATCTGGTCGATGCGCGGCAACGGGAAGGGGTACTTGGGACAAGCTTTATTGATATCTGTGTAATCAATACACAACCTTCACTTCCCATTTGCCTTGCGCACTACCACTGGATTGGCCAACCACATTGGATGGAGCACTCCCCTTACCAAACCCACAACTTCCAATTTCCGGATATCCTCTGTGATGAACTCTTGCCGTTCCAAAGCATGCTTCCTGACCTTCTGCTTGATGGGCCGCGCATGAGGACAGACAGCAAGGTGGTGCTCAATCACCTCCCTGGGAACGCCGGGGATGACGGATGCTTGCCACGCAAACACGTCGACATTCGCCCGCAGGAAGGTGACGAGCGCATCTTCCTATTTGTCGTCAAGGGAGGAGCTTATGGTGAAAGCCCCTCCTGTGCTGTCCTCCTTGACTGAAACCTTCTTGGTTCCCGGTGGCGTGGCCCTGGTCCTCTTGTTCCTGCCGGTGGAGCTCTCTGGCACGTCCTCGACGGGAGCGCGACACTCCGAAGAGGTGCGCTTGCCGGAGTGGGTGTCCGAGATCTCATCGGCCTTCTTCTTTCCGGTGGAGCTCTCTGGCACGTCCTCGACGGGAGCACAGCACTCCGAAGAGGTGCGCTTGCCGGAGTGGGTGTCTGAGATCTCACCGGTCTTCTTCTTCTTCCCTCCCGGGGCTCCAGTGGCAGGAGCAAGTGCCCTCGTAGCGGAATTTGCGGCAACCGCCTGCTGGTACAGTTGGTCAGCGCAGATCAGTGCATCTTTCTTATCGGAGGGGATGGTGATGATCGTCACAGGTCCTGGCATCTTCAGGGTGTTGTAGGCATAGTGTGATGCTGCCATGAACTTGGCCAGCGCTGGGCGGCCAAGGATCCCGTTGTAGGGCAAGGGGATCTTTGCAACATCGAACACAATCCTCTCCGTCCTATAGTTCAGATCACTTCCAAAAGTCACGGGCAGCGTGACCTTCCCCTTTGGTTGGCTTCTCCCCGGGTTGACCCCCTGAAACGTGCCCGTCTCTTCGAGGTCTCCATCAGGAACTTGCAGCTTCTCGATCACGGTGGGCGAGAGTCAGTTCAGACCGGCCCCGCCATGGACTAGCATCTTTGTCACCTTGAGGTTGCGTATTGTTGGTGAAACCAACAATGGCAAGCACCCGACCGTAGTAGTGCGACCAAGGTGATCCTCAGCGTCAAAGATGATAGGTGTGCTGGACCATTTCAGCGGCTTTTGGGCACCGGACGACGGCTCCGCCGCTGTAATCTCACGCGCCCATTGTTTAAGTTGGCAGTGAGAAGTATGCAGCGAGGCGCCGCCGTCGACGCACATGGCCTCCGTAGCTTTCTGAAATTCTTGGTCGCCGGACTCGTCGTCCTCCTCGTGATCGTCGTCTTCGGGCCTTCTGTCACGGCCCCGAGCGGGCCTCTCCTGCTGTTTATCCTTACTGCAATGGCCTGCTTGGCCGTCACGCTTCTCGCCGGACCCTTCAGCACCATCCTGGCCTTTATCCTTGTCCCACGTCTCATATTCAGCCCTCTGCTTCTCATCAAGGAGCACAACTTGTCGGCAGTCCTGGAGATCATGGCCCTTGGTGCGATGGATCTTGCAATATCACTTGCCGGAGTTTCTTTGGCTTCTCGGCAACCGCCAAGGTCCGGCAGGCGACACACCTGGCAATTTCCTTGCCGGGGTCACCCGCCCTGGTTTTCTTGGCGGAGCCGGTGTCATCAGATCCCTCGACGGCAAGCACGTCTTTACCCTTGCACTTCCTGTTGCGGTGCCGGCCTTTCTTTGCCTGGGCAGTAGTATCATCATCTGAAGAGTTGGTTTCCGCGTCGGAACCTTCGCCGGGGTACTTCCTTCCCTCTTCAGCCAGGGCACATTTGTCAGCGAGAACATAGAGTTCTGCCACATCTTTCACCTTGGTCATTGCCAGTTCTTCATACATCTTGCGGTTACGCACGTTCTGATGGAACGCGCTGATGATGGTGGCAGGGTGAACATCAGGGATGTTGTACTGCACCCGGCTGAACCTTTGTATGTACTTGTGCAGACTCTCGCCTTCCTTCTGGGGTATGACGTGCAGGTCACTTGCTTGGCCATGGGCTTGGTGACCTCCAGTAAAGGCGCCAACAAACTCATGGCACAAGTCAGACCAGGAGGAAATAGAGTCTACTGGCAAGTGCATCAACCACGACATGGCGTTAGGTTTAAGAGCCAACAGAAAGTAATTCGCAAGCACCTTATCGTCGCGGGCCCCGGCAACTTGCATCGCGATGGTGTAGATGCTGAGGAACTCCGACGGGTTGGTCTTGCCGTTGTACTTCTCGCCAACGTCAGGCTTGAAGGTGCGGTGAGAGGGCCACTAGAACGGCCGCAGCTCACGGGTAAAAGCCGTACATCCTACCTCGTAAGGTAGACCCCAGGGCTCTCCGGTGCTGGGCGGTCCACAACAGGCCCCGCTCGCCTGTCTGACTGGTGGCGCGCTCCGCGCCGGCGCTCGATGGTGGCTTGAGCATCTTCATGAGCTCGCTCCTGTAGAACTTGACGCTGGTCGCCGTGGGTCCGTGGGTCGGACGACGCTATGGAGATGGCGTCGCCCGCGACGTCCCGACGAGTCGACGCACACGGCACCGGGCGAGGAGGAGGCAAATGCACCGTAGCCACGGCGCTGGCGGCCCTCCCGCCGCCGGTGCATGGGACCCCATCGGAGTGTCGACCCATGAGCCCAGCTGGATTTGGTTCATCCTTGTTGGAGACTGCGACAAGGCTTCGCATGGTGGCTCTCCATTCGTCGAGTTTCCCCGTAACGGGAGGAAAGACGAGGAGCAACTGTGCGCGCTAGGGCTTCGGCTGGGGTCAATGGTAGCGAAACCTGCATGGACCGCGACGCGCTTCAACCCCTGACCGTGTTAGGAAGAGCTCCGTCACGATCCCGTGGTCGCATGCCATTTCCACCAACGCTCCGGCGGGCGGGCAGGTCTTCTACGTCCCGGGAGTGGCGCTCGGGGCTCTTCCCGTGGTGACGCCCGGGATCTATGGTGCGAGGACGCCGCTCGTTGCGCGCTGCTTGGGATGAGCGTGCTGTGGGCACCGGCGTGGGAGTCCTGGAGGCCCTTGCATCGCCTTCGGGTGATGCGGCAGCAACTTTGGAAGGACCCGCGCCATTCGCGGAGGGCCCGGCTGCATCCTTGGACCTGGTGGTATGTGGCCCGTTACCGGGCACACAAACATCGCCGCCTCCCAAACTCCGGCTGCTGGGATGGCGTTGGTGTTCGCGAGCAACGCCCCGTTTCCTTTCCGCGACCGGTCCGCTGCTCGCCCGTGTCGAGGCGGGCTGTCCGGCCTCCGACTGGCCAACCGCCACCGTCGTCTTCTTCTTGGGCGCCATGATGATGAAGAAGCGTCGAACGGACTGCTAAAGCCGATTCTCATAACTGCGCCCCCTACCTGGCGCGCCAAAGGTGTCGGTGTATTTGGATCGACACCTATGGGATCACCAGAATCCCTACTACGGTTGCGGGACGCGGGGTTGAGAGAAGAGCGGATCTAACAGTTAGCACACGGTTCCTTTACCCAGGTTCGGGCCACAAAGATGCGTAAAACCCTACTCATGCTTTGGTGGATTAAATGTTTGTGTTCTTCAGCTAGTGAGGAGCTCCAAAAGTCGAGTCGTGATGAGTTTTAAAAAGCCAAATCCTTCTCCTAGTCGCCTCGGGCCTCCTTTTATAGGAAAAAGGGGTTGCCACAGTGGCACACAGGAGGTGGAAAGGGTACAGTGATGCGAGGTTATCCCTCGCATTACAGGACAAGGCGAATTTAATGCGCTTAGCTTAGGTGTCCTCGCTTTATCGGGGACGAGGGGAGACGTCTGTCTTGTCCGTCGCCGCTCCTCCTTGTGTTGACACGCGCTCTGGCCAGTGGTGCCTGAGGTGCCATGTAGGCAGGCAGGCAGCTAAGGTGGCGCAACGGCGGGTCTCCACGAAGATCTGCATGTTGCCACGTAGGAGCCTGCCTAGCTGGTTGGGTCGGCAGCTGCATGGGGCGGTGGAAACTCAGTTGGTGCGGGCCTGACGGTGTCCCTGCGGGTGTCCTCGGCAAGGGCCTTGCCAGGGCCCCCGGCAAGGGTCTTGCCGCGGCGCCTGCTGTCAGCCCCGGCAAGGTGTTTGCCGGAGGCCTTGTGGTCCTCCTTGGTTGGGATCCCGCCAAGGGTCGTCGTCCTCTTAGTGTGTGTATCTGTCCTTGAATGTTTTCACAAAGATCTGCATGCCACCACGGGGATATTTCCCGAATCCTTGCCCCATGGGGGCAGTGGACTCAAGGGTGATCCGCTCCGTAGGCGTGGGGCGAGCTGCCGCGGCAAGGGTCTTGCCGGGGCTGCCAGAGCCGGCCCCGGCAAGGATCTTGCCAGGGCTGCTGAAACTGGCTCCCGGCAAGGATCTTGCCAGGGGAAGCCGCTTTGTCCCTTTGCTCTTTGTGGTCTTGTTCTTGGCGTTGCCCCAGTTCCATCGAGCTTCGGTCTTACCTTGGCTCACCTCCCCTGCTGTGCTTGGTGTGCTCAGACTGCCCGTGTACAATCATTGGGGTACAAAAAGTGTACCCCTCTTTTTGTACACCGACACACCCCCATCTTCGTTTGAGAGTGAGCCATCAGAACGTTTTTACACTTCCACTACACATTTTCTGAGAGAGAACCACCCGGTCATGTGTTGACACCAAGATATAACAATCCTACCGCAAGAATCTTGATCTCTAGCCTTCCCCAAGTTGCTTTCCACTAAAATCATCTTTCCAGCATATCCAAATCTGTGAGAGAGAGTTGAGTGTTGGGGAGACCAACTCTTGAAACACAAGAGAAAGGAGTTCATCGTCAACACACCATTTATTACCTTTCGGAGAGTGGTGTCTCCTAGATTGGTTAGGTGTCACTTGGGAGCCTCTGACAAGATTGTGATGTTGAACCAAGGAGTTTGTAAGGGCAAGGAGATCGCCTAATTCGTGAAGTTCTACCTGAGTGAGGCAAGTCCTTCGTGGGCAATGGCCATGGTAGGATAGACAAGGTTGCTTCTTCGTGGGCCCTTCGTGGAGGAGCCCTCCATGGACACGCGCAGCCGTTGCCCTTCGTGTGTTGAAGTCTCCATCAACGTGGATGTACGATGGCACCACCTATCGGAACCACGCCAAAAATCTCCTTGTCTCCATTGCATTTGCACTCTCCAAACCTCTCCCTTTACCTTCATATGCAATGATTTACTTTCCGCTGCTACACTCTTAGAATTGCATGTGTAGGTTGTTTACTTTCTTGCAACTAGCATGTTTTACTCTTTTCTGCTTATACTCTTACTATGCTTTCTTGAAATGCATTGTGAATGCTTAATCTTGTGCTAGAGCTCCACCTCAAATTAAAGAATTAAAAACTGCTACTTTTATTGTTGAGTGTCTAATCCACCCCCCCCCCCTCTAGACACCTCTTCTACGATCCTTCCAATTGGTATCAGAACTTCTTTGATCCTTGCTTATATTTGACAAGGATATACTTTGTAGTGCTTGCTAAGAAGGAAAACAATTTGGGGGAACTAATCCCGTACAGAATATCATGACCACGAGAAGACCACCTGAGCTACTTCACATGGATCTCTTTGGTCCCAACGCTTACAAGAGTCTCAGTGGTAACTCCTTCGAATTGGTTATTGTTGATAATTTTTCCAGATTTACGTGGGTATTCTTTCTTGATGATAAAACGCAGGTCCAAAAGATCTTCAAGAACTTAGCTAGAAAGGCTCAAAATCAATTTGAAACGAAGATCAAAAAGGTTCGGAGTGACAACGGAACATAGTTCAAGAACGCTAATGTGGATACCTTTCTTGATGAGGAAGGGATTTCACACGTGTTCTCAACTACGTACACACCTCAACAAAACGGAGTTGTTGGGAGGATGAACCGGACGCTGATTGAGATGGCGAGAACGATTCTTGATGAATACAAGATGCCAAGACACTTTTGGGCAGAAGCGGTTGAGACAACTTGTCATGCTACAAACCGACTATATGTTCACAAGCTTCTCGGTAAGACGGCATACGTGCTCCTCACCGGTAACAAACCCCAAGTTGGATAATTTCGAGTATTTGGCTCAAAGTGCTACATTCTTGACAAGCATCGTCGTTCGAAATTTGCCCCTAAATCTCTTGAAGGTTTTCTAGTTGGTTACGGCTCAAACTCTCAGACTTACCGTGTCTACAACAATTTCACACGAAAGGTTGAAGAGACGGTAGATGTGAAGTTTGATGAATCTAATGGCTCGCAAGTAGAGCAATTGCCAATTGATGTAGGACACAAAGATCCTTCGGAAGCTATCCAAGACTTGTCCATTGGCAAGATTCTCCCAACGGAGGTGAAGGAGAGTGCTTCGTCCATTCAAGTGGAAGCCTCAACTTCACACCAAGGTGAACCACAAATTGACTTGGAGGCATCCACAAGTGGAACACGAGAAGCCGAAGGGAACGAGGAAGTCCAACAAGATGAAACATCTCGACCTCCTTCTCCACCTCCACAAGACAACAACTTCAACGACAATGAAGACGGAAAAGAAGAAGAAGACAATGAAGAGGATGTTCCAACCCAACCCAAACAAAAGTTCTCACGAGTTAGAGCAAGAATTGCGAGATATCATCCTATCGAACAAATTTACAATGATATTCAAATCGGGAGAATCCCTCGCTCTAAATCTCATTTAGGTAACTTTTGTGAACATTATTATTTTATATGTAACCTTGAACCTATGAAGGTTGAAGATGCTCTTGATCTGGATTGGGTGCATGTTATGCATGCGGAACTACATAACTTCGAGAGAAACCAAGTTTGGACATTGGTTAAGAAGCCTAACGACAATCACAATGTCATTGGAACCAAATGGGTGTTTCGAAATGAGCAAGATGAATATGAACAAGTTGTACGTGAAAAGGCTTGTCTTGTCGCCAAAGGCTACACTCAAGTCGAAGGTATGGATTACGGTGAGACATATGCCTCCGTTGCTAGACTTGAGTCCATACGCACCTTAGTTGCTTATGCCAATCACCCTGACATCACTTTGTATCAAATGGACATTAAAAGTGCTTTTCTTAAAGTTGAAATTGAGGAGGAAGTTTATGTTAAACAACCTACTGGCTTTGTTAATCCCAAGAAACCTAATCATGTTTACACACTTCACAAAGCTCTTTATGGTCTTAAACAAGCTCCTAGAGCATGGTATAAATGCATGACCAAATTTCTTATTGAAAAAGGCTTTGAAATTGGGAAAATTGATTCCACACTTTTTACTAAAGGGTTAATCGTGAATTATTAGTGTGCCAAATTTATGTTGATGATATCATATTTGGTTCTACTAACCACGTTTTAGTGAAAAGTTTGGAAAGCCAATGTTGGAGAAGTTTGAGATGTCTATGATGAGTGAACTCAAATTATTTCTTGGTTTGAAAATCAAGCAAACTAAAGGAGGTACCTTTGTTTCTCAAACAAAGTATACCAAAGATCTTTTCAAGAAGTTCAACATGCAAGAAAGAAAAGGTATGAAAACACCCCTGCCTACTAGTGGACATCTTTACTTGACTAAGGATGGCAAACCGGTTGACCAAATGTTTACCGCTCCATGATTGTATTATTTTTTTATATATGCACCTCCGTCCCGATATTATACGAAGCGTGCACATGTGTGCACAATATCAAGCAGCCCCTAAAGAATGCCATCTTAAGTCTGTGAAAAGGATAGTGAGATACTTAATTCATACCCCAAACTTTGGCATTTGGTATCCTACGAGGTCTTCTTTTGATCTTGTTGGCTACTCCGATTTGGAGCATGTCGTTGACAAGGTTGATAGATAGTCCACTTCGGGTACTTGTCAATTTCTTCGTAGACCTCTTTTGTCTTGGTCCTCCAAGAAAAATTAACTCGGTATACTTATCCACTGCCGAAGCGTTATACATTGCCACCGGATTATGTTGTGCTCAATTACTTTAAATGACCAAAACTCTTAAGGATTATGGGATATATGTGAAATATGTTCCATTGATGTATGATAATGAAAGTGCTATTAAGATTGCTCACAATCCCGTGCAACATTCTCGAACTAAGCACATTGAAGTTGAACATCATTTCATTCGAGATCATGTTGCTAAAGGAGATATCAATCTTAAGCATGTTTGTACCGATAAGCAATTGGCTGATATATTTACCAAATCGCTTTATGAGAAAATATTTTACCGTTTGAGAGGTGAATTGAATATCATTGATGCCTCAAAATTGGAGTAGAAACTCCTTTGGATATATGCAAGGCATGAGCCTTTATGACTAATCCTTGATATTTCTCTAATGATGATGATCATATGTCTTGGATCTATATTTGTGATTTTGCATAATATCTAACCCCTTGTAGGTACTTGGATGAGCCCAAATCTATGAGAGTGTAAGTCACTCACATCTTGAGCAATATCTACATCGCCATGTTTCTACTTCATTGATGTTGATATCCAGGAAGCATGAACGCACTCAATATATCCTTTGACAACTTCTATATATCAAATTTCATTTGGTATCAAGTTTCATGATCGTCATTTTGGACGCATAAGTGCTTTTCCTTGCAAAACTGACCTATGTAGGAAGATGAACTGAAACCACAAGTGGTGCTCACAACTCTTGATGTACTACATCAACCATGAGCATCCAACACAAGTTTAACTACATGATCAAGATCAACATCATCCAAGGTATGTTTTTCCATCTTTGAGAAGCTTTATCCAAAGTCATGAGTCAAAGCAACTCAACAAGATGTGAACACATAAAAATGCTTAAACGAAAAATGGTAACCCATTTTGATCTTAAGCGATGAGTATGAGCTATGATCAAGTGACCTCACCTGACTCCTAAGTCAATATAGTCTAACATAGGTGACTTTGTCGCGGACCCTCCTTTAGATGAAGTTCTCTAGTGTTTCTTGCTTTCACTTTGTGTTTTGCTATCTTGTTCCCCTTATCTAAACAAAACAAAAAACAAAAACAAAAAATCCAAATAGATTCTTTGTCTTTTGTATCTATTTTCAGCAAACTCTTTGCAAATCTTCGAGAAATTTTATCTGACAAGTGAGCTGAGTTGCAAAAAAAAAATTCTCTGCATTGAACTCGGACGCACCGATTCCAGCCTATCACCTAGACCCAAGCACAAGGACTCCTTGCGTGTAGTTCATCGGTTCAACCGAAAAGGACTAACCCGGTCTGACCGATATGCATCATCCATGATATTGCTTATTCGGTGTGACCAATGAAAACAATTCGGCGTTATCGATTTCCCTACAGAAGAAAGTATTTTGCCATTGCATATTTGATTTCTTCTCCAGCTCCACTAAATGATTCTTATCCTCTATCAGCATCTCGAGCTGTATGCTGCTTTGTAGTATCTCTCAAGGACCAAACCTACTTGACTCAAATTCATGAAGAAACCCTTCTTGGAAATTGAGTTCAAAGGGGGATAGAGAGAACATCAAAGCTCAATCAAAGCCTATCAGAGAGACATCAAAAGTCTCTTTCACAAGGATGCACACTTATCAAGAGGAGAGAAGTCACATGTCTTTAAGAGAGGAAAGACATGTTCATATGGTTATCTGAGTATTGTCATATGCTTTGATTCTTTTCTTAATCTGATAACCTATGCCTATGCTCTGATTCATTTATTGATTCATTGCTTTGATATGTTTATTTTTGCTCAGATTTTCTATTCCCTATCTTCTCCCATTATCGAATATCAGATTTAGGGGGAGAAAGAGATCATTTCCAGGGAAGAAATACTAAGTACTCATTCATTACATGTCAAGCCAGTCTTGGTACTCTTGTGGTTCCCTGAAATTTCTTTGCATTAGAGTGTTCTTGTGTTATCTAACATTCTTTTCTCAAGTCCACTCCTTCCAAAGACAATACAAGACCACAAGGTAAGTATATGCATCACAATCATGTACATGATGATCCCTTACTGATGTACATACTGTTTGGAAGAAGGATTCATGAACATGAAGGTACACATTTCTTCATCTAATTCATTTACTCTGATGCATATAGCCAAGATAAATGTAACTCATTGTATGCTCTGTCATGCTTATGCACTCACATGCTCTTATATTCCATCCTTGCATGAATGCATACATGTAGGGGGAGCCTATGCAAGTTAGATGTCTTTCCAAAGCTTTACTTATTACTCTTCATGTCCTTTACCTAGAGCTTTGATGTATGTTGTCATCAATTACCAGAAAGGGGTAGATTGAAAGCACAAGTGCTCCCTGGGTGATATTGGTAATTAATGACAACATATCCCTTGTTGGACTAATACCTTTACCTAGTGTATTGCAGATAAGTTCAACATTGGAGTGGCAAGGACAAGAGGATGTGGAACCCTTTCAAGCTGTCAAGGACAAGAGGATGTGGAAGCCCTTCAAAATTCTAAGAACAAAGATTGGCAAAAGGTCAACACTCTACATTTCCATTTTAGTGATCCAAGATCACAATGAGTCTATAGGAAAGCCAATACTATTAAAAGGGGATGAGGTGTTGCTTAATGATCTAGTTGCTCAAGTGCTTAGTGATATTGCTCCAAAACCCTCAGCCACTTTATCAAATTCCACATATGTCCAAAACCTAAAGTCAAACTCGGCCCCATGTATTTCATCCATCTGGTGCCACCGAGCTCACTTGAGATAGCCACTGCCGGAAACCCTAGACAATTCGGTCACACCGGTGCGGATCTCGGTCTCACTGACATGGCCTTGCAAAATCTTTGTGATCCTGTTGTAATTATTTCGGTCTCACTGAAATTTGCAATTGGTCCCACCGAGTTTTCTCAACCAATTCTCTGTTTGATCTTTTGCTGAAATCGGTCCCACCGAGTTCATGCGATCAGTCTCACTGAGATGAGGTTTTTCCCTATCCCTAGCACATCGGTCCCACCGAGTTGATTATGTAGCTCCGACCGAGATTCCTAACGTTCACATTTTGAACTGCTTCGGTCTCACCGAGTTCTCCTATTCGGTTTGACCGAGTTGGGTCAAATGTGTGTAACGGTAGGATTTTGTGTGGAGGCTATATATGCCCCTCCACCCCCATTATGATTTGAGAGAGAGAGAGAGACATCAGAATGTGCCTACACTTCCACTAGACATTTTCTGAGAGAGAACCACCTGCTCATGTGTTGAGACCAAGATATACCAATCCTAGCACGAGAATCTTGATCTCTAGCCTTCCCCAAGTTGCTTTCCACTCAAATCATCTTGCCACCAAATCCAAAACTACGAGAGAGAGAGAGAGAGTTGATTGTTGGGGAGACTATTGCTACTTCTCGAGCTTGGGTTGTATTCCCTCGAAGAGGAAAGGGTGATGCAACACAGTAGCGTAAGTATTTCCCTCAGTTTTTGAGAACCAAGGTATCAATCCAGTAGGAGACCACGCGCGAGGCCCTCACACATGCACAAACAAATAAGAACTTCGCAGCCAACGCGATAAGGGGTTGCCAATCCATTTACGGTCACTTACGAAAGTGAGATTTGATAGATAGGATAGTTTGATATTTTTGGTATTTTTTTGGTTATAAGAACAGAAAGTAAAAATAGTAAAGTAAAGTAGATTGTAGATTGATATGTTGAGAATAGACCCAGGGGCCCTAGGTTTCACTAATGGCTTCTCTCATGATAGCAGAATTCTACGATGGGTGAACGAATTACTGTCGAGCAATTGATAGAAAAGAGAATAATTATGAGAATATCTAGGCATGATCATTATATATAGGCATCACGTCCGAGACAAGTAGACCGAAACGATTTTGCATCTACTACTATTACTCCACACATCGACTACTATCCAGCATGCATCTAGAGTATTAAGTTCATAAGAACAGAGTAATGCTTTAAGAAAGATGACATGATTTAGAGGGATAAACTCAAGCAATATGATATAAACCCCATCTGTTTATCCTTGTTGGCAACAATACAATACGTGCCTTGCTGCCCCTACTGTCACTAGGAAAGGACACCGCAAGATTGAACCCAAAGCCAAGCACTTCTCCCATTGCAAGAACTATAGATTAGTAGGCCAAACCAAACTGATAATTCGAAGAGACTTGCAAGGATATTGTAATTACACATAAAAGAATTCGGAAAAAAACTAAATATTTCTCCTAGATAATCTTGATCATAAACCCACAATTCATCGGATCTCGACAAACACACTGCAAAAAGATTACATTGAATAGATCTCCATGAAGACCGAGGAGAACTTGGTATTGAGATCCAAAAAGAGAGAAGAAGCCATCTAGGTACTAACTATGGACCCGAAGGTCTGTGGTAAACTACTCACAACTCATGGTGAGGCGATGGTGTTGATGTAGAAGCACTCCGTGGAAGATCCCCCCTCCGGCGGAGCTCCTGAATAGGCCCCAAGATGGGATCTCACGGGAACAGAAGGTTGTGGCGGTGGAATTAGGGTTTTCTCTGTTGCCTTGATGTTTTCAGGGTACATGGGTATATATAGGAGGAAGAAGTACATCGGTGGAGCAACATGGGGCCCACGAGGGTGGGGGGGCGTGCCCTAGACCCTCGTGGGCACCACGTGTCTCTTCTGCCTTGGTGCTCAAGTCTTTCGTGAAGATATCGTTCCAAAAATAACTTTCTCAAAGGTTTCATTCTGTTTGGACTCCGTTTGATATTCCTTTTCTGCGAAACCCTGAAATAGACAAAAAAATAGCAATCTGCACTGTGCCTTTGGGTTAATAGGTTAGTCCCAAAAATAATATAAAAGTGTATGATAAAGCCCATTAAACATCCAAAACATCATATATAATAGCATGGAACAATAAAAAATTATAGATATGTTGAAGACGTATCAACTATCACTTGAAGCACAAGAGCAAGTAGTTCATCATCAACACACCATTTATTACCTTTTGGAGAGTGGTGTCTCCTAGATTGGTTAGGTGTCACTTGGGAGCCTCCGACATGATTGTGGAGTTGAACCAAGGAGTTTGTAAGGCAAGGAGATTACCTACTTAGTGAAGATCTACCTGAGTGAGGCAAGTCCTTCATGGGCGATGGCCATGGTGGGATAGACAAGGTTGCTTCTTCGTGGACCCTTCATGGGTGGAGCCCTTCGTGGACTCGCACAGTCAATACCCTTCGTGGGTTGAAGTCTCCATCAACGTGGATGTACGATAGCACCAACTATCGGAACCACGCCAAAAATCTCCGTGTCTCCATTGCGTTTGCACTCTCCAAACCTCTCCCTTTACCTTCATATGCAATGCTTTACTTTCCGCTGCTATACTCTCAGATATGCATGTTTATGTTTGTTACTTTCTTGCAACTAGCATGTTTTGCTCTTTCCACTACTTATTCTCTTGCTATGCTTTCTTGGAATGCATTGTGAATGCTTAATCTTGTGCTAGAGCTCCACCTCAACTTAAAAAAATTAATACTTCTACTTTTCTTGTTGATGGTCTTATCACCCCCCCTCTAGACACCTGTTCTTCGATCCTTTCAAGCGGCCTCCTAGGTTGGCTCCTGAGGAGCGCAGATTCCTATGCAAGCGCCCATCTCATGAGGATCAAGTGACATAAGCGGTGACTACTAATGCCAAGACGGTGCCAACGGGCGCAGAGCAGTAGGTTTCCTCTTTGTTGCTAAGGAGGCAAGCGTAGGCGCGGAGTCCCGAGGAGTCAGCCAAAGATTTCCATTCGTGTGCAACAAGACCAAGACCGTCAGGACGACACGATAGATGCCATCGCCAAGCCCGTCACGGAATCATGACCAGAAGCTTTGCAGGCAAAGACCACCTTTCGTCGGGATAAGATGTACTTCGTGCCCCTTTCAAATTGGTCGTTGTGGGATCCCTTCCCGCATTTGTTTTGGAGGAAGAGGACCGAGGCCACTATAAATACAGCTTAGCCACCACCATAGGAGGGGATCAGAACCCTGAACCCTTGCTAGCTCACACTCACGCAAGAACATACCTCCTGAGGTTGTTCTCCCTCTATACTAATTCATCCTCAGCCCCTCACAAGGCTAATCCACCCCACAACAGGAGTAGGGTCTTACACCGCAAGGTGGCCCGAACCTGGGTAAACTCCCGAGTCTCTTTCCTTTCCTGTTCATCGAGCTAGGCCGTGAGAGCTACGAGTTTGTACGCTGAAGAGGTTGAGTTCTTCGCACGCACCCCAGAGTTGGAACCTTTCTTGGTTCTGCAAAGCCCTGAATCTGACAAAGCGGTCAGCCGCCAACATGGTCATCGACAACTGCGTTTCCATCGTCAATCTATGGCACAAGATCCACATAGGTATGAGCTTCGAGATAATGATCACTCTAGTGCTAAAATTAAACTTACTATGCCTGCTTTCAATGGTAAATATAATGCAGATGTTTATCTTGATTGGGAACTTTCTCCTGAACAAAAATTTGCATGTCATGATATTCCTGAGAACCAAAGAGTTAGGGCAGCCACTAGTGAATTTACAAATGTTGCTTCCATGTGGTGGAATGAATATTGTCATATTAATGCAAATAATATACCTACTACTTGGGATGATATAAAATGAGCTATGCGACATTGTTATGTTCCTTCATATTATACTCATGATAAACTAAATGAATTGCAACATTTAAAACAAGGTAGCAGTTATGTAGAGGATTATTATCAAGAATTGCAAACTGGTTTAGTGCGATGTGGCTTAGTTGAAACCGAAGATGCTATGATGGCTAGATTTTTAGGTTGTTTGAATAGTTATATTTAGGAAATATTGGACTATAAGGAGTAAAATTATATTACTCATTTGTTTCATTTTGCTTGTAAAGCTGAAAGCGAAGTATATGGATGACACAACAATGGACGAGGTAATTTTTCAGCAGGTCGTCACTCTTCATGGACACACTCTCCAACTGTCCCAACCACTATCAAGGAACCACCACATATCTTGGACAGTGGTGCACTTCCAATAAGTTCCAAATGAACTCCACAATCTCATCTGCTTCGAAAGGAACTTCTCTAGCACCCACCACTTTGTCTGGATGCACAAGGGACATGAAGGGTCATATATGAAAAGGTGGCGGGCACTTGATGAAGGACTGCCCAAATAAACGTTCTTTCATTATGCAGGAAGATGGTGCGTACTTGATAAGCCACAAGTATAGGGGATCACAACAGTTTTCGTGGGTAGAGTATTCAACCCAAATTTACAGATTCGACACAAGGGGAGCCAAAGAATATTTGAAGGTATTAGCAGATGAGTTGTGAATTCAACCACACCTGGAGATTAATTATCTGCAGCAAAGTGATCAGTAGCAAAGTACTCCCTCCATTCGGAATTACTTGTCTCGGAAATGGATGTATCTAGAACTAAAATACGTCTAGATACATCCATTTCTGCGACAAGTAATTCGGAACGGAGGTAGTATTTTGATAGCTTTGATAGTAGTGACAGCAGCAATAGTAACGGTAAGAGTGATAGCAGTAATTTGGTAGCAAGTGTAACAATAGCAGCAACAGTACTAACTTAGCAAGATCAATATAGGGCGATAACCTACGGGGATACTGCACTAGCACCAGTTCATCGATATAATGTAGGCATGTATTCCGTAAATAGGTATACATGCTTTATTAAAAGAACTTGCATGGCATCTTTTGTCCTACCCTCCCGTGCCAGCGGGGTCCATATTGGAAACTAAGGGATATTAAGGCCTCCTTTTAATAGAGAACCGGAACAAAGAATTAAAAAATAGTGAATACATGAACTCCTCAAACTAGGGTCATCACCACGAGTGGTTCCAGTTGTTGTCACGCCGGGGTTGCCGGGTCATAACACATAGTAGGTGACTATAACATGCAAGATCAGATCTAGAACATGGATATAATGATGATAGCATAAATGGTTCAGATCTGAATTCATGGCACCTGGGCCCAAAGTGACAAGCATTAAGCATGGCAAAGTCATAGAAACATGAATCTCAGAACATAATGGATACTAGGGATCAACCCCTAACAAAACTAAGTCGACTACATGATGAATCTCATCCAACTTCTCACCGACCAGCAAGCCTACGAAGGAATTACTCACTCCCAGTGGGGAGCATCATGGAATTGGCGATAGAGAAGGGTTGGTGACGACGAAGAACGAAGACCCCCCCCCCTCTCCGGAGCCCCAAACAGACTCCAGATCTGGCCTCCCAAGGAAGAACAGGTGGTGGCGGCGGCTCCGTCTCGTAGATCACGATAATTCTTTCTCCCTGATTTTTTTCTGGACCAATGTGAACTTATAGTATCAGGGTTGGTGTCTGCGGGGCCACCAGCTGGGGACAACCCACCTGGGCATGCCAGGAGTGGGGCGCACCCTAGTGGGTTGTGCCCACCCAGGTGCCCCTCTCCGGTGGTTCTTGGCTCCGATATTTTTCTTTTATTGTATACAAAATCCTCACGAAGTTTTGCTTTATTGTGAGAAGTTTTATTTCTGCACAAAAACAACACCATGGTAGTTCTGCTGAAAACAGCGTCAGTCCAGGGTTAGTTTCATTGAAATCATGCAAGTCAGACTCCAAAACAAGAGGAAAAGCGTTAGGAAAAGTAGATACGTTGGAGACGTATCAATTCCCCCAAGCTTAAACCTTTGCTTGTCCTCAAACAATTTAGTTGATAAACTGCAAGTGAGAAAGAAAAACTTTTATGAACTCTTTTACTCTTGTTTGCATAAATAGGCTTAAAAGCACCCATGTTTTTAGCCAGCATTATAACTAACCATGTCGACAATAACTCTTAAAGATTATAATGACTCATATCAATGACATAATCAGCTAACGAGCAATAATAAGATATCTCAAATAGCAACACATTATCAAAACAACCATGATATAATATGACAATAGTGGTATCTCGCTAGCCCTTTTTGAGACCGCAAAACATAAATGCAGAGCACCTCCAAAGTCCGAGCAGTGACTAGACATTGTAATTCATGGTAGAAAAGATCTAGTCATGCTAACACCCAACATTCACTACACACAATGCATATGCATGACTATAGTGCTCTCAGATCTGGCGCTTATTAGAGAAGGTGATGACACAACATAAAAGTAAATAGATAGTCCCTTCGCAGAGGGAAGCAGTGATTTGCAGAGGTGCCAGAGCTCAAGTTTATAAAACAGAGGTAAATGAGATTTTGAGAGGTGCACCCTTCTCATTCACTTCGCGACTATCAGCTATCGATATCTCCCATGCTAAACAAGGTAGTGTCGGTTCCCAAGCAGAAAAGTAAATGTTTGAACTCCATTGGGAGTTTTTGTTTATTTATTTGTTAGATTTTTATTTTTGTAATTTGGGACTGGAAATCCGTATTACCGCCCTTTTCTTGTGCAATGGCGAGTGAATAAACACTCAACCTGAGAATAGCCCGCTTAGCATGGAAAATACCAACCACCTCATGTCGTTCCATGAACGATCTAGACATACAAAAGGGATATTTATTTGAAGTTTTTAGAGGTGGCACATGCAAATTTACTTAGGACAGCAGGGTAATACCGCATATAGGTAGGTATGGTGGACTCAACTGGAATAACTTTGAATTTTAGAATTTGATGCATAAGCAGTATTCCCGCTTAGTACAGGTGAAGGCTAGCTAATTGGTGGGAAGTGACCAGCTAGAGAGCAACAATGGTCATGAACATGCATCAAGCATAATAAACATCGGATACCCGCATGAGTAGGATACGGACATCATGAACATAAATATCATAGAGGCTATGTTGGTTTTGATTTAGCTACATGCATAAACATGTTCCAAGTCAAGCGACTCGAACATTCAGAGGAGGATACCATATCATCATACTACATCACAATCATTTTAACGCAATGTTGACATCCAAGATAAATCATTATTAACTCTTAGCTACCTATGCATGGCATGTGAAACTATAATCTCTAATTGTCATTGCAAACATGTTTAATCATAATGAGCTGAATCATGGATACTAGGTTGAACCTATTTACAATAACAGAGCAAGTCGAGTTCATACCAGTTTCTCTGTGCCATAGCCAGTTCATCGAATGTCGTCATTATTGCCTTTCACTTGCATGATCGAACAATGTGAAATAATAATAAAGGTGCAAGAGTGCAACAGACGAAGCTGGGATATGCGAACGTTTTATTCAACAAGAGAAGACAAGGTGAATGTGCTCTTTATCAGTTCAACAATTATTCATATGAGAGCCACTCAACATTTTCATCGTGGTCTTCTCCTCGGTACAACCTGAAATAAAAAGGAAAATAAGTTTAGAAAAACACACTGAAATATTTTTGGAGTTTTTGGTTTTCTAGAGCAGGCAAAATAAAAGAGGGAAAGCAATAACGAGAAAAACTATTTACACGGGAAAGCTCCCAACAAGAAAAGAAGAACAAGGAACTATTTTTGAATTTTCTTTTTAATCTTCCTACTAAGCATGCATATAAAGCATACTGACTACAACTTTTTTGGTTATTCTATGGTTTTTCAAACTCATAAGAGAAAAGCAAGAAAATAAATCTAATCATGGATGATACAAGGAAAGAGTGTGAACACCGACAAATAGAATGATAAGTGGTCATGAATGTAATGTCGGTGAGAAACACGTACTCCCCCAAGCTTATGCTTTTGGCCTAAGTTGGTAGTTGATCAGTACCCTGGAGGGTAGTAGGGATCCTGAGGGGCAGGCGTCCACTCATCCCACTGCTGAGGATCCTCCTGTGGTGCCTCCGCAACAGCCTGAGTGCTCCGGTACGTGATGATGTCTGCAGGCATAATCCTATATCTACCCTGGCAACATAATCAAACAAAGCAGGTGCAGGCAAGGGAATAATATCACGAGTTTTAACGCTGAAGACCAAGTTATAAGGAATGGGGATGTTAGGATAATATGATGTAAGGAAATGATAGTGTTCCATGGCTGCACGATCTAAGTAAACCTTGGTCAGAGGGTAATCATGAGGGCGTGTCCCAACATTAAAGTGAGCCGCTAAACGAGTAGCAAAAATCCCTCCATGTATTTCACCCTGAGATTTATTAAGATGGAGGCAACGAGCCACAATATCTCCCAAGCTAAGAGTGTTGTTGCCCTCTAGTGCTCGGCGTAAAACAACAAAGTCTGGTGCGCTGAGCGCACCCACTTTTTTTCTAGTAAGCAAGTACATAGAAACAAATAAATAAAAATAATCTATTGCAGGAAAGTGTATGCTAGCAGCTGTGGTGGCTGACACCCCTATCTCATCTCCCACTATCAAAGTGCGATAAAAATCCTCAAACCCAGTCGGCCTAGGCTCGTCTAAGCTCCCATCAGGGGGGTCAAACATGTGTCTCAACGTTCAGTAAGTGGTATCTGATGGTTTTCAGCATATAAATCAAAGCTCACTTCAGGAAGATTATTCCTAGGCAGGAAAGTAAAACTGTGAACAAAGATATTTGTGAGGATTTGGTGCTGGTCACACTCATCTGAGATAAAGTCGGTGAGGCCGGCATCTGCAACATATTGTATGAACTCCTGAAGGATTCCGGCCTCTTCGAGGAACGGTCTATGCGGCCATTCGCATGGTTGTACCTCCGCCAATCTCCGAGGGTGGAGATCACTGTCAAATGATTCCCCAATAACACCCTTGCAGTTCTTCCTAGAGCCAAAATTCCTGAAAATATTCATGTTC
Organism: Secale cereale; assembly: GCA_902687465.1. Lineage (NCBI taxonomy): Eukaryota > Viridiplantae > Streptophyta > Magnoliopsida > Poales > Poaceae > Secale > Secale cereale. The sequence goes on from LR738711.1 coordinate 369,615,964, forward strand.
GCGTACAATTTTCTGAAAATAAATTTTTTTGGAGTGACAAAAATTTGTCAACAAAACTTTATAAAATTGATACGAACTACTCATAGGGATACATAGAAGCCATAGCAAGCATTCAAACTACTTAGAACACTAAGAATTCAACATGCAATCACATCTACAGCAGCACCAAGAGTAGCTAATTATTCAAAGTATAAACCACAGAACAAAAACTAATTGGTCAAATAATGGAGTCACATACCAAGCAACAATCCCCGAAACAGTTTCGGAAACGGAGGTTCAAGCAAAGAGATCGAAATCTGATGGTTTGAGCTTAAGAACATGGGAGAGAGAACAATGGAGAATTTTTCTGGAGGTAAGAGATGATGTGGGCTAAAGAGGTAAGTGAGAGAGACCACTTGGGGACCACAAGCCACCAAGGCGCGCCTGGGGGTCCTGGCGCGTCCAGGTGGGTTGTGCCCTCCAGATTCATCCCCGTTTGGTACTATTTGCACAAAAAAATCTTAAATAATCATAAAAAATCATATTAAATTTTCAGGGCATTCTGAATAATTTTATTTTTGGGTCATTTTTTTGTTGCACGGGAAATTCATAAAACAGACAAAGCATGGCATTTTATTTTATTTAACTAATAAAAACACAAAACGAAAGGTAGGGACAGAAGGTAGTGCGTACTAAATTCATCAACTTCATACTTCTCAAAGATGATTCATTAATAAGGTTGATCAGGTCTTATTAACAACCACTTTCAATTAGCATGAAACAGAAGAACTTTTGTAAATCACTAAGTTACCTCAACGGGGATATGAATGTGCCCAACAATATGCATTTCATATTTCTTTTTGACAGCACGTAAAGGTATTTGAAAACTTCCAATAGTGATTGTCAGAAATTTGTCAATAACATTAATACCATCCACTTGAAATTGTTTCTTTGAAAAGTGCACCGTATGCTCATCACCATTAATATGAAAAGTGACCTTGCTTTTATTATAACAAATAAAAGCCCCTGCAATATTCAAGAAAGGTCTACCAAGGATAATCGACATGTTGTCATCCTCAGGCATCTCAAGTATAACAAAGTCAGTCAAAATAGTAATATTAGCAACAACAACAACGGGCACATCCTCACAGATACCGATAGGTATGGCAGTTGATTTGTCGGCCATTTGCAAAGATATTTCAGTAGGTGTGAGTCTATTCAAATCAAGTCTTTTATATAAAGAGAATGGCATAACACTAACACCAGCTCCTAAATCACACAAAGAAGTTTTCACATAATTCTTTGTTAGAGAGCAAGGTATAGTTGGTATACCCGGATCTCCAAGTTTTTAGGTACTCCATCTTTAAAAGTGTAATTAGCAAACATATTGGAGATCTCAGCTTTTATTATTTTTCTCTTATTTGTGATGATGTCTTTCATATACTTTGCATAAGGAGGCATTTTCAAGATATTAGTCAAGCGAGTACGCAAAAAGACTAGCCTCAGCACTTCAGCAAAGCGTTCAAATTCTTCTTCATCTTTCTTTTTAGTTAACTGGGGTGGAAAAGGCATGGGTTTTTTAACCCACGGTTCTATTTCTTTACCGTGTTTTCTAGCAATGAGGTCTCTTTTATCATACCTTTTATTCTTAGGTTGCGGGTTATCAAGATTAACAGGTGGTTCTATCTCAACATCATTGTCTGGTTCTTTATCATTGCTTGGTTCAGAGTCTTCATGAACCTCATGATTATCTTTTTCGTTATCACTAGGTGAGTGTTCATTACCAGATTGAGTTTCAGCATCAGAGATAGAAGTTTCATTATCATTATCAGGAGGTTTTTCTATTTCAGGTTCACTAGAAGTATGCAAAGCCCTATTATTTTTCTTTTTCTTTTTCTTCTTAGAAGGACCAGGTGCGCTAGTGGTATTTCTTTGTGAATCCTGTGCAATCCTTTTTTTTGGTGTCCCTCAGGATAAAGTGGTTCCCGAGTCATTTTACCTCCTCTAGTTGCAACTTTAACAGAAAGTCATGCATATTATGATTCATTTCATCAAGCAATTATCTTTGAGATTTAACAACTTGTTATAATTGAGTTTGAACCATAGAAGCATGTTTCCCCACACCTCTAACATCATTTGATATTCTAAATAGCCAGTCACTCAGGCAAGCAATCATATCAGATTTGTATTTCAATTGTTTCATAACATTTGCATTGAAGTGATCTTGCTTTCTAATATAGTTTTCAAATTCATAAAGGCATCGGCTAGGATGTATATTGTGAGGATGATCATTATCATTGAACTTCATTAGAGAATTTATCTCTACCACCTTAGGCACTGGTGGTGCATTAAGCCCTCTTCTTCGGAGTGGGTTTAGGCGGTGGTTCAGGAAGAGTCCAATCATCATAATTTTTCAATATATTATTCAATAATTCTTCAGCTTGTTCAACAGTTCGTTCCCTGAAAACACAACTAGTACAACTATCTAGGAAGTTCCTAGAAGCATCGGTTAGTCCATTATAGAAGATATCAAGAATTTCATTTTTTTATTAAGGGGATGATCAGGTAAAGCATTAGGTAACTGGCAAAGCCTCCCCCTAGCTTGTGGGAGACTCTCTTCTTTAATTTGCACAAAGTTAAATATTTCCTGTAAGGCAGCTTGTTTCTTATGAGCAGGATTTTTTTTAGAGAAATAATAAATCATATCATGGGGACTATGCACACAACCAGGAGCAATAGTATTGTACCAAGCTTAGCATCACCCTTTAATGAGAATGGAAATAATTTGAGAATTAAGTAGTAACGAGTTTTCTCATCATGAGTAAAAAGGGTGGCTATGTCATTTAGCTTAGTGAGATGTGCCACAACAGTTTCAGTTTCATAACCATGGAAAGGATCAGGTTCAACCAAAGTGATTAACTCTGGGTCGACAGAGAATTCATCAATAAAGATAGGTGAAGTAGCAAACTTAGGATGACATTTCATTCTAGCATTCAGAGATTTTTCTTCATACTTGTGTACTAATTTCTCTAGATCATCTCTATTTTTACAAGAAAGAATATCTCTAGTTGCTTCTTCACTCATAACATAACATTCCGGTACCTTAGGAAATTCATATTTAGGAAGGCTAGTTCTAGCAGGTGTTTTAGGAGTTTAAGTTTCAAGCTCATCATCAGATTCAACAACATCATGTTGTATTACTCTGGCAATTTGTTCATCAAGAAATTCACCAAGTGGCACATCATCATCATGCAAGGTACTAGCATCATCATAAGTATCATTCATAGTAGAAGTAGCATCATCAATAACTTGCGACATATCAGAAGTAATAACATGTTGTGGTGTTGGAAGTTAACTTATAACAGAAGGTGAATCTAAAGCAGAACTGGATGGCAGTTCCTTACCTCCCCTCGTCTTAGAGGGATAAATCTTAGTCTTAGGATCCTTTAGATTCTTCATAGTGATAAATTGATAATAATCCCAAGTGACTCAACAAATATAGCTATGCTCCCCGGCAACGTCGCTAGAAAACGGTCTTGATAACCCACTAGTATAGGGGGTCGCAACAGTTTTTGAGGGTAGAGTATTCAACCCAAATTTATAGATTTGACACAAGGGGAGCCAAAGAATATTTGAAGGTATTAGCATCTGAGTTGTCAATTCAACCACACCTGGAGATTAATTATCTGCATCAAAGTGATCAGTAGCAAAGTAGTTTGATAGCTTTGATAGTAGTGACAGCAGCAATAGTAACAGTAACAGTGATAGCAGTAATTTTGTAACAAGTGTAACAGTAGCAGCACCAGTAGTAACTTAGCAAGATCAATATAGGGCGATAACCTAGGGCGATACGGCACTATCTCTAGTTCATCGATATAATGTAGGCATGTACTTCGTAAATAGTCATACGTGCTTTACTAAAAGAACTTGCATGATATCTTTTGTCCTACCATCCCGCGGCAGCGGGGTCCATGTTGGAAACTAAGGGATATTAAAGCCTCCTTTTAATAGAGAACTGGAACAAAGCATTAACACATAGTGAATACATGAAATCCTCAAACTTCGGTCATCATCGGTAGTGGTTCCGGTTGTTGTCACTCCGGGGTTGTCGAGTCATAACACGTAGTAGGTAACTATAACTTGCAAGATCGGATCTAGAACATGGATATAATGATGATAGCATAAATGGTTCAAATCGGGATTCATGACACCCGGGCCCAAAGTCACAAGCATTAAGCATGGCAAAGTCATAGCAACATCAATCGCAGAACATAATGGATACTAGAGATCAAGCCCTAACAAAACTAACTTGATTACATGATGAATCTCATCCAATTCCTCACCGACCAGCGAGCCTACGAAGGAATTACTCACTCCCAGTGAGGAGCGTGATGGAATTGGCGATGGAGAAGGGTTGGCAATGACGAAGGATGAAGATCCCCCTCTTCGAAGCCACAGATGGACTCCAAATCTAGCCTCCCGAGGAAGAACAGGAGGTGGCAGCATCTCCATCTCGTAGATCGTGATAATTCTTTCTCCCTGATTTGTTTCTGGACGAATGTGAACTTATAGTATCAAGGTTGTCGTTTGCGGGGCCACCAGGTGGGGACAACCCACCTGGGCGCGCCAGGAGGGGTGGTGTGCCCTGGTGGGTTGTGCCCACCCAGGTGCCCCCCTCAAGTGGTTCTTGGCTCCGGTATTTTTCTTTTATTGTATAAAAAATCCTCGCGATGTTTCGCTTTATTGCGAGAAGTTTTATTTCTGCACAAAAACAACACCATGGTAATTCTGCTAAAAACATCGTCAGTCCAGGGTTAGTTTCATTCAAATCATGCAAATTAGAGTCCAAAACAAAAGGAAAAGCCTTAGGAAAAGTAGATACGTTGGAGACGTATCAGTACTCCTCTTCTAGTGATTTGGATGAATATATGCATGCTATGATTGCTACTAATACTGTAGGTGACACCAAAGAGCATGACACGGAGGAGATACATATTAATGCTGACATGGCCGATCAATACCCAAGCCTTGTAACCATGCGAGTACTTAGTGCTCAGGTGGGGCATGCTGAGATGCCTCAACGCCATAATATTTTTCAAACTAAGTTTGTTGTCAAAGGGCATTCTGTTCGTGTGATTGATGGTGGAAGCTGCAATAATTTGGTAAGTATAGAGATGGTCGAGAAGCTTTGCCTCACCACTACAAGACAATCACATCCACATTACATCCAATGGTTCAACGATTGTGGTAAGTTGAAAGTGACACGTCGCGTGAGAGTACATTTTCCACTTGGCTCGTATCATCATTACATTGACTGCGATGTTGTAACTGTGCAAGCTTGTTCTTTATTGTTAGGTCGACCTTGGCAATATGACAATAGTGCTATTCATCATGGTGGAACAAATTTGTATACTCTCATGTTTGAAGGAAGAACTATTAACTTGCTACCGATGACTCCAAATGAGATAGTAAAAGATGAGAAACCTAGAACTCAAATGTATAACGATAGAAAAAAAAGCATCTAGTAGTAATCAAGTTGACATTGTGCATGTGTTGCTGCCTTTCAACTCTACATTTTATGATTTGGGCATGCCAACCTGTGATATATCTACCGGTTCCACCACTATGTTGGATTGTATACACAAGAATATTGTTGCTCTAAGTGCCCATGATATTCTTGCTATTGCATTTCTTATACATGTCACACCAATGGTCCAATATTACAAGTGTTTTTATCAGGAGACATGCTTCGCTTCTATTTGCACATCTAGTAGCTTGTTTTGCCCTGGTTGGTTTGCTCGGTTTTATAATTTGCAGATTATGAAAAGCTGAGGATGGCTTCATTTTCAAGGAAGGGAGGATGATGTGGACATAGCTATCATGGATATGTCTACAAATATTAGACGACATATTTTTAAGGTGATTTATAGTAATAAATGTTTAATTATTTGTTTTCCTAATGGATACAAATGTACTTCACATTTAATTATTGCATGCATAGTAAAAGAAGAATTGTAACTGCCACGTATGAAGACGTGTGTGCATGTGCATGCATTTTCACTACCAAGATGCCATGATCGTTGTCAAGAAGGTGGGACAATATGCATGCAAATACATGAGAACGTCGTAGGAAGTCCTGGCTACATTGTGCAACGGCCTGGCGTGGGTCCAAGAAACATCAATTAATAGGCGGGCCCCAGCATGGGCCAACATTTGCTGCTACATGCATGACGTTCACGGCCTGGTCCAGCATATCAAGCATGTCTCGCTACAATTCAGCTGCCGCCGTCTGGATCGGGCGCATCTTCATAGTTAATAAATACATACAATAAGTTAGGGTTTAGACTCAAGTTTTCTTTAGAGAAGTTTAGCTATTGCTAATTTTATTTGTCTTCGCTCGTTGCGGCTAGTGCGACCGTCAAGACATCCTATCGCAACCCCATCTTGTGATACTTATTCATCTAGCATATTCACAATTCCAGATTGTTTGGCTATTGTTTTCTTGCACGTTCTTCGATTTTCTTGCAGGTATAATCCTTCGTGGATAGGTCGATTGCGCCGTTGGATCCTATCGAAACCCCATCTTGTGGAGTTGGTTCAGCGATTGTTGTGCATATCAGTCGTGTATGGTCCTCCCTATACGGTTGGTAGCTGGATCGTGAGGGTGAAGTTCCACCCAAAATTGTAGTTATCTGTCTCTCATCAAAAGATCGGGCCCCTATGCACATCAAAATATAGATGTGATAATAAGAAAATAAAGAATATTTAAGATAAGATGAAGAGTGATGGTGCATAACCAACTAGCTTTAAATGTAAATACAGTGATACAGGGAAATGGTATTGCCAAGAGCAATGCAGAGCTAAACTTCTTCAGTAACATTGATGACGGTGTCCTAGACTAGGGGTTACTCACCACGTTGTCTCCCGATCAGGTGGATCAGGCCAAGGACCCCCATGGCGGTTCACTCATGGGTCTCTTCGGGCAGCCCATGCCACATACAAGGAGATTTCCACAAAACTATGCGTAAAGACCAGAACTCTCCTATACCCTAGGCCTCCAGTGCTTTATGTAAACCGAGGCCAAGCTAGTCAATAGATAATCTCATATTCATTAGAACAATCTCGTGGTAGACACATGTACCATGTACTACATTCATATCAATACAATCAAAAGCAGGACGTAGGGTATTATCTCTTCGAGAGAGCCTGAACCTGGGTGAAATCCTGTGTCCATGTTACCATCGCTCCAAGACGCCTAGCTTACGACCCCTACTACGAGATATGCCGGATATAGAACCGACATTGGTTCTTCATTGACAACCTCTCTGGGTGATCATTGCGGTTTGATGGGAATAAAAATCAATGATCAGGTGTTTTTTTTCAATTAGATCGGTTTTATATAGATTTGTTTGTTTGGAAAGGATTTCCGCTTGCACCTCCTTTGTTTTGTCCGTAGATTATATCATAGTCAGCGGATAGTTCGGCGGATACTACCAAAACCAATGTGATGCGAGTTGTTACATCTAATTTAACATCCGATGGCAACTAGTAATGTGCCGGCCTAAGAAAACACTTACGCGGATAATTACGCGACGGCAGCACCGAGCAATCCCACAAAATAAGCACCCGTGTGCACAGATTTCAAAGGGCATCACCACTAGGATCAGGATGAGAAAAATTTGATGACGGATCTGCCACCCATCGTCTGGTGGTGCGGACTATGCAATCTGGCCCATGAAAGATCCAACCGAGGAGACACTGCGGAGAAGTGTGCGGATGGGATGCACGCTAAATTGGACATGCCTCGCTCCCGTTTCTTTTAGGAGGGGATGGGCATTAAGCGGAAGTACCACCTAGTCAAATGGGTTGCGGTTTGCCGTCCTATTTTTTTTGACGCTTTGGGCATATAGAATTCCAAATTCGTGAATGTCGCCCTCCTTTCCTGATGGTGCTGGAGGCTAGCCGAAAATGAGTTGGGTCTGTGGGCTGATCTACTTAAGGCTAAGTATTTCCCTATCGGCAATGTCGCCCTCCTTCCTTAGATCTCTCCTCCCGCACGAGGAAAATGAATGGAACGAGGTGAAGACCTTGATCGGTCATCGCTCAACTAGTCCGGGTGAGGACGAGGTCTCTTGGAAGCTATCTTCCTCGGGATCGTTCTTGGTTAAGTCCCTGTATAGTAAACTAACCGTGGGCAAGGTGCTGGACATAGCTCGGGGGGCTGTGGAAGGCTGGCCTCCCATTGAAAATGAAAATCTTCTTGTGGCAGATGTTTCAAAATCGTCTCTCGATGACGGATAACGTTGCGATTCGTAACGGCCCCTCCGACGGATCATGTGTGTTGTGCAGCTGCATCAAAGATGCTAACCACGCCTTCTTCCACTATCACCTAGCCAGATTTGCCTGGAGCGTCGTGAGAGCTGCTTTTCAGCAAATCTGGAACCCAGCATCGGGCGCTAATCTTTTACATATCTTGCATTCGAAAAAAGGGGCTAGTGCACGGATCGTATGGCATTGCGTAGGGGCGCTGCTTTGGTGTCTATGGACTATTCGTAATAAGATGACCATCGAGAAGAAGTTTCCTTCTCACCCTGCTGATATTCTGTTGAAATGCCACTTATTCTTACAGACTTGGACACCGTTGGGGAAACCGTGTGATGAGGAGCGCATGACCGAGACGATGGCAAAGATCCGCTGCATCCAGACGGAAGCGCACCAAGTAGCAACCCAGGAGTGATATCTTTTGCATCTCCTTTCCTCGGCACCTTTTGCTCGTCGTTGTAGTTTCAATTTTTGTTATGCCAGCCTGCGTGCTGATGCTGGTGAACCTTCTTTCTTTTGGTCGTTCTAATGAAATTGTTTGATGATGACTGTTGAACTATGTGGTTACCGCCTGTTGACTTTATTAATTTAAAGCTGGACGCCCTTGACGTTGTTAGGGAGATTTTGTTCGTTTCCTATTAAAATTCTGCTCCTAGTCGGCTTCTAGACCTCCACTACTTTTTCTAAAAGGGCGTGCAGAGCAGAAGTAGTACAAACCTTATTTGTTTTGACAAAAGTACTAACCCTATTGAGAACGCAGTAGTTTTGAAGCACGTTGATAAAATCAAGTCATCAATTAGTATTAGTGCTCCACGTATTGGTGAATTCTCACGATTAAGCAGATCTAGTTCTTGTTACCAATTCGGTACGGTGTTTACCTTGATCTGCTACTGCCATCGCCGTCAAGGTTTTATTTCTCTTAGCTATTTGTTTAGTACATAAATAATAAAACTAAAATATTTTCCGTTGTTTTGCACTGCCTTATTTTTTAGAGATATTTTATCGACACTTGTATGTGGCATCGGTTTGGCTAGCCCCTCGCCGTCATCAGGTCGGCTAACCTGTGTGGACATTGCCGCACCACAACACCGTCACACCATCGATTCAACGCCGGCGCTCATGACATATTCACCATATTATTGACTTCTCATAAATTATTTTTGCATTTTTTCTTTTAATTATTATTATTTCTTGCTTGCACTATTTTATGTGTGCAGGTAATCAACTTCGACTGCATCGCACGGTCAACTCTGTGGGCCGACGTCATCATCCCTGCCTACAAAGATCAAGTTGTGGCATCGCCTCAGCGCGCGTCCCCGTGTCACCATCTTCGCGACAACTTTGTTGGGACGACCTCAACATTCAGGCCATATTTCTTGTATTATTTACTTCACTAAAATTAATTATGTAGAAGAATTTTGTTTTTTGAGTATATTATTGTTATTATGTCTGGCAAGCACTGTTTATATGTGCGTAGGACAACTGATTGGATGCGTCACCTCGATTAGTGACCCTGCGCCGGCATCGCTGCACCGTAGATTTTTTCAGCCTATGTCCACCATGCCGACAAGCTTCTACACGTCGGCTTACATGGGGGCTCCGGTGTCACCCATCGACCTACTCCGTCACCTCGTCTAGAAGGGGGGATTCACCTGGCCTCATCCACCGTGTTGTGTCGCCACTTCATCAAGCCGAGCTCTTTTGCTCGGGCACCTCGGGACGGGATTGCGGGCTGGGACCTCGAGCGCTGCAAGCTCGGCCTGCGTCATCAAGACTGAGCACATTAACCAGCTAAGTCGCTTTCATGCTCAACTTTTTCAATTTTAAATTTTTGTTCTGTTCGACCAAGCATTATATTTCTGCTAAACAGAAAAGTAGTTTGTTAAAAACTTAGTTTTTTATAAACGTTGTTTGTTAAAAAAAATCTTTTCCCCATGTTAACTGGGCCCTTAAATTTGTATGAGCCATTTTATAATAAATTATTTCTTCTTAGTTGTTGTAAAGTCTTTTTCTGTTGCTCCTTTCTCAACTCGGTTGTATGGTCAATAGCCGGGTAGCCTAGTTTCTCTTTAAAGCCGCTCGAGTTTAGTTCACTAAATTGGCCTCTGAGAAGCACTCCGCCTTCTTGATATGGTGGTTGAAGCCGAAGGCTGATCTACTAGAATTTTACAGATCAAATGTGTCATGTTAAAGCACGACGGAAGTAAAAACTATATTTTAAAACCAATTTTCAGATTGGTACCAAAAAATTTGGTTTAGTTCGGACGTCCAGTTTTTACATAAGTTTATTGCCTTTTCGAGCTTATGGCACATTTAAGCTATTTGTATGTTTTTCTTTAAGTAGGCGGGAAATCTTCTCAACGGAGTTGGAATAGGTAATATTTTAGCTTGGGAAATCTTTTCCGACCCATAGGTCGGCATCTTTCCTGCCAATGCGCGCCTCGGCGTTGTCAAAACACACACCACATCAGGACTAGTTTTCGAGTAGTGCAAACTGGGACACATTTAAAACTTCGCCAATATCAACGCAGGGCTGCGGCTAGAGCCGAGCCCACCAAAATACAAGGTACTCCATGGACTCGGCAAAACGTTCTCGGATATTGCTTTATATGCATCGGTTCTAATTGTGTCTTAGGTCAATAGTTGGGTTGCCCGGCTCCTATGATTGCCCCCTAAGTTCTGCTTTGTTCGGCTACGTGCGCAATGGGAGAACCACTACAATTGTGCTTCCAGCTCGAATTGTTAAGTATCTCAGTGGAGAAAGCCGAAAACTTACTAGCACAATGAACTTAAAGTGGTCAGCGATCCGATGATCGTGTGAAGCTATAGATGGATAGAGGTTACACCGTGTTAAATGATGGGCCTTTAATAAAATTGGACAAAGTGTTAATGGCTAGACCTCGGTCGGCGCTGAACACTAACTGAGGGCTCATAACGTGCCTCCCCAACTTAAGCTCCTATGACTAAGTGAAAGTTATAAAGCCCACATATCTGATTGCCTCGCTTCCACTAACACAACCTCCTCCGGGCACCGAGACGTCGGCTAAGGATTGTTTTGTTATTGCGGAAACACCATGCGTAGCATCTACAAAGGGGTGGAAGCCTATGATGGGCCACATTCAAATGATGAACGGTCCCAACAAAGTCGAAATAAACATGTCATCAACATTTGTATTCAGTATACAAGTGCCGCCTTCCGTAATCAATGTTATAAAGCCATAAATATGCATCAAATTTGACTTAAGACTTTGGCCAAACTGGGTTTACTTAGCTCCTGTGTTTAACCCTACGTTCCCGATTGTTCGGCTAGGGGCTAAAAGGGAGGCCTCGCGACAACCCCTTCCCGGTAGCTCCAAGCGCCGGAGACCCTACTGCCGAAGCCCATGTGGCGGTCGTGGGGTAGCAAGCCGGGTGCCTGCTCATCAGAAGCCGGACCTCGTGGCCTCTGTCATCGGGAGCGTTGATACGTCTCCAACGTGTCTATAATTTTTTATTGTTCCATGCTGTTATATTATCATTCTTGGATTTTTCACAATCATTTTACAGTCATTTTATATCATTTTTTGGGACTAACTTGTTGACATAGTGCCAAGTTCCAGTTGACATTTTATGCATGTTTTTACATTGCAGGAAATCAATATCAAACGGAGTCCAAACACCCTGAACTTTTTTGGAGAACTGGTATCGGCCAGAATTCACCAAATGGGCTGAAGCAACACCTGGGCGGTGCCCCGAGGGGGGCACAACGCACCTGGCACGCCCACGTGGGTTGTGCCCACCTAGGTGGCATCCCGCGCCGCCTCTTTACCCTATAAATTTACGAATATTCCGAAACCCTTCGGGGTAGACCTAGATAAGAAGTTCCGCCGTTGCAGGCCTCTATAGCCACCGAAAACCAATCTAGACCCTTTCGGGCACTCAGCCGGAGTGGGAAATCATCACTAGTGGCCATCTTCATCATCCCGGCGACCACCATGATTAGGAGGGAGTAGTCCACCCTTGGGGCTGAGGATTTGTACCACTAGCTATGTGTTTGATCTCTCTCTCTCTCTCTCTCTCTCTCTCGTTTTGTTGATGGCACGATCTTGATGTATCGGGGGCTTTGTAAATATAGTCGGATCATATTGTATTTTCCCCTCTCTATCCTATGATGAATTGAGTTTTCCCTTTGAGATTTCTTTGGATTGAATATTTATATGGATTTGAGAACACTTGATATATGTCTTGCAATTGAATACTCGTGGTGACAATGGGGTATCTCATTGATCCACTGGATATATGTTTTGGCACTCAACTTGGGGATTATCGAAGTGATATTGGGGTAATCTATGCATAGGTGTTGATGCATGTTCTTGTCTTTGTTTCTCCGGTTTTTGTGTTATCTTAGTACGAACTCTTGATAGATCGATTGGGAAGGATAACTTTGTGATATCTTAGTACGAACTCTTGAAAGATCGATCGGAAAATATAACCTTGTGTTATTATAGTACAAACTCTTGATAGATAGATCGGAAAGGATAACTTTATCTTGTCTTAGTATGAACTCTTGATAGATTGAACGAAAAGAATAACTTTGAGGTGGTTTCGTTGAGGGGTGGTTATATGATCCAATTATATTAGCACTGTTGAGAGATTGCACTAGCGAAAGTACGAACCCTAGGCCTTGTTTTCCATCATTGCAATACCGTTTGAGCTCACTTTTGTCACTTGCTACCTTCCTATTTTTATTGTTTGCACTACAAAAACTCATAACTACTATCCATATTACACTAATATCACCATCTCTTCGCCGAACTAGTGCACCTATACAATTTCCCATTGTAATTGGTGTGTTGGGGACACAAGAGAATTTTTATTATTCAGTTGCAAGGTTGTTTGAGACATCCTACACCTCCTACGGGTTGATAAACCTTAGGTCATCCACTTGAGGGAAAATTGCCACTGTCCTACAAAACTCTACGTTTGGAGGCCCAACACGTGTCTACAAGAATAAAGTCGTGTAGTAGACATCAAGATCTTTTCTGGCGCCGTTGCCGGGAAGGTGAGTGCTTGAAGGTATATCTTTAGATATTGCAATCAAATCTTTTAGTTTCTTGTTTTATCACAAGTTTGGTTTTGTAAAAGAAAACTGAAAAAAAAATATGGAATTGAGGTTGCATCATATTATTGATCATCTTTATAATATCTTTCTTGCAAATGATGGATCAGAAAATTGTGCTCAATTTTTAGAAGAAGAAGAAGAAGTGAATAAAATGTTTGGTACAAAAAATTTGAATGATGAGCATCATTGCAATGTTGCTAGTATGAATTCTTTGAATATCCATGATGCTAATGATATGCAAAGCCATAAGCTTGGGGGTGCTATATTTGATGAATATGATATTTTTAGTCCCCAAGTTTGGATGAGAAAATTTATTATGATGATTGCATGCCTCCTATTTATGATGATTATATTGATGAAAGTGGATTTGGAGAGGTCATGATTTTATTTAGTGATGAATCCACTATTTTGCAGGATGTTGCAATTGATTATGACAACAAATTTCCTATATATGATGATTATGGCGATGACATGTATGCTATATTGAAGAATTATAACCATGAAACTTGTCATCATGACTTTAATTTTCAATCTCATGATAGTTATTTTGTTGAGTTTGCTCCCACCACTATTCATGAGAATAAATTTGCTTATGTGGAGAGTAATAAAATTTATATGCTTATGCATCATGAAAAGAATGATTTATGTGATGGTTATATTGTTGAATTCATTCATGATGCTACTGAAAGTTACTATGAGAGAGGAACATATGGTTGTAGGTATTGCAAAAATATCAAGTTTCTTCTCTATATGTTGAAAATCTTGAAGTTTTGCTTGTTTTGCCTTCCTATGCTAGTTGATTCTTACTCCCAAAAGTTGTTTGCTAACAAAATCCCTATGTATAGGAAGTGGGTTAGACTTAAATATGCTAGTCATATTCTTCATGATGCTCTCTTTGTGTTTCAATCTTTACCTTTTATGTGAGCATCATTGAAATCATCATGCCTAGCTAAAAGGCATTAAAGAAAAGCGCTTGTTGGGAGACAACCAATATTTATACCTACTGTTTTTGTGTCTTCACATGATTATGATACTGTAGTAATCTTGTTTTATAGCTTTTGTTTCAATAAAGTGCCAAGCAAAGCCTTAGGATCATGTTGGATGATAGTAGATTTGATCTTGCTGAAAAACTGAAACTTTTGTGCTCACGAGAAAAATTCTCATTTTTAACAGAAGAGTGCTTTTTAGTTGATTATTTGTGCAGAAAATTAACATACAAACTTTTCACGTGGTCATAGTTTTTTCCAGATTTTTAGAGTTGCAGAAATATGGTTAATGTTCAGATCATTACAGACTGTTTTGTTTTTGAAAGATTCTGTTTTCAATGCATAGTATGCTTGTTTTCTAGTTTCTATGGCTTATATTGATCAATATAAATTGTACAAATAATATGCTACAGTTGGCATTGTGTGAGAACAATCATGAATCTTGTCCTTGACAGTACCCAAAGTGAATGATTTGTTTTATCATACTAACCCATCTCACGAAGTTTTGTTAATTTTTGTGTGATTGAAGTTTTCAAGTTTTGGATGAGATATCGATATGAGGAGAATAAGGAATGACAAGACCTAAGTTTGGGGAGGCACAAGGCACCCCAAGGTAATATTAAAGGAACAATCAAGCAACTAAGCTTGGGGATGCCCCGGAAGGCATCCCCTCTTTTGTCTCCGACATTATCGGTAACCTCACTTGGAGCTATGTTTTCATTCGTCACATGATATGTGTTTTACTTGGAGCGTCATTTTATATTATTAGGATTTTCTTGCTTTTATTTATAATAATTTTTTGCATCTTTTATTTCAATAAGAGTGCCAAGGATAGCCTTTACCATGCTTATTTTGCAAGTCTACATGTTTCTGCTTGAAAACGGATAGTTTTCTATCATTGTCTGAATTCTTCTGGATAGTCAGAACATGATAAATTCT
Source organism: Secale cereale (assembly GCA_902687465.1). Taxonomy (NCBI): domain Eukaryota; kingdom Viridiplantae; phylum Streptophyta; class Magnoliopsida; order Poales; family Poaceae; genus Secale; species Secale cereale. The sequence goes on from LR738711.1 coordinate 369,631,291, forward strand.
TGAATTTTTTACAAAGTTAGCATGTCTAAGTTCTCTGTAATGTGGTAAGTATTCAGAATTTTTAGAGCAAGGGAAGTACGAGAACAATTCCATTCTTTACAGACTGTACTATTTTGAGAGATTGCTGTTATGTTTGCATTGTTTGCATATGTCTGCTTGTTTAATGATTCTATTTGAGGATAGGAGTATTAAATATGAAGAGGCATTTAGTATGTAATGTTGAATAATAATTTTAGTGATTTGCTATAGTATAGAATGATAAGGTTTTACATTGATTTATACTAACTTATCTCACGAGTTCTTGTTGTGTTTTGTGTGGATGAAGCTTTTGAGATTTAGGGAAACTGTGATATGAGAAGAATTAAGGAGACACAAAAGCTCAAGCTTGGGGATGCCAAGGCTCCCCAAGATAATATTTCAAGAAGTCTCAAGCATCTAAGCTAGGGGATGCCCCGATAGGCATCCCACCTTTCTTCATCAAGAATTATCGGTTAGTTTTTGCTTCTCCACATGAGATGTGCTATTCTTGAATAGTCATTTTATTTTTTTTGCTTGGTGTTTAAAAAAAATACTTAGATATGAATGTTTTAAAATAAAATAAAGCCCTCAAATAGTTGTCGAAAAAGCTAGATAAGCGGCATTCACATCCCGTCAAATAAGCTCTTTTCAAGCGTCGTCGCTCTAGTGCTTCACTTATATCTTTTTGAGCACGCTGTGCTTTAGTATTTTTTAAAGAAATTCTCTCTTGCTTCACTTAAATTATTTTGATAGAAAGAAATTATGCTCATTATATGCATTTATATTTGTTTGAGCTTATCAAAAGCAATAGATAAAATTAGTCCCGAAGTGATAGATATCCAAGAAGGATATAATAAAACTTTCATGAAGATCATAGGACAAAATAAACTTGATTCCTTGTAATAGTTTTGAGACATGATGATTTGATATGTGAGTCATGTTGATGAGTAATTGTGCTTTAGTAAGATGTTGGTGTTAAGGTTTGTGATTCCCGAAGGATGCATGTATAGTCTCTCGTTATGCCGCGAAGTTGGAGCACAATTTATCCTGAATTGTCCTATCTTTGTGTGAAGGTCGGGGGCGCACGATGGTTAACTCCTACCAACCTCCCCCCTAGGAACATGTGTAGTATTACTTTCCTTCGACGGCTAATAAAATTTTGCAATAAGTATATGAGTTCTTCATGTCTAATGTGAGTCCATGGATTATATGCACTCTCACCCTTTCATAATTGCTAGCCCCTCTTGTACCCCGCAATGTTCGCCGGTGCATAAACTTTATTATACCTTCCTCAAAACAGACACCATAACAACCTATATATGGTATTCCCTTGCTGCTCTAAGCAAATTTGTTTGTGCCCTCTCTAATTTTCAAAATAAATTTCCCTTTTTTGTGCCCGTACCGCTCGCGAGGCAGTGAGGGGTGGCCAATATTTTCCATGCTAGATGTGTTATTCTCACGATGAGTGTTTATTCACTTGTCATTGCACGAGAGTAAGGCAAAGGAATTAGGGATGCCCTGTCCCAAAATGGAAAACAAATTCACTTTATGTTGTCAAATAATAAATTCCTTGGATAGTTGGTATGGAAGGGAGTCGTCGATTCGGCTAGCCATGGCTTGTGAAAGTTTGGTGGAAAAGGAATAAACTTTATTTTATGTTTGGGAACCGCCTATGATATATCTAGCATGGAAAGTGTTGGGAACCTTGAGTCATTTTTGTTGATGGGAAAAGTATACCTCCCAAGTAATTTTATCTCTCAATTTAAGCTTTGAGCTCTGGCACCTCTAAAAATCCATAATCCTCACATTGATATTGATTGATGGACATCTCCATAGTCCATTAGTTTGTCTAGTTGACGTGAGACTTTCTTCCCTTCTTTTGTCTACTATCACCGCATTCTATTCCACCTATATTGCTATATCCATGGCTTGCGCTCATCTATTGCATGAGAGTTGAAAATGCTTAAGCACGTTAAAAAGTATGAACCAATTGCTTGGCTGACACCGGGGTAGTACATGATTTATAGTTTGAGCTGGGAAGACAGAGCATTTGATATTCTTAATGACATGGTTGCTTGTTGATATATTTGAGTACTTAAATCTCAGGACTAGACTATAGCTTTGAACCATATAAAAGTCCAATTGTCCATGCTATAAAGAAAAGAATATGATATGACATGTTAGGCATCATTCCACATCAAAAATTCTGTTTTTATCATTTACCTACTCGAGGACGAGCAGGAATTAAGCTTGCGGATGCTGATACGTCTCCAACGTATCTATAATTTTGGATCGTTCCATGCTGTTATATTATCATTGTTGGATGTTTTACAATCATTTTACAGTCATTTTATATCATTTTTTGGGATTAAACTATTAACATAGTGCCAAGTGCTAGTTGTTGTTTTCTGCATGTTTTTTACATCGCATGAAATCAATATCAAACGGAGTCCAAACACCGCGAAACTTTTGGAGAATTTTTATGGGCCAGAAGACACCCAATGGGCTGAAGCAGCACCTGGGGGTGCCCCAGGGGGGCACAACCCACCAGGGCGCGCCAGGCCCCCCATGCACGCACAGGTGAGTTGTGCCCACCATGGTGGCCTCCTGCACCGCCTCTATACCTTATAAATTCACAAATATTCCGAAACACTTAGGGTTATAGCTAGATCAGAAGTTTCTCCGCCAAAAGCCTTTGTAGCCACCGAAAACCAGTCTAGACCCTTTCCGGCACTTCGCCGGAGGGGGAAATCATCACCGGTGGCCATCTTCATCATCCCGGCGGCCACCATGATGAGGAGGGAGTAGTCCACCCTCGGGGCTGAGGGTTTGTAGCAGTAGCTATGTGTTGAATCTCTATCTCTCTCTCTCTCGTGTTCTTGATGGCACGATCTTGATGTACTGGGGGCTTTGTTAATATAGTTGAATCATATGGTGTTTTCCCCTCTCTATCCTATGACGAATTGAGTTTTCCCTTTGAGATTTCTTTGGATTGAATACTTTTATGGATTTGAGAACACTTCATATACGTCTTGCAATTGAATACTTGTGAAGACAATGGGGTATCGTATTGATCCACTTGATATATGTTTTGGCACTCAACTTGCGGATTCCTGATGTGATATTGGTGTAATCTATGCATAGGGGTTGATGCATGTTCTTGTCTTTGTTTCTCCGGTTTTGGTGTTATCATAGTACAAACTCTTTATAGATCGATCAAGAAGGATAACTTTGTGTTGTCTTAGTACGAACTCTTAAGATCAATGGGAAAATATAACCTTGTGTTATTCTAATACGAACTCTTGATAGATAGATCGGAAAGGATAACTTTATGTTGTCTTAGTACGAACTCTTGATAGATTGAATGGGAAGAATAACTTTGAGGTGGTTTCGTTGAGGGGTGGTTATATGATCCAATTTATTGGCACTGTTGAAAGATTGCACTCGCAAAAGTACGGACCCTAGGCCTTGTTTTCCATCATTGCAATACCGTTTGAGCTCACTTTTGTCACTTGCTACCTTGCAGTTTTTTATTGTTCACACTACAAAAACTCATATCTACTATCCATATTACACTTATATCACCCTCTCTTCGCCGAACTAGTGCACCTATACAATTTCCCATTGTATTTGGTGTTTGAGAGAGACAATCTTCATCCTACACCTGCTACGGATTGATAAACTTTAGGTCATCCACTTGAGGGAAAATTGCTAATGTCCTACAAAACTCTGCGCTTGGAGGCCCAACACGTGTCTACAAGAATAAAGTTGCATAGTAGACATCAAGCGTCCCCCCATGGATGCGTCCGTGTATCCCCATGCGAGGGGGTACTCACCAGACACTATCGACCCGGGCTCCGGCCTCCGCGTCCCTCGAAGGAGGGGGAAACACAGCGGCTGCAACGGCTCGGACTTGTTGCTTCTGAAGAAGAAGAGGTGGATCGCCTCGGACGAGTAAGTCTTCTGCTTTCCTTGATTTCGACCCTTCGACGCCTCCTGAGATTTCTCTCCTCAAGCTCCCGCCAGGTGAGGAGGTTAAGGAGACAACACCACCATCATCCGGAATGATGGAGCGCTCGGCCACAATGCCCTTGGCCGTCGGAGTGGATCACTTATCCCCGAGTCGGTCCCCATGGACCTGCGACTCTGATGTCACGATGTCATGCGATGATGGCAATGTCTTGATCACATGGGTGGCATCGCCACTTGCTTCTATGCTGCCCGACGGTGCTTGGGGCCACCTTAGGCTAGCCAACAGCTTGATCCCAGGCTCGCATAGGACCAAGCCCCCGGCCTTGGGAATGGGCGCCGGGCTGGCTCACTCCAGGTGCCATTCCAATGTCGCAGGGTCCTCGCAAGCCACTGCCGTAGCTGAGGACGCGGGGCAGGTCCCGTGTCGATCGCTGAGCCTCACACGCGGGCACGACACCGATCGTCGCATTCTATTCTAGGAAGCGAGAGGCGTGCTGGACCATCTTGAGGCCGAGCTTGAAGATGTGGATGCCCATCATGAGGCCGAGCGCTAGCGCCTGGCGCAGGAATGGCACTGGCTTGAAGTAGCTATCAACCTTAGCCGCCTTCAACATAATGCCTCCCACTCAAAGGATGATGCGTCCTCTGCCATGGCCTAGGAAGCCCACGACCGTTCCTTTGAAGAGATCGAGGCCGCAGAGCATCGGTGAAAGGCCGCGGAGGTCTGCGAGCACGAGCTGCTTGCTGCGAACGCCGCCCACAAGCTTCGGATCAAGGTGCACGAGGGTGGACGGTATGCCTCACCAGGAGGGCCCCGGAGCACGAGGCGGAACTTCGTGTGCCTGAGGAAATGCTAACATTGGAGGCGCTGGAGTAGAGCTTGGAGCGGGAGCGGCTGGACACTATAAAGGGCCAGGTGGCGGCCGTTGAAGAGTCCATGACCTCTCGAGAGGTGTGGGTCTAGGCAGAGATCAATGAAGAGGTCGCGGCGGTCCGGCAAGCCCTTGTTGAAGAATACCGCCGGAGGCTGCAGCTTCAAGAATCCCGCTTCTACAAGCAATGCGGGGATCTGATGAGCGAGGTCGATGATCTCAAGGAGAAGCTGGCTGCAGCGGAGCGGTGTAAGAAAGCGGTGCTCGATGCCCCGGTTACCGCCGAGTCCGAGTTATCCTACCTTTACCAGCAGGTGGATGGCGTTGCCTCCCTCGCGAAGCGGACGAAAGATGAAAAGAACCAGGCTCGGGGGCTACATCACATCTGCTCCAAGATGTTCTAGGGTCTCGAGAGACGGGCTCTTCATGCCTTAGACTATGTCTGCGGTGAGAAAGTCCTGAGCCCGATCGTTACTGACGACACTGGCTACGTTGCCTTCTTCACCAGGGTCGTCGAGCGCCTTGAGAGGGGCGCAGAGAGGACGTGCCAGCTGATCGAGGAGAAGAGCCACGCCCTCCTAGTGCGGGGGTCGACGGGTGTCTTCAGTCACCTTCTTCGCTTGGATACTCACTTCAATTTTGAGGTCGTGACAGTCCCCGTGCTGAGGGTGATTCGGGGCGCCCTGGCGTGATGGGTGGAGGACCACGTAGACGACCTGATCGAGGAGCTTGGTGCCGGTGACCACGAGGGCCAGTCCGGAGCCGAGGGGCGCTGGGCTAGCAGCAATGGTGACAAAGATGCCAGAAACAGTGAAGACGAGATGCGTCTCCCTAGGTTACTCTTTCCTGTTTCATGTCAAGATTTTGAACAAGACCCCGTGGGCGCGTGAAGGCATTTTTGGAAAAACTCCTCTATGATGTTGATACGTCTCCAACGTATCTATAATTTATGAAGTATTCATGCCATGTTTACAACAATTTTATATGGTTTTGGTATGATTTGCATGGGACTAACCCACACTAACACTGTTTTCAGTAGAAGTAATGTGGTGTTGTTTTTTGTGCAGAAATAAAAGTTCTCGGAATGGGCAGAAACTTTCTGATGATTTTTTTTGGAACAAAAGGGACTCCTGGAGCTTTGGGGGTGTGCCCGAAGAGCCAAAAGCAGGGCACAACCCACCAGGGTGCGCCAGAGGGGCCCAACTTGCCCCGGTGGGTTGTGCTCACCTCGAGGCCCATCTTCGCATGAAACCAATGCCAAAAAATCCTATAAATATTGAAACCATCAGAAATAATCCTAGATCAGAAGTTCCGCCGCCGCAAGCCTCTGTAGACCACAAAGAACCAATCTAGACCCATTTCGGTACCCTGCCGGAGGGGGAAATCATCACCGGTGGCCATCTTCATCATCCTGGCGGCTACCATGATGAGAAGGGAGTAGTCCACCCTCGGGGCTGAGGGTTTGTACCATTAGCTATGTGTTTAAATTCTCTCTCTCTCTCTCTCTCTCGTGTTCTTGAGATGTCATGATCTTGATTTATCGTGGGCTTTGTTAATATAATTGGATCATATGGTGTTTTTCCCTCTCTATCTTGTTGTGAACTGAGTTTTCCCTTTGAGATTTAATTTTATCAGACTGAATACTTTTATTGATTTGAGAGCACTTGATGTATGTTTTGCTATGAACAACCGTGGTGACAATGGGGTATCATAATTATTCACTTGATATGTGTTTTGGCACTCAACTCACGGATTCCCGAGGTGACATTGGGGTAACCTATGGATAGGGGTTGATGCACATTCTCGTCTTTCTTTCTCCGGTAGAAATCTTGGGGCACTCTTTGAGGTTCTTTGTGTTGGATTGAGTATTATGAATCTGAAATTGTCTGATGCTCGCGGTGACATTGGAGTATCTAGGTGATATTAGAGTTGGTTGATTTGTATCATATGTTGTTATTTTAGTACGAACTCTTGATAGATCGATCGGAAAGGATAGCTTTATGTTCTTTTAGTACAAACTCTTGATAGATCGATCGGAAATAATAACTTTGAGATGGTTTCGTACCATATAAACAATTTCTTCTTATGTTCTCCGCTAGATAGGAACTTCGGAGTGATTCTTCATCGCACATTGAGTGATGGTTATGTGATCCAATTATATTAGCATTGTTGATAGATTGCACTAGCGAACGTACATACCCTAGGCCTCATTTTCAAGCATTGCAATACCGTTTTTGCTCAGTTTTCTTACTTGCTACCTTGCTGTTTTTTATTATTCCTGTTAGAAAATTCAATATACACTACCTATATTACACTTTTATCACCATCTCTTCGCCGAACTAGTGCACCCATATAATTTCCCATTGTATTGGGTGTGTTGGGGACACACGAGATTTTTGTTATTTTGTTGTAGGGTTGTTTGAGAGGGACCATCTTCATCCTACACCTCCCACGGATTGATAAACCTTAGGTCATCCACTTGAGGGAAAATTGCTACTGTCCTACAAAATTCTGCACTTGGAGGCCCAACACGAGTCTACAAGAATAAAGTTGCATAGTAGACATCAGATGTACAAAGTAAAGATATGTTCCGCATCTTATTCTGGTGTTATACTGTAATGAGATGAAGGACTTCTGACTATTATAGTCAGTACGACTTAGCTTTGTGTATTCACGACCTTGGATGAGATTCGGGGTGCCCTAGAGGCACGCTCCTCCGGAGCTCCCGAGCCGCGGAGCCTCGGGAGGAACCCGTGAGGGTTTAGGGACTCCGGATGCGCCTCTGCCATGTGTTGGGCTTCACGGGGGTATGAGGAGCGCTAGACATAGGGTTCTCGGCGACAAGCTACCCCATGGTTGCTTTCCTTTTCGCTGGCTTTCCTCGTCGCCCATCTCGCACCCACAACCTCTGAACCAGAGCTGATTGCTGCTGAGGCGGGGGGTGGGCGCTCCTAAGGCCAAGAGTCGAGCGTTCCTGAGGCCAAAGGTAAAAAGCTCCTGAGGCCAAGCCAGCGGTTGAGCACAATGTGTGCCTGCTGGCTTACTCAAGAGCATGGCACGACAAGTCCGACGCCAAAGCTTTGGCGAGCTATGCCCACGGGCGGGCCCGCATCAATTGTATCCTTGGCCCCGAGGGGGCCCTGATGCCGACGGGGCTAGCCCAGACATGAACACCGTGCCTAGCCCCCGCTCATGGGGTGCTCAAGAGGAAATAGCGGGCAGTTGCCGTACCTCCCAAAACACGAACAAGGAAAAAGAGAAACACTGCGAGGAGAAACAATTCCCATGCCTTTTTCTAATTAAGACGCGAAACTTCGAACTTCATTCCAGAAATTTCAAATTAGATTGCAGAAGAGAGCAAAAAAGACTCCTGCGTGCGGCACCTACACAAGTCTTCTAACCAGCGCGGAGCTCAGTACTTCCACTTGGTTGTGCATAGTCATTGGTGGACAGTGTCGTCCGCCAGCGCGGAGCTTGGGGCTTCCACTTGGGCGTGGGAGGGAGACCCCATGGTGCCGAGGGGCGGCACACTAGGGACTCTGGGGCGTGTACAACCCCACTCATTATTACGTGAGAGTGTCATAGATGAAACTGTAGAGACGCTCCATATCCTCGTGAGCGGGCAGCCCGTCCTTTGTCCCCAGGTATGCGGCAGTGTCTCCGCGATTTCCGCATGCCTTGGCGGTTCTTCCGTCGGTGGAGAACTCGCCAGTGCCCTCCCCAGGGAGGAGCCGCTTCCAGACGGGGTGCCCGGCCACATGGGCCCTGAGGCGTGAGCCGTTGAGGTGGCAGCGCTACACGCCTCGCATCATGAGGGGGGCCTTTGCGTCAGGCTCCCTTGCCGCGCGCGGGGCAGACCCCCACACATCATCCTGGTGCGCCCTGCCAGCCCCAGGTGGGCCGGCGCTTGTGGGCACGCTACTGAAGCATGATCTACCTGCGATCCAAGTTTAGCGCCACATGTTCTAAAGATATTGGTTGGGACCGAGGGTGGCTATTATTGAAGGCGCTGGCAGGGCGCCAGGTCGTCTCGTCAGGGATCTCGGTCTCGCATGTGTTGGGGAACGTTGCATGGGAAACAAAAATTTTCCTACGCTCACCAAGATCAATCTAGGAGATGCATCTACGAGGAAAGAGTCAGATCCACATACCCTTGTAGATCGCTAAGCGGAAGCGTTCAAGAACGCGGTTGATGGAGTCGTACTCGCCGCGATTCAAATCGCCGAAGATCCTAGCACCGAACGGACGGTGCCTCCGCGTTCTTCACACGTGCAGCTCGGGGATGTCTCCTCCTTCTTGATCCAGCAAGGGGGAAGGAGAAGTTGACGGAGAAACCCAGCAGCACGACGGCGTGGTGGAGATGGTGGTGGAGGAATTCCAGCAGGGCTTCGCCAAGCACTGCGAACTAGATGAAGATATTCGTGGGAGAGGGAGGGCAGCGCCGAGGCCCGAACTTGTGTTGCTGCCCTCCCTCTGCCTCTCTTTATATAGGGGGGAAAGAGGGGAGGGGGCGCCCCTAGGGTTCCCCCTAGGGGGCGGCGGCCAAGGGGGG
>LR738711.1:369640714-369707608 GCA_902687465.1 Secale cereale
CCCCCCCCCCCAGGCGCCTTGCCCCCCAAGCCAAGGGGGTGCGGCTGCCCTAGGGGGGCCCAGCCCCTTAGGCGCAGGTGGAGGGACCTAGGGGGGGCGCACAGCCCCTGTGTGGGCTGATGTGCCTCCCCCCTTTTGGCCCATGAGGCCCGCAACACTTGCCGGGACCCCCCGAAACTCCTTTCGGTCATCCGACGACTCCCCGGTGCTCCCCGGAACACTTCCGGACTCCGATTCCCATCATCCAATATATCAATCTTCGTCCCCGGACCATTCCGGAGACCCTCGTCACGTCCGGGATCTCATCCGGGACTCCGAACAACCTTCGGTCACCATGCACTGTTCTCACTAACAACCCTAGCGTCACCGAACTTTAAGTGTGTAGACCCTGCGGGTTCGGAAACTATGCAGACATGACCGAGACACTCCCAGGTCAATAACCAATAGCGGGATCTGGATACCCATATTGGTTCCCACACGTTCCTCGATGATCTCATCGGATGAACCACGATGGCAAGGATTCAGGCAATCCCGTATACAGTTCCCTTTGTCTCGTCGGTATGTTACTTGCCCGAGATTCGATCGTCGGTATCTCTATACCTAGTTCAATCTCGTTACCGGCAAGTCTCTTTACTCGTTCCGTAATACTTAATCCCGTGACTAACTACTTAGTCACTTTGAGCTCATTGAGATGACGTATTACCGAGTGGGCCCGGAGATACCTCTCCGTCACACGGAGTGACAAATCCCAGTCTCGATCCATGTCAACTCAACAGACACCTTCGGAGATACCTGTAGAGTACCTTTATAGTCACCCAGTTACGTTGCGACGTTTGGCACACACAAGGCACTCCTACGGTGTCAGTGAGTTACATGATCTCATGGTCATAGGAACTTATACTTGACATGCAGAAAACTATAGCGATAACTGATACGATCAAAAGCTATGTTTAACGTTTGGGTCTCGTCCATCACATCATTCTCCTAATGATGTGATCCCGTTATCAAATGACAACTCATGTCTATGACCTGGAAACCGCGGTCATCTTTGATCAACGAGCTAGTCCTGAAGAGGCTGACTAGGGACACAAAGTTTGTCTATTTATCCACACATGTATTTAAGTTTCCAATCAATACAATTATAGCATGGATAATAAACGATTATCATGAACAAGGAAATATAATAATAACTCTTTTATTATTGCCTCTAGGGCATATTTCCAACAGTCTCCCACTTGCACTAGAGTCAATAATCTAGCATTACAAGGTAATGAATCTAACACCCATAGAGTCTTGGTGTTGATCATGCTTAGCCCGTGGAAGAGGCTTAGTCAACGGATCTGCAACATTCAAATCCGTGTGTACTTTGCAAATGCTTATGTCCTCCTCCTTGACTGAATCGCGAATGGAATTGAAGCGTCGCTTTATGTGTCTGGTCCTCTTGTGAAACCTTGGTTCCTTGGCTAGAGCAATGGCACCAGTGTTGTCACAAAACAGAGTCATTGGGCTCAATGCACTAGGCACAACTCCAAGATCTGTCATGAACTCCTTCATCCAGACACCTTCCTTTGCCGCCTCCGAGGCAGCTATGTACTCCGCTTCGCATGTAGAATCGGCTACCACGCTTTGCTTGGAACTGCACCAGCTTACCGCTCCCCCGTTGAGAATATATACGTATCCGGTTTGAGACTTAGAGTCATCCGGATCAGTGTCAAAGCTTGCATCGACGTAACCCTTTACGACGAGCTCTTGATCACCTCCATAAACGAGAAACATTTCCTTAGTCCTTTTCAGGTACTTCAGGATATTCTTGACCGCTGTCCAGTGATCCATACCAGGATTACTTTGAAACCTTCCAGCCATACTTATGGCAAGGCTGACATCTGGTCTTGTGCACAACATTGCATACATGATAGAGCCTATGGTTGAAGCATAGGGAATGACACTCATCTTTTCTCTATCTTCCGCAGTTACTGGGCATTGAGTTTTACTCAACTTTGTACCTTGCAATACTGGCAAGAACCCCTTCTTGGATTGATCCATTTTGAACTTCTTCAAAACTTTATCAAGGTATGTACTTTGTGAAAGTCCTATCAGGCGTCTCGATCTATCTCTATAGATCTTGATGCCCAATATGAAAGAAGCTTCACCGAGGTCCTTCATCGAAAAACTCTTGTTCAAATACCCCTTCACGCTATCCAAAAGTTCTATATTGTTTCCAATCAGCAATATGTCATCCACATATAATATCAGAAACGCTATAGAGCTCCCACTCACTTTCTTGTAAATAAAAGCTTCTCCGTAAACTTGTACAAACCCAAACGCTTTGATCACCTCATCAAAGCGAAGATTCCAACTCCGAGATGCTTGCACCAGCCCATAAATGGAACGCTGGAGTTTGCAAACTTTGTCAGCATTCTCTGGATCGACAAAACCTTCCGGTTGTATCATATACAACTCTTCCTTAAGAAAACCGTTAAGGAACGCTGTTTTGACATCCATCTGCCAAATTTCATAATCGAAATATGCAGCTATTGCTAACATGATTCGGACGGATTTAAGCATCGCTACGGGTGAGAAAGTCTCATCGTAGTCAACTCCTTGAACTTGTGAAAAAACCCTTTGCCACAAGTCGAGCTTTATACACGGTGACATTACCGTCAGCGTCCGTCTTCCTCTTAAAAATCCATTTATTCTGAATGGCCTTCCGCCCTTCAGGTAATACTTCCAAAGTCCGTACTTTGTTTTCATACATGGATCCCATCTCGGATTTCATGGCCTCTAACCATTTGTCGGAATCCGGGCCCACCATCGCTTCTCCATAGCTCGTAGGTTCACTGTTGTCCAACAACATGACCTCCAAGACAGGGTTACCATACCACTCAGGTGCAGTGCGTACCCTTGTCGACCTACGAGGTTCGGTAGTAACTTGATCAGAAGCTTCTTGGTCATCATCATTGGCTTCCTCTTCAACCGTTGCAGGCTCCACAAAAACATCTTTCTGTGCTGCGCTACTCTCTGGTTGAAGCAGAGGTTCAATAACTTCATCAAGTTCTACCTTCCTCCCACTCAATTCTTTCGAGAGAAACTCTTTCTCGAGAAAGGACCCATTCTTAGCGACAAACACTTTGACCTCGGATCTGAGATAGAAGGTGTACCCAACAGTTTCTTTTGGGTATCCTATGAAGACACATTTGTCCGCTTTGGGTTCGAGCTTTTCTGGCTGAAGCCTTTTGACATAAGCATCGCAACCCCAAACCTTGAGAAAAGACAACTTAGGTTTCTTACCAAACCATAGTTCATACGGTGTTGTCTCAACGAACTTAGATGGAGCCCTATTTAAAGTGAATGCAGCTGTCTCTAACGCATATCCCCAAAACGATAGTGGCAAATCGGCAAGAGACATCATAGAACGCACCATATCTAATAGGGTTCGATTACGACGTTCGGACACACCATCACGCTGTGGTGTTCCAGGTGGCGTCAACTGTGAAACAATTCCACATTTTCTTAAGTGATTGCCAAACTCATAACTCAGATACTCTCCCCCTCGATCAGATCGTAGGAACTTGATCTTCTTGTTACGATGATTCTCAACTTCACTATGAAATTGCTTGAACTTTTCAAACGTTTCAGACTTATGCTTCATCAAGTAAATATACCCATATCTACTTAAGTCGTCAGTGAAGGTGAGAAAATAACGATATCCACCGCGCGCCGTGACACTCATCGGTCCACACACATCAGTATGTATGATTTCCAATAAGTCACTAGCCCGTTCCATTGTTCCTGAAAACGGGGTCTTAGTCATCTTGCCCATGAGGCACGGCTCGCATGTGTCAAGTGATTCAAAATCAAGAGACTCCAAAAGTCCATCAGCATGGAGCTTCCTCATGCGTTTCACGCCGATATGACCCAGACGGCAGTGCCACAAGAAAGTGGTACTATTGTTATCAACTCTACATCTTTTGGCATCAATGTTATGAACATGTGTATCATCACTATCGAGATTCAATAAGAATAAACCCCCTACTTCGGGTGCATGACCATAAAAGATATTACCCATATAAATAGAACAACCTTTATTCTCTGATTTAAATGAGTAACCGTCTCGCATTAAACAAGATCCAGATATAATGTTCATGCTCAACACAGGCACTAAATAACAATTATTCAGGTTCATAACTAATCCCGATGGTAATCGAAGAGCGAGCGTGCCGACGGCGATCACATCAACCTTGGAACCATTCCCCACGCGCATCGTCACTTCGTCCTTCGCCAGCCTCCGTTTATTCCACAGTTCCTGTTTAGAGTTGCAAATGTGAGCAACCGAACCGGTATCAAATACCCAGGCACTACAACGAGAGTTGGTAAGGTACACATCAATAACATGTATATCACATATACCTTGTTTGTTGTTGTTGTTGGCCCCCTTCTTGTCTGCCAGATACTTGGGGCAGTTCCGCTTCCAGTGGCCGTTCCCCTTGCAATAGAAACACTCAGTCTCTGGCTTGGGCCCAGCCTTGGGTTTCTTCACTGGATGAGCAACTGCCTTGCCACCCTTCTTAGAGTTACCCTTCTTGCCCTTGCCATTCTTCTTGAAACTGGTAGTTTTATTGACCATCAACACTTGATACTCCTTCTGGATGTCTGACTCAGCGACTTTCAGCATCGCAAACAGCTCGGCGATGGATTTGTTCATCCCTTGCATGTTATACTGCTGCACGAAGCTCTTGTAGCTAGGTGGGAGTGACTGGAGAATTCTGACAATGATAGCCTCCTCCGGGAACACAAGTCCCAGATCAGCTATGCGGGTATAGTACCCAGACATCTTCAGTAAGTGCTCACTGACAGACGAATTCTCCTCCATCTTGCAAGCAAAGAATTTATCGGTGGTCTCATACCTCTCGATCTTGGCATTCTTCTCAAAGATGAACTTCAACTCCTGGAACATCTCATATGCTCCATGACGTTCAAAACGCCTTTGAAGTCCTCCAACATGGCACACTGCACTACTGAGTAGTCATCCGCACGCGACTGCCAGGCGTTCATAATGTCCACAGAGGCCGGAGCGGGGGGTTCACCTAGCGGTGCGTTTAGGACATAAACCTTTTGGGCAGCTGTGAGGATGATCCTCAGATTGCGGAGCCAGTCCACAAAGTTGCTCCCATCATCTTTCAGCTTAGTTTTCTCTAGGAACGCATTAAAATTCAGGGGAGCTATTGCGGGAGCCATCTACAACCAAAGATTTGCAAAGACATCTTAGACTATTGTTCATGATAAGTGAGTTTTAACTAATCAAATTACTTATAACTCCCACTCAAATTGACATCCCTCTGGTCATTCGAGCGTGGCATGATCCAAATCCACCAACCCAAGTCCGATCATCACGTGAGATGAGGTGGTGTCAATGGTGAACATCTTCATGTTGATCATATCTACTATATGACTCATGCTCGACCTTTCGGTCTTCCGTGTTCCGAGGCCATGTCTGTACATGCTAGGCTCGTCAAGTCTAACCCGAGTGTTCTGCATGTGCAAAACTGGCTTGCACCCGTTGTATGCGAACGTAGAGTCTATCACACCCGATCATCACGTGGTGCTTCGAAACGACGAACCTTCGCAACGGCGCACACTCGGGGGCAACACAATTTTATCTTGAAATTTTAGTGAGGGATCATCTTATAATGCTACCGTCGTCCTAAGCAAAATAAGATGCATAAAAAGATTAACATCACATGCAAATCATAAGTGACATGATATGGCCATCAACTCGTGCTTTTGATCTCCATCTCCAAAGCACCGGCATGATCTCCATCGTCACCGGCGTAACCCCATGATCCCCATCATCATGATCTCCATCATCGTGTCGCCATCGGGGTTGTCGCGCGCCCACCATGCTCTTACTACTATTGCTACCGTTTAGCGATAAAGTAAAGCATTACATAGCGCTTAATGATTGACACGCAGGTCATACAAAAATTAAAGACAACCCTATGGCTCCTGCCGGTTGCCGTATACATCGACATGCAAGTCGATATTAACTATTACAACATGATCATCTCATACATCAAATATATCTCATCATGTCATTGGCCATATCATATCACATACATACCCTGCAAAAACAAGTTAGACGTCCTCTAAATTGTTGTTGCATGTTTTACGTGGCTGCTATGGGTATCTAGCAAGAACGCTTCTTACCTACGCAAAACCACAACGGTGATATTTAAGTTGCTATTTAACCTTCTACAAGGACCGCCTTCGTCGAATCCGATTCAACTAAGATGGGAGAGACAGACACCCGCCAGCCATCTTATGCAACAAAAGTCGCATGTCTGTCGATGGAACCGGTCTCATGTACGTGGACATGTAAAGTTGGTCCGGGCCGCTTCATCCCATAATACCGCTGAATCAAGAAAGACCAAGGAGGGAAGCAATCTAAACATCAACGCCCACAAACCCCTTTGTGTTCTACTCGTGAAAACATCTACGCAAGAACCTAGCTCATGATGCCACTGTTGGGGAACGTTGCATGGGAAACAAAAATTTTCCTACGCTCACCAAGATCAATCTAGGAGATGCATCTACGAGGAAAGAGTCAGATCCACATACCCTTGTAGATCGCTAAGCGGAAGCGTTCAAGAACGCGGTTGATGGAGTCGTACTCGCCGCGATTCAAATCGCCGAAGATCCTAGCACCGAACGGACGGTGCCTCCGCGTTCTTCACACGTGCAGCTCGGGGACGTCTCCTCCTTCTTGATCCAGCAAGGGGGAAGGAGAAGTTGACGGAGAAACCCAGCAGCACGACGGCGTGGTGGAGATGGTGGTGGAGGAATTCCAGCAGGGCTTCGCCAAGCACTGCGAACTAGATGAAGATATTCGTGGGAGAGGGAGGGCAGCGCCGAGGCCCGAACTTGTGTTGCTGCCCTCCCTCTGCCTCTCTTTATATAGGGGGGAAAGAGGGGAGGGGGCGCCCCTAGGGTTCCCCCTAGGGGGCGGCGGCCAGGGCTAGGGTTTCCCCCCCCCCCCCAGGCGCCTTGCCCCCCAAGCCAAGGGGGGTGCGGCTGCCCTACGGGGGCCCAGCCCCTTAGGCGCAGGTGGAGGGACCTAGGGGGGGCGCACAGCCCCTGTGTGGGCTGATGTGCCTCCCCCCTTTTGGCCCATGAGGCCCGCAACACTTGCCGGGACCCCCCGAAACTCCTTTCGGTCATCCGACGACTCCCCGGTGCTCCCCGGAACACTTCCGGACTCCGATTCCCATCATCCAATATATCAATCTTCGTCCCCGGACCATTCCGGAGACCCTCGTCACGTCCGGGATCTCATCCGGGACTCCGAACAACCTTCGGTCACCATGCACTGTTCTCACTAACAACCCTAGCGCCACCGAACCTTAAGTGTGTAGACCCTGCGGGTTCGGAAACTATGCAGACATGACCGAGACACTCCCAGGTCAATAACCAATAGCGGGATCTGGATACCCATATTGGTTCCCACACGTTCCTCGATGATCTCATCGGATGAACCACGATGTCAAGGATTCAGGCAATCCCGTATACAGTTCCCTTTGTCTCGTCGGTATGTTACTTGCCCGAGATTCGATGGTCGGTATCTCTATACCTAGTTCAATCTCGTTACCGGCAAGTCTCTTTACTCGTTCCGTAATACATAATCCCGTGACTAACTACTTAGTCACTTTGAGCTCATTGAGATGACGTATTACCGAGTGGGCCCGGAGATACCTCTCCATCACACGGAGTGACAAATCCCAGTCTCGATCCATGTCAACTCAACAGACACCTTCGGAGATACCTGTAGAGTACCTTTATAGTCACCCAGTTACGTTGCGACGTTTGGCACACACAAGGCACTCCTACGGTGTCAGTGAGTTACATGATCTCATGGTCATAGGAACTTATACTTGACATGCAGAAAACTATAGCGATAACTGATACGATCAAAAGCTATGTTTAACGTTTGGGTCTCGTCCATCACATCATTCTCCTAATGATGTGATCCCGTTATCAAATGACAACTCTTGTCTATGACCTGGAAACCGCAGTCATCTTTGATCAACGAGCTAGTCCTGAAGAGGCTGACTAGGGACACAAAGTTTGCCTATTTATCCACACATGTATTTAAGTTTCCAATCAATACAATTATAGCATGGATAATAAACGATTATCATGAACAAGGAAATATAATAATAACTCTTTTATTATTGCCTCTAGGGCATATTTCCAACAGCATGCCCTTGATGATCTTGACATCCATGCTGATGAGGGAAGCGCATGCGGGCCTCACCTTTGCTCGCATGGTGAGTTTATCGATTGTGGCATAGAGGCATCTGTGGCCGTCGCCCTGAGGCCGGCCCCTGGTTCCTCTGCTCTGCTGACCGTCATTACCGGCACCTGGTCATGCCAACCAGGGAGTGGCCCTTCGCGGTGACTCCTGGAGGGTTCGTGCATCCTGGGCATACTCAGGGGAAGCACCCCGTGGGCCAGGGGGACGATATCGCGTGCAATATTGCTGCCGCAGGGCCCTCTGGAAGGACAAGCAGACGCAGTAGGAGCAGGTGTGAATCCCCGACCGTACCTGCGATGCAAGCGGGAGACGAAGAGGCTCCCCGCCCCCGCAGGCGGCATCGAGCAGCTCGGCGACCCGGTCAAGCAAAACGTCGTGATTGCCTTCCGCAAGCCGGCAGCGCAACACCTCTCGTGCCACGAGGAGCACGACTCGCGCATTCATCGGCCCAAGACGAGTGTGAGTGGATGACGCCGCGGCGTAGTTGGAGGACCATGCCGTAGCGCAATTGCGACACCGCGAGGGAGAGGGAAGCAACAGATCCCTCCACCGACGGGCAGTGACGCCAGTGGCGGAATTAGCCACGAGGATCATGGGGTGGTGATGAGCTCCGCGGCCGAGAGGCGCCACCCGAGTGGCGTGAGCGGCCCAACTATGGGGACCCCGACTCATAAGTCGTGATCACCAAATGCATGTGTACATTGATCCTAGAGATCAATGCTCACTGAACAAATTAAAGCTGAATAACAAGAGTCTTACATCCATACATACCATCTTACACAAATTATGACCATTTTGGTCAAGTCTTCATAAACTCGCAGTGGAAATCTTTAACGATAGCGTGAACCCATCCCATCCGCCTTAACCCTACGGGCATTTTGACTGGGAAAGCGTCCTAGCTCAAATGTTCGTCACCAGGGTACTCTTCATTATATCCTGCTCTTTCACGCCTAGCCAATAAAATAACCAATGGCAAGCCAATGAGTACTTTGAATGTACTCGCAAGCAACCCATGTTTTGGAACAAGGTATGACAATGCATGATATAGCTCTAAGTAGGTAATTTTGCAGATAGCTAGTTTGGCTGCAATGACACGTCCTAACAACTTGTAAATCATGCATCATAAGAATTCAGATATTCATGTGAACAGGTTTATAGATATCAACATGAATAGAGTTTGGATCAACTCCAACTTAATCAACATATCGTGTCCTTCATTTCGACTCAAGTAGTTTTCTCCACACAACCACACACACACACACATACAAGGTTTCATAAACAATGGACGTAGCCCAAGAACGGCTATCCAACTGTCTTTGACTGTGGACACGGCTATTCAAATAGTTTTACACTCTGCAGAGGTTGCACACTTTACCCACAATATCCGGGAAGCTTTGGTATCATCCACGACCCGCGGTACCTCAAGTACCCAGGATAAGCACCCAATCACTACCTTTCCCTAGATGCCATTAACATGGAGTCCAATCGATTGATTTCACCCTCGTGCCACAATCGTGATCACATGTTTAATTCTGTGGAGCTACGCTCCCATATTCAACACATTGCACAAGCTTGGGGGTACCAACGGTGTGTCCGGTGCCCTGTAAAAACAGCCATGGCCAACTATACAAGCACGACCCCGCCCCGAGAGTGACCATGCCACTCTCATCACTAGTAATGTGTCCTCCATGCTATTGCAGACTAGGTAATCAATAATGCCCTTTCCATATAAGGGTGGAGTGGTTGCGCATGTAAGGATTGAGTAACGGTCACAACTTAAACCAATCTGTTTTTGAAAACAACACACTCACTTGCCTCGGTACACCACTTCGTTAGCAAGTGGTTACTTAGCTCAACATCTCCCTCGGGCATGTAGTGACCAGGATCCGAATGGACCGAAGTCTCTGTGTTCTGTGTCATCCCTGGATCGGTAATGCTGACACACACAATACTTGAAGGATTTATAACAGAGTGGCAATCACACACTTATTACATCGAATGTATCGAATGAGAACTTATTACAAAAGTATATGGCTTAAGGCCATCTAACAAAATAACAGCGGAAGGCTTGGAAGATAAGTGAGTCCATCAACTCCAATGGCATAGCTGAGTGCATGACAAAAGACCTAGCACGTCTTATTCCTCGTCTGAAAAGTCTGCAACGTAATATATTGCAGCCCGAAAACGGGTCAGCACATGGAATATGCTGACAAGATAACACAGAAGATGCAAGTAACAGAATAAAGGCTATACTATATGCATATTTGGCTGGTGGAGGCTCTAAGGTTAAAGTTTTTGCGTAAAGCCAATTTTTCCCTACAACAAAGGAATAGATTTTATTTTAACTATCATGTTGGTTGAAAATCATTGAGAAGGTACCTCCAATTCAATCCCAAATTAAAAGTAATCATTAACCCAACAAATTAAATTATAGAGTGATAAGATCAACCAATAATTCAACTACTACATACTCAAGATGTCCATAACCGGGGACATGGCTAATCATGATCAGTTTGTACACTCTGCAGAGGTTTGTGCACTTTTCCCACAAGACTCGATCGCCTCCGTTTGGTTTCTCACACTGCATGGTGTTTGAGAAACGGATGACCGAGACACAGTCTTTCCGAAGAGGTCCCTTTAACCGGATAGATAGGCCGGTACACCTACAATCCCTCTACATCTGCTAGCCCATCACGGAAAGGTTTCCCACAACTTACTCAACTATGCCAGAGCCCATATTGGCATGTGGCTGCACACGGAAGTTTCTAGCATGAATAGTTTTATGATCCCTTTGAGCCTGGGTGGCATTCCATAGGAAAAATCACACGGAACCCCGGGATTTCCTAGGACAACACTGGATTCCCCAGGTTCCCTGCAACCAATCCACCTAGATGTGTATTCAAGTAGCCACCTTAAGTTGAATCCTTAATTAACAACTCACATCTATCATGGATTTCACTCAAACCCCAAACCACGTCTACGAGCATAGCATAGCAACCTTAGCAAATGTAGAAGTAACTCCCAAGGGTTTGAAAATAATGCAGGTAATAGGTTCTACCTCAATCTACTTCCCAGTCCCACAAGTTAAGATATCCTACTCATGCAATGTGTGAGGGTTTGATCTCATGCATAAAAACTGGGTAATAAAGTATGATCAAAGTGTTACTTGCCTTCCTGACGATTCGCAAAACCTAAAGACTCGTAGTAGCACGCTTCACAGTCCGGATATTCTATCGCAAGCAAACAATAGCATACATAAGCAAACAAGCAATGATGCACCAAAAAAACTCCAAAAGATAAGATCTAACCAGAAAGTTCAACTTAAGAACTCCGGTTTGAAAAAAGAATCAAACCGAAAGAAGCAACGAAACTCAAACTGCGAAAGAAACAATCTCCAGATACTAATTGATCTAAAGTCAAATTTTATAGTAGCCAAGACTTTGTTCAAGTTGGTTAAACAGAAACAGGGAATCGAGAAGAAGATCTGGGATTTTGAATTACCTGATTCTGACTCTCGAGCGAAAAGAAAAACGAAAAACAAGATCAGGGCAGAAATCACGATCAGAATAATCGCGGATAAATACCCCGAAAAAGAAAACTGACGAACATGCTAATGAACGAACGTTCGCTGTCTACTGCTAACGGACGAAAAGCGTTAGTTAAAACGAACATACGGATGAACGTCCGCTAAATAGCTAAACCGAAGAAAACCGAACCGATCTATACCTAAAAAAACGAATCTACGGTTTTACGAAAAAACCGATCGGTTTTAAAAAAACCGATGGCTACCTCGAACTCGGCGTACTCCGGCGAAGATCCGGCGACGGCGGGCGGCGGGTCCAGCGGCGGCGGCGGCGTGCGGGGCGGCGGCGATCGGCGCGGCAGCCGCGGCGGGCGGCGCGACAGCGGCGAAGCGGCGGCGCGGCGGCTAGGGTTAGGCGGCGGGGTGCGGGCTGGCTGCTGCTACCTCGGGCTGGGGCTGGCAGTTATAAAGCCCAGAGTCCTGGGCTAACACGGCCCGGAGTCGGTTCCCTCGTTTTTTTCTTCTAAAAGAGTCCCGACGTAGCAAAACTAACGAAAGAAATACTAAACAGACTCCAGAAATCCCGAAATAAATTTTCACCGTCCTCTAATAATATTTAGGACAAAGTGAACATTTTTCCCGGACGTAAATGAAATTTTGAAAATCGCGCATTTTTCCTATGCAAATAAAGTCGCAAATAAATCCAGAAAAATACCAAAAGTGATTTTAACATTTTCCTCCAATATTTCTGTTACTTTGGAGAAGTCATATTATCTTCTCTCATATATGGTATTTAGAAATATTTTTACGAGAGAAAATTAATTAAAATCGCACTGTCCTCGTACCGGTATTCAAGCGAACTCAAATACGAAATGGTAGAATTCCCAACTCTCTCCGAAGGTCCTTGAGTTGCTTAGAATTTCGAGGAACGCCACAAAAAAAATGCAAAGC
Organism: Secale cereale; assembly: GCA_902687465.1. Classification (NCBI taxonomy): domain Eukaryota; kingdom Viridiplantae; phylum Streptophyta; class Magnoliopsida; order Poales; family Poaceae; genus Secale; species Secale cereale. The sequence goes on from LR738711.1 coordinate 369,653,497, forward strand.
GCATGCAATGCAGTATGATCTATTTATAACATTCCAAATTGAAAATTTGGGATGTTACAAACCTACCCCCCTTAGAATGAATCTTGCCCTCGAGATTCGACTTGGCTAGAGAACATGTGTGGGTGGTCCTTGTGTAGATCATCTAATCTGTCCCAGGTGGCTTCTTCCTCAATGTGGTGACTCCACTGAACTTTGCAAAACTTGATAACGTTACTACGGGTGACTCTGCTCGAAAATTCGAGGATCTTAACAGGCTTCTCCTCGTAGGTCAAATCACTGTCCAACTGAATTTCTTCTAGGGGTACTGTGTCTCTAAGCGGTATATCAGCCATCTCCGCATGGCACTTCTTAAGCTGCGAAACGTGAAACACGTCGTGCACTCCTGGCAGTCCTTCGGGCAATTCCAACTTATAGGCAACCTCTCCCATGCATTCCAAAACACGATAGGGTCCCACAAATGTTGGGGCTGGCTTCCCCTTAACTCCAAAACGTTTAACTCCTCGCAGAGGCGATACTCTCAAGTACGCTCTGTCTCCGATTTCGTAGGCTACCTCCTTGCGCTTCGAGTCTGGATAACTCTTCTGCCTGGACTGAGCTACCTTCAATCTATCTCAAATCAACTTCACCTTCTCCTCAGACTCTTTGATCAAGTCTGGTCCAAACAACTGTCGATCTCCAACTTCATCCCATATTAACGGTGTTCGGCATCTCCTTCCATACAATGCCTCGAACGGTGCCATCTTCAAACTGGCCTGGTAACTATTGTTGTACGAGAACTCCGTGTAGGGCAAATTATCATCCCAACTAGATCCATAATCTAACGCACAGGCTCTCAACATGTCCTCCAGGATCTGGTTGACTCTCTCGGTCTGTCCATCGGTCTGTGGATGAAAAGCTGTGTCTAATTCCAGCCTTGTTCCCAGAGTTTGGTGTAGCTAATGCCAAAACTTTGAGGTGAACTATGTTCCTCTATTTGATACAATGGTCCTCGGAACTCCGTGCAGACATACGATCCTGGTCATGTATATCTTGGCCAACGTCGCACTGGTGTATGTGGTTTTCACGGGGATAAAGTGGGCTACTTTGGTCAAACGGTCCACTATTAACCAGATTGAATCATATCCTTCTTTGGTCCTAGGCAATCCGGTGATAAAATCCATGCCAAGCTTCTCCCACTTCCATTCGGGTATCGTCATAGGCTGCAACAATCCTACTGGTTTCTGATGTTCTGCCTTTACTCTTTGGCATACATCACATACTGCTACATACTCGGCAATATCCTTCTTCATTCCCGTCCACCAGAAACATTCCTTCAAATCCAAATACATCTTGGTGTTTCCGGGGTGTATCGAGTATGGCGAATCATGTGCTTCCTGCAGTATCAACTTCCTGATCTCCGGGTCGTTGGGCACATAGATTCGATCCTCAAACCACAAGGTGTCGTGTTCGTCTTCACGAAATCCCTTGGCTTTTCCTTCACTCATCTGTTTCCTTATCTCTGCGATTTCCTTATCATCCTTTTGGGCTTCACGTATCTTTCCCAGCAATGTCGACTGAAGTTCCAACGTTGCCAAGAAACCTCTAGGGACTATCTCAACCGAAGCTCCCTAAGATCTTCTGCTAACTCCTATGGCAATCCCCCTTTTATTAGGGTATTTGCATAACTCTTCTGGCTCAAAGCATCTGCCACGACGTTGACCTTTCCGGGATGATAGTGCAGCTTCATATCATAATCCTTTATAAGCTCCAACCATCTCCTCTGTCTGAGGTTCAGCTCCTTTTGTGTGAAAATGTACTTCAAACTCTTGTGATCCGTGTACACATCACAACGATTTCCAATAAGGTAATGTCTCCAGGTTTTCAGTGCATGCACTACAGCTGCTAACTCCAGATCGTGCATCGCGTAATTCAACTGATGCGGTCGCAGTTGACGGGATGCATAGGAAACAACTCTTCCATCCTGCATAACTACTCCTCCAAGCCCTAAGCGTGAAGCGTCGCAGTACACTTGGAAATCCTTGCGTATATCTGGCAATATCAGCACTGGGGCTGTCGTCAACCGTTTTTTCAACTCCTGGAAACTTTCTTCACACTCTACAGTCCAATCAAACTTTGTCTCTTTCTTCGACAATGTCGTCAATGGCTTTGCAATCTTGGAGAAATTTTCTATGAATCTCCGGTAGTATCCCGCGAGTCCAAGAAAACTGTGGATCTCTCCAACTGAAGTGGGTGCCAACCATTCAGTGACTGCCTGCACTTTGACGGGGTCCACTGCTATACCTTCTCCCGATATAACATGCCCTAGGAATCCGACTTCCTTCAACCAAAACTCGCATTTGCTAAACTTGGCATACAACTGATGTTCTCTGAGCTTCTCCAATACCAACCGCAAATACTCTGCATGTTCTTCCTCTTCCTTTGAGTATACCAGAATATCGTCAATGAATACCACGACGAAGTTATCCAAGAACTCCATGAACACTTTGTTCATCATACTCATCAAGTAGGCAGGAGCGTTAGTCAATCCAAATGACATAACTGTATACTCATATAGCCCGTACCTTGTGGCGAAGGCTGTCTTAGGTATATCCTTCTCTCGAATCTTCAATTGGTGGTATCCAGATCGTAGATCTATCTTGGAGAATACTTTCGCTCCCTGGAGTTGGTCGAACAAATCATTGATCATCGGCATCGGGTACTTATTCTTAAGAGTCACTTCGTTCAATGCACGATAATCAACGACCATTCTTAAAGATCCATCCTTCATCTCGACCAAAAGCATTGGGGCTCCCCAAGGGGATGAAATTCGGCGAATAAATCCTTTCTCCAATAACTCCTTAATCTGCTTCTTGATCTCCTCCAGATCATTCGCTGGCATCCGATACGGTCTCTTAGATATTGGTCCGGTGCCAGGCAACAAATCTATCAAAAACTCAATATCTCTATCCGGTGGCATGCCAGGTAACTCCTCTGGAAACACAACCGGATAATCCTTTACTACTGGCACTTCCTCCTAAACAACTCCCGTGAGAGAATGTACTTGGGTCCTTATGGGCGAATGCCTAGATACATACTTAATCCTTTTTTCCCTCCGGGGTGGTAAGCAAAATAGACTTGCTGGCACAATCGATGTTACCTCCATACTTCGATAGCCAATCCAAACCTAATATCACATCCAATCCTTGTGACTCCAGAACTATTAGGTCAGAGGGAAAAGTGTGGCGTCCTATGGTCAATGGCGTCTGAAAACATCCTTGGTGTGCCATATACTCTGCTCCTGGTGAACTTACTAACATGGGGGTCTTAAGAACTCAGGTGGACATCCTATGTCTATTTACGAATCCCCTTGAAATGTATGAATGCGATGCACCAGTATCGAAAAGAACTATTGCGGTAGATGTCTTAACCAAAAACTTACTGACAACAGCATTTGGTTGCTCTTCTACCTCCTCCACGGTCACGTGGTTCACTTGTCCTTTGTTGAACGGATTGGGCTTCTGCCCGGCGCTTCCATTGCCATTCTCATTCTTAGCTTAAGGGCAGTCATTGGCATAATGTCCATTCTTCTCGCACTTGAAATAAGTGACGTGGCTGAAATCCTTTTTAGCGGGTGTGGACGGGGTAGAGCGGCTCTGGTTAGTACTTGCTCCATTCCCATTTCCATTCTTAGGGCCATTGTGGTTTTGGGGAATTCCATGGGTATATCCTCACGAATTCGGAGTGAATCGGGGCTTCTGCTGGGCTCCAGAATTATTCCTTCCTTGTCCATACTTCCTCTTGCGGCTTTCAATATGCTAGTGCTTCCCTTCAATCATAAGAGCTTTATCTACCAACTCTTGGTAGTTGTTGAAAGTTGCCACCATCAACTGTACGCTCATCTCATCATTCAGCCCTTCCATAAGTCTCTCCTGCTTAGCGGCATCTGTGGCCACATCATCTGGGGCATAACGAGATAGGGTACTCAACTCATCCACGTACTGAGCTATAGTATGGTTTCCTTGGCGCAAGTTGCGAAACTCCCGCTTCTTCATGCTCATAGCTCTAGTTGAGACATGGGCAGTACGGAAAGCTTGCTGAAACTGCTCCCAAGTGACATTGGCTATAGGGAAAGTGGTTGTGTAGTTCTCCCACCATGCTGCGGCTGGTCCAGACAACTGGTGTGCGGCAAATCGCACCTTCTCAGCATCCGAGCAATTGGCGGTGGTCAAATCCCTTCCAATTTTGCATAGCCAGTCATCAGCCACTATTGGTTCGATGCTGCTAGCAAACATGGGTGGTTGCAACCTTAAGAAACGTGTCAGGTTGTCCACGGGTGGTGGTGGTGGAGGGTTGTTGTTGTTGTTCTGGTTGTTCTGAGTGTTCTAGACAAGAAGTTGCATCAAGGTGTTCTGCTACTGGATCAGCTGGGTGAGCTCAAGGGGGAACTCAAATCTAGGCTCACGTCTTGGAGGCATCTGATGGGTGTAGAGGGAAGAGATTAGAACAGAATTGAGGTCTAAGGGAAAATCACTACCCATATGCACATGAGACAAACACAATCATATCACACCAATCAATTTCAAGCAAGGTCTTACAAATATAACTGTCGTTACAAAGAGTTCTCTAAATACTATTGTGTGGGGTAACTACTAGTCACAGGGTGGTCATCTAAAAATATTGATCGGCGGACGATTCCATGATGTCTGCTCCAGCTTCATCTACATAGTCTTCGTCTTTACTATCATCGGGTTCTGAATCCGTGTCGTCGATGATAATGTAATCTTCGGGAGGAATCTCCTTGGGTTCTTCTTCCTCTTCTTCACCTCCTGGTGCTGGATCTCCCATGAATACTCCTAGCTTCCTTGTCAAATCATCATTCTTCTCCACTAGTATCAACATCTCCTCCTCGTATCCGTCACGAGTAGACTTAAGTTCTTCCTCTAGCTCCAAATTCCTGTTTAGTGCCTTCTTCAATTCTATCATCCCAGCGCACATCTGGTGCTCCTGTCGTCGAATGTGCTGGTTCAACTCCTGGATGAATGCTGCAATGGACCTATCCTTCCGAGTGCTGATCATATCCCAATGCTCATCTCGGCGTCCACAAATCTGGTAGATGGTGTCCTTCAGCTCCTGCTTATAGACTTCTCCGATCATTCCCATCGTGATGTGGGCGGCCATGCTCTTGCCTAGACTCCAGGTTGGCGCATCAACAGAAAACTCTATTGGCTCAGTGGATGGTGCGAAGGTTCTTCCGGGAATTTGAACTTGTATACTCCATCGCTCCTCTTCCGGTAAAGTGGCGGTGTAGGTCCCGGTAAAGCTTGGTATTCCTATGTTCAGGTACCTAGTGACTTCCTTCAAGTGTTGTCCAAATGGTGTGTCTTCATCCGGTTGAGTGAACTTGTTCCTTGGGTCCACCATCCTAAAGAAGTGGAAAATGGAGAGAAGTCAGAAATGAGTAGAGAAGAGTGATCTAGGGTCTGTCTTAGTGGTCGTGTCCAACAGTCAGCGTGTGCTCTGATACTATCTTTGTAGCGACCACGATCTGAATGGACCGAAGTCTCTGTGTTCTGTGTCATCCCTGGATCGGTAATGCTGACACACACAGTACTTGAAGGATTTATAACAGAGTGGCAATCACACACTTATTACATCGAATGTCTCCAATGAGAACTTATTACAAAAGTCTATGGCTTAAGGCCATCTAACAAAATAACAGCGGAAGGCTTGGAAGATAAGTGAGTCCATCAACTCCAACGGCATAGCTGAGTGCATGACAAACGACCTAGCATGTCTTATTCTTCGTCTGAAAAGTCTGCAACGTAATATGTTGCAGCCCGAAAACGGGTCAGCACATGGAATATCCTGGCAAGATAACACAGAAGATGCAAGTAACAGAATAAATGCTATACTATATGCATATTTGGCTGGTGGAGGCTCTAAGGTTAAAGTTTTTGCGTAAAGCTAATTTTTCCCTACAACAAAGGAATATATTTTATTTTAACTATCATGTTGGTTGAAAATCATTGAGAATGTACCTCCAACTCAATCCCAAATTAAAAGTAATCATTAACCCAACAAATTAAATTATGGAGTGATGAGATCAACCAATAATTCAAGTACCAGATACTCAAGATGTCCATAACCGGGGACACGGCTAATCATGACCAGTTTGTACACTCTGCAGAGGTTTGTGCACTTTTTCCACAAGACTCGATCGCCTCCGTTTGATTTCTCGCACTGCATGGTGTTTGAGAAACGGATGACCGAGACACAGTCATTCCGAAGAGGTCCCCTTAACCGGATAGATAGGCCGGTACACCTACAATCCCTCTACATCTGCTAGCCCATCACAGAAAGGTTTCCCACAACTTACTCAACTATGCCAGAGCCCATATTGGCATGTGGCTGCACACGGAAGTTTCTAGCATGAATAGATTTATGATCCCTTTGAGCCTGGGTGGCATTCCATAGGAAAAATCACACGGAACACCGGGATTTCCTAGGACAACACTGGATTCCCCAGGTGCCCAGCAACCAATCCACCCAGATGTGTATTCAAGTAGCAACCTTAAGTTGAATCCTTAATTAACAACTCACATCTGTCATGGATTTCACTCAAACCCCAAACCACGTCTACGAGCATAGCATAGCAACCAAAGCAAACGTAGAAGTAACTCCCAAGGGTTTGAAAATAATGCAGGTAATAAGTTCTACCTCAATCTACTTCTCAGTCCCACAAGTTAAGAGATCCTACTCATGCAATGTGTGAGGGTTTGATCTAATGCATAAAAACTGGGTAATAAAGTATGATCAAAGTGTTACTTGCCTTGCTGACGATTCGCAAAACCTAGAGACTCGTAGTAGCACGCTTCATAGTCCGGGTATTCTATCGCAAGCAAGCTATATCATACATAAGCAAACAAGCAATGATGCACCAACAAAACTCCAAAAGATAAGCTCTAACCAGAAAGTTCAACTTAAGCACTCCGGTTTGCAAAAAGAATCAAACCAAAAGAAGCAACGAAACTCAAACTACGAAAGAAACGAGCTCCGGTTACTAATTGATCTAAAGTCAAATTTTACAGTAGCCAAAACTTTGTTCAAGTTGGTTAAACGGAAGGAGGGCATCGAAACGAAGATCCGGGATTTTGAATCACCTGATTCCCACTCTCGAGCGAAAAGAAAAACGAAAAACAAGATCAGGGCAGAAATCGCGATCGGAATAATCGCAGATAAATACCCCGAAAAAGAAAACTGCCGAACAGGCTAACGAACGAACGTTCACCGTTTGCTGCTAACGGACGAAAAGCGTTCGTTAAAACGAACGTACGGACGAACGTCCGCTAAATAGCTAAACCGAAGAAAACCGAACCAATCTAAACCTAAAAAAACAAATCTACGGTTTTACGAAAAAAAACCGATAGGTTTTAAGAAAACCAATGGCTACCTCGAAGTCGGTGTACTCCGGCGAAGATCCGGCGGCGGCGGTCGACGGGTCCGGCGTCGGCGGTCGGCGCGGTGGCGGCGGGTCCGGCGGCGCGGCGGCTAGGGTTAGGCGGCGGGGTGCGGGCTGGTTGCTGCTGCCTCGGGCCTGGGCTGGCACTTATAAAGCCCAGAGTCCTGGGCTAACACGGCCCGGAGTCGGTTCGCTCGTTTTTGTTTATTTTTTCTAAAAGAGTCCTGACGTAGCAAAACTAACGAAAGAAATACTAAACGGACTCCAAAAATCCCGAAATAAATTTTAACCGTCCTCTAATAATATTTAGGACAAAGTGAACATTTTTCCCGGACCTAAATGCAATTTTGAAAAACACGCATTTTTCCTATGCAAATAAAGTCGCAAAAAAATCCAGAAAAATAGCAAAAGTGATTTTAACATTTTTCCTCCAATATTTCTGTTACTTTGGAGATGTCATATTATGTCCGCTCATATATGGTATTTAGAAATATTTTTAGGAAAGAAAAATAATTAAAATCACACTGTCCTCGTACAGGTATTCGAGCGAACTCAAATACGAAACGGTAGAATTCCCAACTCTCTCCGAAGGTCCTTGAGTTGCTTAGAATTTCGAGGAACGCCACAACAAAAAATGCAAAGTGCATGCAATGCATTATGATCTATTTATAACATTCCAAATTGAAAATTTGGGATGTTACAGGGCATTAGTGGCATTTGAAGGGAAGTATTTAGAATATTTTTGTCTCCATCACCATGCATAAACCCGTCCCTTTTTAAATATTTCAAAAGCCTGACATATTCAGAAAGGGTTTTTAATGGAGTTGACAAATATTTTGAACATCACCATGTGTTTAAACTCTTATATATGAAAAATATATGTCCACTGAGCTTCCCTAAATTTTCTCAAATATTTTCGGATCATTAAAATAATTTTAACCTAATAAAGACCATTTCTGGACTTACAAAAATGCCTTTAAAAAAATAGTAAAATAACTTTAAAAATAATATTTTGTGATATTTTGGAGTCCTATATCTAATAGGAGTCAAATATATTTTATGAAAGATTTTTCATACCCTAAATTAAGTACTTGTAGTTCAAGTCTCAATTCAGAGGTTTTGGGAAAACTTAATTTAGAAAATTCTTTTTGGCCAAATTATTTTTGTAAGAAAATACTATTATGTCCTATACACATGGGATCATCATTGGGCAAAGTTTTGGATTAAGGAGAGGAATATAAGAGTTGGAGGATTTATTCGATTTTTAGAGCCCTTGCAAATAGTAGACAAAATCCTATCAAGGAGAGTCCAAAGCACTCAAAAGTTTTTTGTAAAACCACATTTATCATGAATTATTAGCTTAAGTGTTGTGGCATGAAAATCAGAGTGTGATACCAACACTCGGCACAAGCTTAGGGTGCTTCTGCCATGGATGCGTCGGAGTGAGGGCAGAGCGCGATTGATGAAGAAGGCAGGATGTCGACACGCCCCTACGTGGCACGCCATATGTCGGAATTATGGCTCCACATCCCCAAAGAGGTTTGAACACTGGGGTGTGTGCGGGGAGGTTCTTCTTCGCCGCGCTCCAATCGCAGTGGCGTGGGGTCTTCTTTACTTAGAGTTGGGGATCGGTCGAGAGGGAAGCACATAAGGATTTACCCAAGTTCAGGCCACCTTGCGGTGTAAGACCCTACTCCTGCTTTTGGTGGATTGGCCTCACGAGGAAGTTGAGTATGAACATGTGCAGTGAGTTAGCTGCCCCACGAGGGCTCGAGTGGTATGTGTTGGTTCGTTCCCCTTCTACGGTGGATGCCAGTCCCTATTAATAGTGGCCTTGGTCCTCTTACCGCATCATTTGGGCGGGAAGGGATCCCACAAAGGCCAATTTTGAAGGGGGCAAGAGGTACATCTTATCCTGACGAAAGGTGATCTTCGCCTACGGAGCCTCTAATCCTGATGCAGAGGTGGGCTCAATGGTGGCGTCCGTCCCGTCGAGCTTGTGGTCTTGGTTTTGGTGCGCCGGAAGGGAAACCTTTAGTATATCCCTCAAGAACACACGTCTGGCCTTGTCCTTCTAGCACAAAAGGGGAAACTGCCCCTCTACGCCCGCTGGCGCCCACCTGGCCGTGGTCGTCATGGCTCACGTCACCCCAGCCTCAAGAGGAGGGGCACCTGCCCTGGAATATCTGCTCCTCAGGAGGCAGCCTGAAGAGCTTCTCCTTTGGAGGTCTTAATGTCGCTCTCCTTGCAAGGCCAAGGGGCCTCACGAGGGTCTTCTAGCGCAACCTTGAATCTGGGCCCTCCTAGGCTGTCGATGGGCCAGCGTCTCGATCCGCGGGCAGGCAGTTCTCAATACACCCAATCCCAGAATGTCGACGAAGAGTAAGGCCGCCTGTATTAAATAGCGGCTTGGGCGCGATTAATGTAGAGGTTGGGAGAGGGGCCGCCATGGAAGTCAAAAGGCTCGCTTGCGAGTGAGCTTGCACAGCGTACAACTAGCATGCTTCCTGATGAGCCTGTGCATTGGAGGACTTCTTGCATGCCTCTTGGTCAGCCTGTAATACAATGGATATCTACAAGGGGATAATTATTTTTGAGAAGATTCCATGAAAAATTCTACATTTTTTCCATGAGCATGAACACAAGTGTTCAAGGTCGACCCTCACTTCTGCAATGCATAACATTTCAATCACTTCTCTTTTTGAAAAAGTTTTTAGGCATAAGAGGCAAGTAAAAAATTGTATTTTTTTGTTTGTTTCACCCACAACTAAAGAAAACAAAAACAAAAGAGAAAATAAAATCTACTTAATGAAGAAAGCAAAGAAGCACACACGAGAATATCAACCCCACGGTATTCTCCCTGGCAACGGCACCAGAGAAGAGCTTGATAATCCCCAAGTGCAAGGAATTACCATAGCAATTTCCAAAGGTGGAAGTGATAAGTATGGAGTGTCGAACCCACAAGGAGCTAAAGGTAAGATTAATATTCTCCCAAGACCTATCTGCCACTGATACGACTCTACGTACACCGAATGTTTGCTTCCATCTAGAACCGAGAAATAATACTACGTTCTGGGTATGAATAGGATAGCTTCTCATGCTATCGGGCAACTAAAATATGAAAATAAGTGTTGTTATCATAAAGTTAAAATATATCTATCTATTATATACTTAAAACAAGAGTCGAAAAAGCCACCACGTTCGTCCACATATGCTAATATTATTTACGTCGTTAGATTAGAATAATAATGTTTAAGATTTAAAGGTTTTTACGTAACATCATAAAATATATGTACTGATAGTATTGAACTTTGATGGTGTCACGTTATAAGCATATGGTAGAAGATAGCAATACAATCTTTAGGAAAAAGAGGGAAGAAATATAGCAATAAGAAAGACACTATAATCCGGATGTGGTGGTTTAGGAGAGATATTTGTACGTAGTTCTAATACGTGTGAATGCACTTGACCACGGCAAGAGGCCAACTTGATCACGACAAGAGGCCAAACGATCAAGCTGGCCGGTAACTAATAATTAACACGTTCACTATTCTTTATGCACAAGAAGACGCACTTGGTCTCTCTTTTTTTAGTATTGGACTCCGATTTCTTAAAACAATGGACGCTATTTTTAGAAGGGTGCAAGTAGCGAGCGTCACAAAAAGGAAACTCACATGCCAGTGTAAGAACTAAAGAAGGATAAAAAGGTCATGGCCCCTAAAATTTTCTAAAGAAGCACATATTTAACGAGGTCAAAGAGGCAGAAACGACCCAACCATCGCACACCTAATAATACCACACACTACAATAAATTCATAAAAAGTATATACTCACTAGGCTAATATATGAGCCTACAAAGTAGGTGCAAACATAGAAAATTGTATAAAACCTATACTGGTTCCTTTAACTTTTTCCCAAAAACAGAAAATTCGGCCAAAACATACAAAAGTATATGCTCCACATGGAAAGGAGTAATATGATTTTGAATATAGGTTTCTTTTTTGCTTGAAACATATAGTCATATTTCCCTCGCAAAAAAACATAGTCATATTTTGTCGTACAATGAGAATGCAATATCATATAAAAAATTGAATGCCATCGCAAAGATGACCCTATTTGGGTATCAAGAATTAGGGAAGGTAGTAACACATAACACCAAAAATTGATATCACACATCTGGTATTTGAATTTTATAATGCATAAGTTTTGTAAGAGAGAACTATGGATACTGCACATGAAATAAATATATGAATTTAAGAGGGCTGATGGGGGAATAGAAATAGAGTGTGCGTACTTGCATTGCACAGCTTAAAAATGACATTTTGGCTCATGTCGAGATTCTTATGGAATGGATAATTTTTAGGCGAATGAAAAGATTCCGAAGGAATTCGATAAGCCAAATCATTTGGCCCAAAGATGCTTCGTGGAAAAAATAGATCTGATTCAACGCCTCTAATATTCCTATTTGTAGCAATTGTTTTGTCTTACAAAAGGGTGCACGGTTGTATATTTTGGGAACAAAATTTTCAATAGTACGTGAGATGATGCAAGGCTAAAATGTCTCCATCATGGACTGTGGTGCCAGCCATAGAACAACAATATAAGTGTGTAGCTGAATGACATTATTTGTATAAATTGAAAATAAATAGAATTTTAATGGTGCATAGAGAGCTTACTCTATGTTAGAAATTCCACGCTAGCAAAGGAACTTTGAGACTATTTTAACCAAAGAAGCAGTTGGATTTGTATATTGAGTGCATCTACAACTATATTTCCTTGAATATTCGCAAATTCCAAATTATTTTTTAAATAGCACTTGTATGCGTATGTTAAGTGCATAAGTATCTCTATATCGATAATAAATTGAAAGGAAATTAGTGGTTGTATTGTATATCTAGACAGAAACATAAATCTGAAATGTATTTTTTAGCTATATTCGATATATTCGTTAAATATATTGATGAACAATGATGATAGTGTTGTTGAGGTCGTCAAATAGGCGAGTCAATATATGATGTCTAATTAGTGGAGGATCATGTCTGAAAGGATATTTTGCATGTATTTACCAAGGCAGTGTTGGGGTTCGTACATGTGCAGAGGAGACAATTAATTGACAGGTATGTACATAAGCTTCATTAGGGGGCTGTAATGAACCCCTTAGTTCTTTCTTTCATATATAGTGATTTCCTTGAAACAAAAACAATATAAATATACGCAGTGGGAGTGCTCCCATTGTTTCCTGTTAAAATAACCACTTACATTCTCCCGCAAAAAATCCCACTTAGATTTATACCATGATGGCACTTCATTTTTAGCATCCTCACTCGGTTCATCAATACATACTACAGAATGATCTTGAATTCGGGATCTATGCTTTGCCATTCCTAATGATGAGCGGCGTGAAAAACTTCCCAAGAAAATATTTGGAAGGATACACACAATGATTTGTATTAAAACACAAAAAGTCAAAATTATATTGTAATTATGTAATTTTGCATGATAGTCCAAAAAGCTTGATTAAATATTAGTACCACAATAAGATCCGATTAAGATAGTATTTTTAAAAGATTTATAGGGAGACATCTCAAATGAGTAGAGACCAAAAATATAAAATAAATGCAAAGTAAGAAAGAAAGGACTAAATGGTAGAAGAAACCTTATGGAATACTAGCCGCGCGAATGCGCGAGACACACCAGTAGTTATTATATATTATAAATAGGGAGTTTGGAATAATGATGGATCGATGTGTGGAATTGTCCCAGGCAATTGTTAAGAAGATCGGTAATGTTTATTGCAATTTCATATGAGGGAGAGGCATAAGCTTGATGCAAATATGCCCTAGAGGCAATAATAAAATGGTTATTATTATATTTCCTTAGTCATGATAAAGGTTTATTATTCATGCTAGAATTTTATTGACTGGAAACCTAAATACATGTGTGAATACATACACAAATACCGTATCCCTAGTAAGCCTTTACTATACTAGCTCGTTAATCAAAGATGGTTAAGGTTTCAAAACCATGGACATGAGTTGTCATTTGATAACGGGATCACATCATTATGAATATGATGTGATGGACAAGAACCGTCTGTTAGCTTAGCATTTGATCATTCAATTTATTGCTAATGCTTTCATGTATATCACAGACATATTCCTTTGACTATGAGATCATGCAACTCCTAGATACCGGAGGAATGCCTTGTTTGCTATCATACGTCACAACGTAATTGGGTGATTATAAAGATACTCTACAGGTATCTCCGAAGGTGTCTTGTTGGGTTGGCATGAATCGAGATTAGGATTTGTCACTCCGAGTATGAGAGAGGTATCTCTGGGCCTTCTCGGTAATACACAACATAATAAGCCTTGCAAGCCAATGACTAATGAGGAAGTCAAACGATGATGTATTAGGGAACGAGTAAAGAGACTTGCCGGTAACAAGATTGAACTAGGTATAGAGATACCGACGATCGAATCTCGGGAAAGTAACATACCGACGGACAAAGGGAATTGTGTGTGTTGTCATAAGGTTCGACCGATAAAGATCTCCATAGAAAATGTAGGAGACAATATGGGCATCCATGTTCCGGTATTTGTTATTGTCCGGAGAGTGTCTCGGTCATGTCTACATAGTTCTCGAACCCGTAGGTTCCGCACGCTTAACGTTCATTGACGATATAGTGTTATATAAGTTTTGTGATTTTGTGACCTAATGTTGTTCGGAGTCCCGTATGAGATCACGAACATGACGAGGAGTCTCGAAATGGTCGAGGGGTAAAGATTGATATATAGGATGACTGTATTTGGACACCAAAAGTGTTCTGGAGGGTATCGGGTACTTATCGGGTAACCGGAAGGTGTTTCGGGTACCCCCGAAAATCCTATGGGCCATATGGGCTTGTGAAGGAACACACCAGCCCACAAGGGGCTGGTGCGCCCTATAGGGCCATAGGAGGAGGATAAGGAAAGGGGGGAAGGTAAAGGTAAGTGTGGATTAGGGTTCCCACTTCCTTCCCTCATACCCTATGTTTCCTTCCCCTTCATGCATAGATGGAAAGGGGGTTTAGGGCAAGGCAGGGCTGCTAGGGTGCGGCGGCCAATCCTAGGGCGCGGCCTGCCTGCCTCCCCTCCCCTCCCACCTATATATATGTGGGGAGGGGGCGCCTCACAAGGACACAACATTGTCTTAGTCGTGTGCGGCGCCCCTGTCCACCGTTTACTGCCCGAGCCATATTTTCGTAGTACTTAGGTGAAGCCCTGCGGGGATCACTTCACCATCACCGTCACCATGCCATCGTGTTGACGGAACTCATCTACTACCTCGACATCTTGCTGGATTAAGAGGTGATGGACGTCGTCGAGCTAAACATGTGCAGAACGCGGAGGTTTTGTGCGTTCGGTACTTGATTGATTGGATCGCGAAGAAGTTCGACTACATCAACCGCGTTGTCAAACGCTTCTGCTTAAGGTCTACGAGGGTACGCAGACACACTATCGCCCTCGTTGCTATGCATCTCCATGGATAGATCATTGCGTGTGCGTAGATTTTTTTTTTCATGCAACGTTTCCCAACAGTGGCATCATGAGCCAGGTCTATGCGTAGATGATATACACGAGTAGAACACAAAGAGTTGTGCATGGTGATCATCATATTTCTTACCACCAACGTCTTATTTTGATTTAGTGGCATTGTAAGATGAAGCGGCCCGGACCAACCTTACATGTCCACCTACATGAGACCGGTTCCACCGACAAACATGCAACTTGTTTTGCATAAAGGTGGATGGCGGTTGTCTGTTTCTCCTACTTTAGTTGAACCGAATTAGACTACAGCCGGTCCTTCTTGAAGGTTAAAACAGAAAACTTGATAAATCACCATTGTGGTTTTGTGTCGTAGGTAAGAACGGTACTTGCTAGAAGCCCTAGGTGCCACGTAAACTTGCAACAACAAAGTAGAGGACGTCTAACTTGTTTTTGCAGGGCATGTTGTGGTGTTATATGGTCAATACGTGATGAGTTATATGTTATTGTATGAGATGATCATGTTTTGTAAATTATTGGCAACCAGCAGGAGCCTTATGGTTGTCTTTTTATTGTATGAAATGCAAGCGCCGTGTAATTGCTTTACTTTATTGCTATGAGTTAGCAATAGTCGTAGAAGCAATAGTTGGTGAGATGACCATGACGCTACGATGGAAATCATGATGATGCTTTGGAGATGGAGATCAGAAGCACAATATGATGATTGCCATATCATGTCACATATCGTGATTGCATGTGATGTTTATCCTTTATGCATCTTATTTTGCTTAGATCGACGGCAGCATTATAAGATTGTCCCTTCACTAAATTTCAAGATAATAGTGTTCTTCCCGAGTATGCACCATTGCTATAGTTCATCGTTTTGAGACACCATGTGATGATCGGGTGTGATAGACTCTACGTTCACATACAACGGGTATAAGACAGTTTTACACACACGGAATACTTGGGTTAAACTTCACGAGCCTATCATGTACAGACATGGCCTCGGAACACTTGAGAACGAAAGGTCAAACATGAGTCATATAGTAGATATGATCAACATAGTGATGTTCACCAATGATGACTACTCCATCTCACATGATGATCGGACATGGTATAGTTGATTTGGATCATGTTTCACTTAGATAACCCGAGGGATGTTATTTTAAGTGGGAGTTCATTAGTAATTTGATTAATTGAACTTAATTTATCATGAACTTAGTGCTGATAGTATTTGCATATCTATGTTGTAGATCAATATCTCGTGATTTAGCTCCCTTCTTTCTTATATGTTCCTAGAGAAAACCAAGTTGAAAGATGTTAGTAGAAACGATGCAGACTAGGTCCGTGATATGAGGATTATCCTAATTGCTGCATAGAAGTATTATGTCATTGATAAACCGCTAGGTGACGGACCTATTGAAGGAGCATATGGAGTTGTTATGAAATTTTGGCAATCTCGATATGATGAATACTTAATATTTTAGTGCTCCATGCTTTACGGCTTAGAACCGGGACTTTAAAAATGTTTTGAATGTCGCAGAGCATATAAGAAGTTCCAAGAGCTGAATTTCGTATTTCGGAATCATGCCCATGTTAAGAGGTCTGAGATCTATAACAAGTACTTTGTCTAAAAGATGGAGGAGAATGGCTCAGCTAGTGAGCATGTGCCCAGAAAGTCTGGGGTACTACAATCGCTTGTATCAAGTGGGAGTTAATCTTCCAGATAAGATAGTGATTGACAGAGTTCTCTAGTCACTATCAACAAGCTACTAGAACATCATGATGAACTATAATATGCAAGGGATGACTAGAATGATTCCCAAGCTCTTCGCGATGCTGTAATCAGCAAAGGTAGAACTTAAGAAAGAGCATCAAGTGTTGATGGTTAACAAGAACACTAATTCCAATAAAAAGTGCAAGGGAAAGAACGGGAACTTCAAGAAGAACGACAAGCAAGTTTCCTCTCACGACAAGAAGCCCAAAGCTAGACCCCAAGCCTAGTGCTTCTACTACAAAGGAAATGGTCACTGGAAGTGGAACTACCCCAAATATTCGGCAAATAAGAAGGATGGCAATGTGAACAAAGGTATATTTGATATACATGTTATTGATGTGTATCTTACTAGTGCTCGTAGTGGCCCCTGGGTATTTGATACTTGTTTGGTTGCTAAGATTAGTAACTCGATGTAGGAGTTGCAGAATAAACAGAGACTAGTTAAGGGTGAGGTGATGATGTGTGTTGGAAATGGTTCCAAGATTGGTATGATCATCATCGCACACTCCCTATACTTTCGGGATTAGCATTGTTTGGTGTTTGCGTTGACTATGAACAAGATTGGATCGTGTTTATTGCATTACGATTATTCATTTAAGTCAGAGAATAATTGTTGTTCTATTTATATGAATAAAAACCTTCTATGGTCATACACCCAATGTAAATGGTTTATTGAATCTCGATCGTAGTCATACACATATTTATAATATTGATGCCAAAAGATGCAATTTTGATAATGATAGTGCAACATACTTGTGGCACTACCGTTTAGGTCATATTGGTGTAAAGCGCATGAAGAAACTCCATGCTGATGGACTTTTGGAATCACTTGATTATTTATCATTTGATACTTGCGAGCCATGCCTCATGGGAAAGATGACTAACACTCCGTTCTCCGGAACAATGGAGCGAGCTAATGACTTATTGGAAATAATACATACCGATGTATGCGGTCCGATGAGTGTTTAAGCACGTGGTGAGTATCATTATTTTCTCACCTTCACAGATGATTTGAGTAGATATGGTATATCTACTTGATGAAACACAAGTCTCAAACATTTGGAAAGTTCAAAGAATTTAAGAGTGATGTAGTGAATCATCGTAACAAGAAGAATTTCACAACTCACGCCACCTAGAACACTACAACGTAATGGTGTGTCCGAACATCGTAACCGTACTCTATTGGATATGGTGCGTTCTATGGTGTCTCTTATCGATTTGCCTTTATCGTTTTGGGGTTATGCATTAGAGACAGCTGCATTCACGTTAAATAGGGCACCATCTAAATCCGCTGAGACGACACCATATGAACTATGGTTTGGCAAGAAACAAAAGTTGTCGTTTCTTAAAGTTTGGGATTGCGATGCTTATGTGAAAAAGGCTTCAGCCTGATAAGCTCAAACCTAAATCAGATAAGTGCATCTTCATAGGATACCCAAAAAGAAACTGTTGGGTACACCTTCTACCACAGATCCGAAGGAAAGCTTTTTTTTTGCTGAGATCGGGTCCTTTCTAGAGAAGGAGTTTCTCTCGAAAGAAGTGAGTGGGAGGAATGTAGAACTTGATGAGGTAATTGTACCTTCTCTCAAATTGGAAAGTAGCTCATCAGAAAAAAACCGTTCGCGTGATGCCTACACCAACTAGAGAAGAAGCTAATGATGATAATCATAGAACTTCAGATCATGTTACTACTGAACCTCGAAGGTCGATCAGAACAAGTAGCGCACCAGAGTGGCATGGTAACCCCGTTATTGAAGCCATGTTGTTAGACAATGGGGAACGTTCAAACTAGGAAGAAGCTATGATGAGCCCAGATTCCGAAAAATGGGTTGAGGCCATGAAATCTGAGATAGGATCCATGTATGAGAATGAAGTGTGGACATTGGTGGACTTGCCCGATGATCGGCAAGCCATAGAGAATAAATGCATCTTCAAGAAGAAGACTAACCCTGATGGTAATGTTACTATCTACAAAGCTCGACTTATCACAAAGGATTTTTCGACAAGTTCAAGGAGTTGACTACGATGAGACTTTCTCACTCGTAGCGATGCATAAGTCTGTCCGAATCATGTTAGCAATTGCCGCATTTTATGATTATGAAATCTGGCAAATGGATGTCAAAACTGCATTCCTTAATGAATTTCTAAAAGAAGAGTTGTATATGATGCAACCAGAAGGTTTATTCGATCCTAAACGTGCTAACAAAGCATTCAAGCTCTAGTGATCCATCTATGGACATGTGTATGCATCTCGAAGTTGGAATTTACCCTTTGATGAGGTGATCAAAGCATATGATTTTATATGGACTTACGGTGAAGCATGTATTTATGAAAAGTGAGTGGGAGCACTACAACATTTCTGATAAGTATATGTGGATGTCATATTGTTGATCGGAAATGATGAAGAATTTCTGGATAGCATAAAAGGATATTTAAGTAAGAAATTTTCAAAGAAATACCTCGGTGAAGATACTTACATATTGGGCATCAAGATCTATAAAGATAGATCAAGACGCTTATAAGACTTTCCATAAGTACGTACCTTGGTAATTTTTTTGAAGGAGTTCAAAAGGGATCAGTCAAAGAAGGTGTTCTTGCCTAAGTTGTAAGGTAGTTGAGTAAGACTCAAAGCCTGACCACGACAGAAAAATAGAAAGAGAATGAAAGTTATTCCTATGCCTCAGCCATAGGATCTATAAAGCATGCCACAAATGTGTACCTTGCCACGTGTTTGGCAAGGGGATACAAGAGTAATCCAGGAGTGTATCACTGGACATCGGTCAAAATTATCCTTAGAGGAAATAAGGAAATGTTTCTCGGTTATGGAAGTGATAAAGAGTTCATCCTAAAGGGTTACGCCAATGCAAGCTTTAACACTAATCCAAATGACTTTGAGTATCAATCTGGATGCGTATTGAACACAGGAGCAATTAGCTAGACTAGCTCCATGCAGAGCATTATAGACATAGAAATTTGCAAAGTACACATGGACCTGAATGTTGTAGAGCCGTCGACTAAAACCTCTCTCACAAGCAAAGCATGATCATACCTTAGAACTCTTTGAGTGTTAATCACATAACGATGTGAACTAGATTATGGATTCTAGTAAACTTTTTGGGTGTTAATGACATGGCGATGTGAACTATGGGTGTTAATGACATGGCGATGTGAACTAGATTATTGACTCTAGTAAACTCGTTGGGTGTTAATCTAATGGCCATGTGAACTAGATTATTGGCTATAGTGCAAGTGGGAGATTGATGGAAATATGCTATAGAGGCAATAATAAAATGGTTATTATTGTATTTCCTTAATCATGATAAAGGTTTATTATTCATGATAGAATTTTATTGACCGGAAACCTAAATACATATGTGAATACATAAACAAATAACGTGTCCCTAGTAAGCCTCTACTAGACTGGCTTGTTAATCAAAGATAGTTAAGGTTTCATAACCATGGACATGAGTTGTTATTTGATAATGGGATCACATCATTATGAGAATGATGTGATGGACAAGACCCGTCCGTTAGCTTAGCATATGATCGTATAGTTTATTCCTACTGCTTTCATGTATGTCAAAGACATATTCCTTTGACTATGAGATCATGCAACTTCCGGATACCGAAGGAATGCATTTTGTTCTACCAAACGTCACAACGTAACTGGGTGATTATAAATATGCTCTACAGGTATCTCGAAAGGTGTCTTGTTGGGTTGGCATGAATCGAGATTGGGATTTGTCACTCCGAGAATTGGAGAGGTATCTCTGGGCCCTCTCGGTAATACACATCACAATAAGCCTTGCAAGCAAATGGCTAATGAGTTAGTGACAAGATTATGTATTATGGCATGACTAAAGAGACTTGACAGTAATGAGATTGAACTAGGTATAGAGATACCGATGATCGAATCACGGGCAAGTAACATACCGACAGACAAAGGGAATTATGTATGTTGTCATAACGGTTCGACCGATAAAGATCTTCGTCGAAAAAGTAGGAGCTAATATGGACATACAGGTTCCACTATTGGTTATTGACCGGAGAGGTGTCTCAGTCATGTCTACATAGTTCTCGAACCTGTAGGGTCCACACGCTTAACATTCGTCGATGATATAGTGTTATATGATTTATGTGGTTTGGTGACCAAATGTTGTTTATAGTCTCGGATGAGGTCACGAACATGATGAGGAGTCTCGAATGGTCGAGAGGTAAAGATTGATATATAGGACAATGGTATTCAAACGCCAGAAGTGTTCCGGAGGATATCAGGCACTTATCGGGTAACCGAAAGGTGTTTCGGGTATCCCCGACAATCCTATGAGCCATATGGCCCTCGTAAAGGAACACACCAGCCCTGAAGGGGCTAGTGCGCCCTATAGGGCCATAGGAGGAGGAGAAGGAAATGGGGAAAGGGAAAGGAAAGTGTGGATTAGGATTCCCATTGCCTATCCTCACACCCATCTTTCCTTCCCCTTCGTGAATACATGGAAAGGGGGGGCGCAAGGCAAGGCACGGCCCCTAGTGGGCAGCGGCCAACCCTAGGGCGCACCCTGGCTGCCTCCTATCCCCTCCCACCTTTATATATGTGGGGAGGGGGCACCACATAAGGACACAACATTGTCTTAGCTGTGTGTGGCGCCCCCATCCATCGTTTACTCCCCCGGTCCTATTTTCGTAGTGCTTAGGTGAAGCCCTACGGAGATCCCTTCATCATCACCATCACCACACAGTCGTGCTGACGGAACTCATATACTAAATCGACATCTTCCTGGATCTAGAAGGCGAGGGATGTCATCGAGCTGAACGTGTGCAAAACGCGGATGTGCCATGCGTTCGGTACTTGATCAGTTGGATCGCGAAGAAGTTTGACTACATCAAACACGTTGTCAAACGCTTCCGCTTATGGTCTACGAGGGTACGCAGACACACTATCCCCTCATTGCTATGCATCTCTATGGATAGATCATTGCGTGTGCGTAAAAATTCGTTCTTTTCCATGCAACATTTCCCAACAAAGCTAACATTCTTTCTCTACTTGGATCATATGCACTTATGATTGGAACTCTAGGAAGCATCCATAACTACTAAAGATCATTAAGGTAAAACCCAACCATAGCATTAAAGTATCAAGTACCCTTTATCCAATATGCAAAAACCCCCTTACTCGGGTTTAAACTTCCGTCACTCTAGCAATCCGCTATAAGCGAATCATAAACATATTGCAACACCCTACATCAGGAATCCTTCACATGTGTGCGGCACGGAAGGCACCATAGGACAGCACCAAAATAAAACATACAACTCCAACCAGTCGAGATCATCAATCAACCCAAAAGGCAAAAGAAATCTACTCAAAACATCATAGGATGGCAACATATCATTGGATCATAATATGTGGCATAAAGAACCATGTTCAATTAGGGGATTACAGTAGGGTGCAGGATAGTGGACCGCCTAAAAGAGATGAGGAAGGTGATGAAGATGGTCATGGTTATGAAGACGATCACCATGGCGTGGTTCCCCCGGTGGCACTCCAGCGCCACCGAGAGAGAGGGGGAGAGAGTCTCCCTCTTGTGCTTCCTCCTCTCACTACTTGAAAAAAGGTTGTTAGTGGCGCACCTATTTTGGCCATTAATGGCGCACTATAGGTGCGCCACTATTACCATGCCACTAGTAATTAATACTAATGGCGCACCTCTGGTGCGCCATTAGTATCCCAGACACTAACGGCGCACCACCTGGTGTGCCATTAATATCCAAGACACTAATGGCGCACCTGCAGAGCGCCATTACTAGGCATCGAAGTGCTCCATTAGAGGAGCCATGTGTACCTTGTGGTCTGGGTTACTAATGGCACACTAACTGATAATGCGCCACTGTTGTGTTTATCTATGTGCGCCATTAAAGTGCAATATGGTGCGCCACTACTATGAATATTATGAATAATTTTATTTTGCTTTTCTGGTATTTGCACAGGTTACAAAATACATTACATCACAGAATATAAACATCACAACATATAAACATCAGATTTATCGAATACAATAGAAGATTAGTCTCCGAATACAATTCATCATATTAGTCTCTGAATTCAAAATACCGAACAAAGTTAGAATATTAGAAGTCTCGAGACCGCGAGTAGCGAGTTTGTCTTCACTTACAAGTCGATATATCTAAACTACCATCACATAGAAGAGGGTTGTGGTCACGATGAGCATCATCGCGATGAAACTGATCTTCATCCGGCTCCTCCTCCGCTCCCTCCTCTCGCCCGCTAGTTAGCGCGTGTATCTAGCTTCGGCCTCTGCCCCAATGGTGTACCCTTTGTAAATGTTACCGCTGAAACGGTGAACCTGTCTCCGACACTCCTCCCAGTCGTCGTAGACTCCGGGAACCTCACCCTTGTACACGACATACGACGGCATCTCTATGCACTAGACAAACAAAACGTAGCATCAATTCACAGATAATATATAAGCAATATATAAGTATGCAACTGTGGGGACCCCGACTCATAAGTCGTGATCACTGAATGCACGTGTACAGTGATGCCAGAGATCAATGCTCACTGAACACACAGAAGCTGAATAACAAGATTCTTACATCCATACATACCGTATTACACAAATTGTGACCATTATGGTCAAGTCTTGAATATATCATTGCAGCGGAAATCTTCAATAACAACTTGGACCCATGCCATCTTCCGTAACCCTACAGGCATTCTGACTGGGAAGCGTCCTAGCTCACATGTTCGTCACCAAGAAATCTTTATCATATCTTGTTCTTTCATGCCTGGCCAATAAAATAACCAGTGGCAAGCCAATTAGTACTTTGAATGTACTCACAAGCAACCCAAGAGTGATAATAGATTAATTATGCAAGGCTCTACTGCTAAATTGGCAGTTTTGCGGAAAGCTAGTTTTTCTCATGCAAGTATGATCAACTTTTATCAAGGATATGAATGCGTCTGCAACAAGTACCAGGAGGTTACAGACATCAATATCTAGAAAGAGTTATAAACAACTCATGCTCGAGCTCATCATGACTTCCTTAAGAATCACAACACCAATATCACCGAACCGTGTTGTTTTCCTCAGACACACACACCGGGTTTCACAAACATTGGATGTAGCCCAAGAGCGGTTACCCAACTGTCTTTGACCGTGGACACGGCTATTCGAATAGTTTTCACTCTAGAGAGGTTGCACACTTTACCCACAAGATCCGGGGAACTTCCGTGTCATCCACGACCCGCGGTACTTCAAGTACCCGGGGAAAGCACCTGATCACTATCTTTCCCTAGACGACACTAACATGGAGTCCACTCGATTGGTAGCAACCCCCGTGCCCAACATTTAACATCTAAATTTTTTGGAGCCTCACTCCCATATTCATCACATACCACAAGCAAGGGGTACCGACGGTGTGTCCGGTGCCCTGTAAAGATAGTCATGGCCGCCTGTCCAAGCATGACCCCATCCCGAGAGTGACCTCCTGTCACCCCCATCACTAGTAATGCGGCCACCATGCTAGTATTGGCCTAGGTAATCAATAATGCCCTTTCCCATATAAGGGTAGAGTGGTTGCGCATGTAAGGTTGGAATAACGGTCGCAACTTAAACCAATCCGTTTTGAAAACAACACACACACTTGCCTCGGTACACCACTTCGTCATCAAGTGGTTACCCAACTCATCATCTCCCTCGGGCATAAGTGGCACCCGACGGGGTTTTCGAAAAGTCTTTGGAAAGTACTCTGCCTCCGTCACCATGCATATTCCCGTCCCATTTGCGTAGCCACTACTATAGCAACCTATCTACTCCCACCCACATAACCCTCATAGGAAGGCAGGGTCATGCTTGATGCAAGTTTGAAATAGGAAAGTAACAAAGGAAACAACCAAAGTGGTCACCACCTCAACATGATTCTGATGCATCGATAATAGGGTGTTATATGACATGCATATAAAGGTTTCTTAAACATGGTTAAAGGGTTGCTTGCCTTGTTCCTCAAAGTCTTCAAAGCTTCTAGTCCATCTCCAAGTACTCCGTCTACTTTGTCAACTAACGTCAGAAACAAATCACAGAAGTAACACAACAAGGCAAAAATAAAAGTGCTCTAAAAATAGGAGTTGGACTTTTCTAGGATACCTCCGGTCATATGAAAAATGACCAAGGTGGTTTCATAGGCATTGGATCAATGGATATCTCTGAACATTTCAATATGAAGGACATAAGGGATTTAATGGATCCATAAGAAGTGTACAGAAGAATTATTTTGAAAAATGGGCAAAGCCACCCATCTATCAAGGAATGATTTTAGAAGAATCTAGGAGTTGGTTTCACTTGATTTGGAGTTCAAAAGAATTTCCTATGATTTTGCAAATTGGCACTACATGGAGAAATAGACCAATATTTGTTGTGGAACAGAAAGCATTGGGAAAAATGTTCAAAAATTAAGTTAGGAACATATAAGTACCTAGGAATTTGAATCAATGAGTTTGGATCAATTATGAGCTCTTTGTGATTTTCTAAAGTTCATCACAAAAATGGAATTATGGGTTTTTATAAATAGTTGTGAAGGAAAGGTTTCTGGAAAAATGTGCAAATAGCACCATGTGATAGATCATGATTTATGGAGCCAGCAGAAATTTGAATCATCAAGTTTGGACACTATTTGAATATTTGGGCGATTTTACAAGTTTACAGAAAAAGAAAGAGAAAAAATACTCACGTTATACCTAAAACACGCGTCGGGGGAAGGATAGCTACTGGGCTGGCCCAGTAGCTCAGCTGCGAGCGGGAAGGGCCACGTCGAAGGCGCCCGCCGGGAGTACGCCTTTGCGACGGCTAGGTGGTTTCGACCGAAGCCGTTTCCACTTAAATGGCGGGGCCCAACCACTAGGTCGCTGACTCGCGGGGCCCAACGCTCAGGTCCTTGCCTACCTCCCGCTCGAACAGAGCAAAGGCAGGGGAAGCGAGGCCGAGCGGGTGTCGGCGTTCCCCCCGGCGCCACCGGCCACCTCCGGCGACACTCGGCATACCGGCATGCTCAGGAGAGCGTGCCGCATCTGTCGAGGTACGCCACAACCACGGGGACGGCCAGCCGCGAGCGCCCCACCGGCCACGGCGGAGGATGGCATCGACAGTGTTGGGCATGGCGACATAGGCATGGGGAGGACGAAGTGGAGTGCGGGGGAAAGCTTCAACATGGCGGTGGCGTTGCTCTGGAGTGGAGAGGTGGAGAGGAGGGGGTCCTGATGGCACAAATTTTGGCCGCGGCCGGCGGGGAAGCTCCGACCATAGGAGAGGTTGGAGGGGAGGGGAGGATGTGTGGGTTGTCCTGGGATGCATACGGGAGGGAGAGGGGGCAAATGGAGCAGAGAGGGGTGACGTTATAAAGGCCAGTCGAAGGTCATCGTGGTCTCATGCGCCGGTGACGACTCGGGCGAGGCCAGAGGCCAGGGGGTTGGGGAAACTGCGTCAAGAGCGTTGGTGGGGATGGTCCACAACCAGGGAAGGGAGAGAAGGAGCGGGGAGGTGCCAGAGGGGCCGCGTGTGTGAAGCCACTCAGTGAAGCTTGCGGGCGGCCGGCGCGCGTGTGAGAGCAGCAGCAGGAGAGAGAAGGAGGAGGGGCCGACCAGCTAGGTGTGTCCCGGACATCGAGGCCACCTTGGAAGACACCATCCCGACAACCAAGGCTGTCGGGTGCCTGGGGCGGGACACGGCTACAGTGCGGGAGCACACTGGAGCGCGCTCCACAACGCCCATATGGCCAGCATAGCCATGTCCTCACGCGCTCTAGACGCGTCCACTTTGCCCACTAGTGTCTAGGGGGTCAGGAGAGGAGTAAACAAAGGGGTTTTGGTCTTGGATGCCCTGGTGACCCAGTGGAAGAGGAGAGAGGTTGAGGGAGAGATGAACACGGGCTGTCTAGAATGCTAAAAGGAGGTTTTACCCCCCTCAATCATTGAGCTTTGGCCATGGGAGAGTTACTGGAGTTAGAAGGGGTCCAGGAGATGCTGTGGTAAAAAGCCTAGATCAAGGAGAACAAGGAAAGAGGTGAAAATATTTGTTTTGAAAAATCACGAGAAGGTGTTTGATGGTGTTTTGGGCAAGCAAATGATTCCCAATTGACATGAGACTTAACAGGATCAAATGGCATATAGAAATAGGGTATTCCACCAAGTTTGAGCTCATTTGAAGAAACTTGCCAATGTAACTTTGGTAAACCCTAGAAATCAGAAGAAATGACTTTTCCAAGATTCAGTCATGCAAATCATCCCTCCTTGATGCACCACTTGGTGTAGTGTCATCATTTAGGGTTGTGATCATGTCCACAAAATTTGAGGTCACAAGTAAAAAGTTGGCAATGTAGAGTTGTTCAAATTTGGATCTGGTCAAAAATGGTTTTGGGGCACTTAGATCAAGTTATGCTTCTCCAGTACTTGTTCCATTTGGTCTACATGCATAATTAGACCATTTTAGCATGTGCACCAAGTTTGAGAGCATTTGAACAAGTTTGGCAATGTAAAGTTGCTCAAAGTTCAAAATGGACAGAAATGGTTTTGAGGGGATTTGATGATGTTTTCTTGATCTTCAAGGCATGAGGCTTTTTAAGATCATCAAATATGTCATATTTGACATGATAGAATTTCCCTGGAATTTTTAGAGAATATTTTGTTTGTAAAATATTCAAAAGCTTGAAATATCCAGAAAGGGTTTTTGAAAGATTTGCCCAATATTTTGAACAGGACCATGTGTTGAAACTCTTATATATGGACAATTTATGTCCTATGAGTTCCCCTGAATTTGAAAAATATTTTTGAAATAGTTAAATAATTTTAACCTATTAAAGACCATTTCTGGCCTAAAGAAAAAGCCTTTAAATAAAATATGAAAATAACTTTTAAAATTATAATTTTGTGGTTTAAGGGAGTCCTATACCTAATAGGATTCAAATATGTTTTTGGAAAGATTTTTCACACCCTCACTTAAGTACTTGCAGTGCAAACCTCAATTCAGGGGTTTTTGGAAAACTAAAATTTTAAAATACTATTTGACCAAATTATTTTTATAAGAAAATACTATACTATTCTATACACATGGCATGATCATTGGGAAAAGATTTTGGATCAAGGAGATGAAGTATAAGAGTTGGATGATTTATTTGATTTTTAGAGCACTTGCAAACAGCAGACAGAAAACCAATCAAGCAAGGTCAAAAACACTCAAAAGTTTTTGTCAAACCACATTTTAGCATGATTATTAGCTTAAGTGTTGTGGCATGAAAATCAGGGTGTGACGGCAACAAAAGGATCGGAAGAGAAAAACAACACATTAATAGCACGATTCATGGTCCTACTAATGAATAGCATCGATTACATATAAGTTGAACGACTGTCCAAACTAAAGAGACATACAAGTTCATTAAAGTTTAATTACAACATGAGCTAATCGATATTTCAGAACTACATATCATCAATACTGCTTTCGACTCGACTCAGGGACCGGCACTTGGATGAAGCCGCCATCTTTCGTGATGGTCATGAATGTGCGGTCGTTGTCAGCCTGCATTTGTAGCATTGTATCTATTTCACTGTTGGATGGTTGACATTTGAAGTGGAGCTGCCCCGAGTTACTAAAGACATCTTAATAGATGATTTCTGCAAATTCCGACTGGATGCGAAAGAATTCTTGTCTGATGTCCTCGTCCCGATTCCCGACAAGCGTGCGGCCCATGCTTTGAGATCATTTGGTAGCATAAGGTGGTTATGGTTCCGTACGATCGCCCGCATGTGATGGAGAGCGTAGTAGGCATCCTTCTGACTGCCAGGCGGCTGCTTGACGCAGGGGACCGTCGTTACGTGGGTGAACACGTGCCTGCCGTACCTACAAATTGGCCTCTTGAAGGTGCCTCCAGATTTGGCATAGCCGGGGAGAGCATCATCAAGAACTTTCTTCAAATTTGTGTAATCTTTGTTTGATTGACGGTCAGAGTCGAAATACGTGGCCATGGAATATTTCGGGCTTAAGAGGATGAGTGTGCAATGTGTGTCACTGCACAAAACACGGAATGTTAGAAAAAAAAGAACGATCGAAATATAAGAAATCATATGTTACGGGGCGGTGAGGGGATGACTTACTCGAAAATGTAAGGCACGAGGAAGTTATCCTTTTCTGGGTTCTCTAGAATGACGCCTTCGAGGTATGAACTCGCGACTTGCCGGTCCCTAGCGCTGACCAAGATCTTGGCACGCATGTAGAAGGGGTCGACTATAACGATGTCCGGGGTCTGGTCTCTAATGATCCGCATCTCCATACTGAGCGAAAATAGTCGAATGAAGGTGTAGTGCAGCTGATGAAGGTTAAACATAGCTAAGATGTCATCAAACCGCATGACGATCATAAGCTTGATGGAGCTATCGACAAATCCCTTGCCCTCTGGCACCTTGGCCATGTAAAACGGGTATGCCACATCATTCTCGAAGAGACGCCGCTTATCCATATAAAGAACACAGTCATGCAGACTCCGCATAGCGTCGGTTGCAGCATTGAGCATATTAGTCGGTAGCATCGGCCTACCCGCCACATGCACCCTCCTCGAGATTCCTTAGGTATTGTTGGCGCGCCCTGAGCACGGATCGTACTTGATGTCGGCTGGTTCGCACCCTTGTTGTTTTTTCTTTTTCGTCCCTTCTACTTCTTCTGTTGTAATGGGGTCGAGTTCTGCTCAGAGACCACCTTCTTGAGTGTGTTGGGGCTGATAATATTTCGCACCTCGGCTATTTGAGTCTCCGTGAAGGCGGCATCTGGAGGCGTCTCCTGAGAACCGAACGCCCGATGACGCCTGTTGCAATTGGGTTTCTCCGCGGTACCAGCTAGATCGCGATCGTCTTTTGCAGGATTGGGTTCCTGAGAAGGAGGCCCCAAGAATTCGTCACCATACCCATGTTCATTGATGTACTTATCGATGTTGGCAAATGTACCTTCGTCGTCGTCCGGATCCTGTGCCATATGCATCTCCGGATCAGCTGACGGCGGTAGCATTGCGGCGGTCTTGCCATGGCTTGGCACCGGCACGACTGGCGGTGTTGCTTGTGGGGTGGTGTCCCCCGCCCCAAAATGAATCTGGCTCTTCCGCCAAAGCATGGACCAGTTTAAGGAGGCGCTGATGGTCATCACATCATCTTCGTCGCCCCCAGGGGGTTGATACGGAGGTAACAAGTCATCGCAGCCCCGCAACACCCGAACCAGTTGAACCCTATGCACGGTGGGTGGCATCATAGTACCGTGGAACACGCGGTTGCCTGGTTCAACGATTTTGGCCTTGGCGACATCGATCAACTAGCCATCCACGAAGGGCAGGAGAGTGCATGGAACATTGGCGGCGCCCTACGAAAACATGTAGGGCGTCAGGGATGCCCAGTCAAAGGCAAGGAGATGAAGTCATCGGCCAAGGCTTAGTTACCGTGATGGCGTTGAGCTCGGCTAATGTTGAGGCACCGCCAACGGCGGGCATGCAATTGACTGAGGGGCCACTTGTTGCTGAGGTGCCGACCGACGTAATCTTCCCACACCCGGGTGCATTAAGCTCCAATGCCAGCGCCGACACCGGAGACACCAATGCCGCCTCCGCCGGAGACACCAATGTCGACACGTTGTGCGAGTTGCTGCCCGTGAAGCTGGGAATCAGGGGCGTCCCCTGTTGGCCGCTCACAATCCGCCCCCGCAGCCCCTCAAGCAAGGAAGGCATAATGGCGGTGATCGTCGCTCCCACTTGGTCTCGCACTTGCTCTTGGACCATCTCCGGAATCCGCGCCACATGTGCCTTGAGTTCTTTAACCTCGCGCTACTGGCTTTCCATCTTTCTCTCCTTTCACCTAGCCTTATAGTATTCCGACCATTTCGTGGACAAGCCTTTGCCGGCCACACGACCAGCTGACGACGACATACTGAACTTATCCTTGTGTTTCATTACGTTCAACGCCGTATTTAAAGTGGTGTCCTAAGAGCCAGACGGGGAGCCCGCGCTACTGCTTTCAGTTTCCTGCGCCAGAATAAGCTCAAGCGCCTTCACCTTCGGATCCGTGGTAAGCTCCTTTGTTTTTTGGTCCATCTTGTATCGGGCCCTGACAAAGTTCCTTGTCTGCTTTTCAGGGTGGTAGGCCATGCTCATGTTCGTGAGGGCGGCACTGCTCGGCACGCTCTGCGTCCTCCTTGTCCCATTTAGGTTCCACCACTCTGTAACCACCGGGACCGAGTGTGTGGACCCCTAACTTCAAGTCCCGCATATCTTTCCCCCATTGACTTTATTCCGCGGATGCGTCGCTCTCGCACTTGATCTTGAACTCCAGGTAGTCAGCTTCGCTGATCGAAGGATGCTTCTCCTTGATCTTCTCATAACTATCACCTCTTAGAATCATTCTCTTCACTGCGGCCCTCCAAGTAGCGAGGGCCGTGCTGACGTTCATGAGGGTGGCATTGTTCACTTTATTCCCTAAGAAGCGTGTGTTTGCTAACTCAGTGGGGAACTAGTATCGTTCGTGCAGCTTCGTGAAGAGGAGGTTGTGCAAATTCCCTCAGTCACGATGCCTTAGGTTCTCGGTGTTGATCGAGACGGTGCTCCGGAAAATGCACCCGAGTTGTCCCGAGTACCCACTGAATAATTCTTTGGGCGCTGTTGGATGCCCACTGGAGGTCACTTCAGTAAATTCCTCCTTGATGGTGCCGAGCACGTTCGGCTGCCGGTCCTTCCGTTGCCACTTCGGTTGGCTGCCATCTGTGCGTTCGCTACCATCATCAGTGGTGGCATTCCCGACGGCACCATCGTCAGTGGTGTCATCCCCGACGCCACTAGGGGTTGGGTAGTCAGGATTGGTGTCTTCCGCGTCGTCCTCATAGCGGTGAGGTTCTTCCTCCATCTCCTGGGACAGCTCCTAGAATGGCTTGCCCGAACTGCCGCCCTCATCATTGTCAGCCATGTTCGCTCTAAATTGGAAAAAAGGCTACTAGAGTTATTTCTTAAATGCAGTCTAGGAAAAAATAAATCCACAAGTCAATATATCAGGACCCATCACATCTTCATAGACTCTATGGGGCCACAAATTCCCTTCCTCATCTACAACTAGTTGTCCGCCTCAATCGATGGGTTTTCTCACATTTTTCTGATTCAAACTAGATTTCGATGGCTGTTAGGTTATTCGTCATGTAATATAAAATAATTAGAAAGTATAGGTTGTTTCTGCTATAATACTTTACTGATTAGGCATCTTCTAGGTCAAACTATAAATGTTGATTAATTTTTGTTTCGGTTGAGAATCGGGCAGCTTCTAGGTCAAGAAAATTGGGCATGACCTTTGCTAATTTTCTTGACCTAGGAGTGCCCCATTCTCAACCGAAACGGAAATTAATCAACATTCCAGGAGAAAGGGGTCATTTTAGAAGATCACAAGTAGCAGCAGCATCACAAGGTGACAAAATCACAAGTAGCAGCAGCATCACAAGATCATCACCACATTTCAGAATCATAGCTCATCATTTTCATTCTTGCAGATAAGATCATCACCACATTGTTGATCCATCACGTAGCACAGATTCAACTTGAGTACTGATCCATCAAAGGCAGTTCGCAGGTAGACACATAAAAAACCGGTCTAGTGATGCTATATATAAATACCCAAAACAGCTACCGGAGAACAATAAAACAGAGAAAGAAGAGAAACAATATTCATGGAGCTTAACATAGGGCAAGCCCCGGCCTCTGTCCTCACGCTGCTGCTGACCACGTGAGTGCTGTGGTATCTGCCTGGAGGCCGTATGCTGTGGCCAGGTGGTTCGGGTTACAAATTCCTGGTTGGGTACACATGGATATATACACTAGGCACTAGGCACATGGGCAGCTATTCAAAAACAATAGATTTTCATGGAGAGCATGCTTTTTTATTCATTGGTGTGTACTCTATTATACACTAGCTCCTAGTCCGGAAGAAACCTCCAGAAGAGAATGGTCCTAAAATTGTTGGTGAAGGGCTTGTCATTGATGAATGGGTATATATATCTCTTCGAATCTCCTATTTGCTAATGCTCCTAGTTCATACATACATTGTGTTGTTGTTATCGTGCTAAATATTGCTACAGTTCTTATAGCTCCTCTAAATAACAGGGTTCCTACTAGTGTATAGCTACTACACAAGTCATATGCCCCTGGTTATAGTTCACATAGACATTGTGATGTTAGTGTTGATTTGATAACACTGCTGAGTTCATTGTGATGCACTACTAGTTAATTAGTTAACTATATATAGTTTTACTAGTATTCTAGTACCCATATATGACTGGTTCTCTACATTATAGCAGTTATGATAATGGTATATAAAGGTAATTTCTATAAATTGGTCATGGCCTGCTTACTTTCTTATGTGTTAAACAACATGAACTAGTTCCTCTTCTATTGGTATTGATCATACATGCAACTGTTCTTTTGGTAGATTATAAAGGATATAGTTATTTTATTTTTATAGTTACAATGCTTGTAATTGCAAAGATTATAAAGTTTTCTCCTGTCTATAGTTCTTTTCTTGCCAGGTTATGGATAGTACCTCATCTACCTAATTTCCTCTCTATCCTAAATCTGATTTGAACAGACGCTACACTTGCCTTCTCTCTTTCTCGCGTAAATCTCTCACTGATAAGAACAGATGCTACAGATGCTACACTTCTCATGATCCTACGATAATCTAGTCCTAGCACTTCTAGGCTATCTGAGGACATCTCCCCAAAAATCCTACCTTGCGGTGTTCTATTGCTTGTTCTTCTGGCTGTGTGTCTGTTTAACTTGGGACATGCTCCATTTAGCTGTGTGGTGCTTAGCTTCCTACTTGGGACTTATCCTTTTCTTCGAATCTCCTACGTCTACAGCGGCGAGTTCGGCACCGACGAGCACGATGGCTACGGGGGCGGAAGTCGAGAGGGAAGAGGGGAGAGGAGGCGGAGCTCACTGGGGAGGCGCAAGGAGGCCCTGTGATAGCTTAGTAGCAGCAGAGGTGGCCGGAGTTGACGAAGACGACGGCGACCCGATGAAGAAGAGGTGGAGGGGGTGGAGGGGTCGAGCGCCGTCGTGCCCTGCTTCCGCGGCTCACCGGCCCGGTGTTGAAGCAGATTGCGCCTGCTGCCTTGCCTATCGCCTCACACGATGGAGCTCGAGCGGAGAGGCGGCACGGGTTTCTAGGGTTTCGAGGGCTGGGAAGGCGAGGGAGGGGGTGGATGGGTGCGGCGGAGCCCGGGAGCGAGTTCGCCGGTGGGTGGTGACGGCGATGGTGGTGGAAGGGGATCGATGGCGATGGCGAGAGGCGAGGGGCGAGATGGGAGAAGGACGAACTGGCGAGATGGATCGAACGTCTTGGATATTTTAGTGTGGGAGGGGGTTGAAGGTTAGCAATGGCGCACCATCTAGGGGTGCGCCATAAACACCGTGATAGCAATGGCGCACCTTCCCCTCGTGCGCCATTACTAACTTTTTTTTTGGATTTTTAGTTGCATCTAATATTTTTTTAGAAAATAACCATAAATTTTAAAATGTTACGAGATAAGTAGTTATTACTAATTTTAAAATACTTGCCTTGCAAAACATTTGTGAATTGGTTAAATATTTATGAATATGAAAAAATATCATCAAATTTGGAAAAATATTCATGAATTCAAAAAGTGCCCATGAAATTAAAAAATATTCATGAGTTCAAAAAACATTAACAAATTAAATACTTTTTGTGACTTAGAAAAATGTTCGCATTTTAAGAAAAATGTATTCAAGTTTAAGAAGGAAAAGGAACACTGAAAAATAAAATACCAGAATAAACATAAATAAAAATTGGTATATCAATGGTGCACCTCCTAGGGGTGCATCATAAATACCTTGATAGTAATGGCGCACCTTCTCCTGGTGCGCCATTAGTAACTTTTTTTTTACCAGAATAAACATAAATATAAACAATTAAAATACCAGAAGAAAACACAAAGAAGCCCAAGGTTCCTGTAAATGATGATTTGCAACAAAACAAGAGGGAGAAGAAAAAAAATTCCAAATCCAAGAAGAAAGTGGTCGATACTTCAACTTGGGAGTCATGCTTTGGTTGTCGTACTTGTCGAAGTCATGCTCATTGGCGACTCCATCCATTCCGATGATGTTCCTTTTGCCTCTCCTCACGACAACATGACTGGGCTTTGACAAGTCGGTAATGAAGAAGCATTGGTCCACTTGGGAAGCTAGTACCCATGGCTCATTTTTCGCGATGACGTTTGCGCCCGCGATCATGGATTTGGCTTCGGGTATAACCATGGTGGGTAATGAAGAAGCATTGGTCCACCTGGGAAGCTAGTACCCATGGCTCATTTTTCGCAATGACGTTTGCGCCCGCGATCATGGATTTGGCTTCGGGTATAACCATGGTGGTGAAATACTGGTCTTCTTTTAGGACGCTCTTGGCCCATCTGACACGGAACATCAGGACCTTCTCTCCAGCGTAGCTTAGCTCCCAGATCTCCTCGATCCTTCCGTAGTATCTGTCCTTGTCGTTACCGGTGTAGGATTCCATCGTTACCCCGGAGTTCTGATAATCGCTCTTCATGTCCTTCTCCTCGGTGTATAATGTGTAGCCGTTGATATCGTATGCCTCATAGGTCATCAGGTTGTGCTCGGCGCCCTGTGACAAGACGAATATGAGTTTTTCTTCCGTGGAAGAATCCTCATGTAAAGCGTACGACAAAAGCTTCTACTTGAACCAACGAGTGAAACATGAGTTGTGCCCTTTGATTATATCTCCGTCCGTCCTCTATTAGCCTCGGTCATTGTACGTCTTCTCAATAAAGCTTTTGTGCTCTACCACCCCGACCACGTCTATGTGTTGTAGCGCGACTATGTTTGCTCTTTCAAAGTCAGAGAGTCGACCCTTGAAGTCGACATGCATTTCGCGACGACCCTCACGGTGACCCCATCCAGCGAGCCTGCCGAGGTGCCTGTTGACGGCAGACCAACGGGGTTCTCGATGCCTAGATAATTCATGCAATAGGAGATGCACTCTTTGGTTAGAAAGCCCTTGGCTATGCTTTTATCTGGATGTGCCCTGTTGCGAACCTATCCTTTGATGACACCATTCATCCTTTCGAACGACATCATGCTGTGCAGGAACATCGGACCGAGTTGGATGATATCCTCCACAATATGGACCAGCAGACGCACCAGAACGTCGAAGAATGCGAGCGAGAAGTACATCTCAAGCTCGCATAGTATCACCATGATGTCTTCCTGTAGCCTTCTGAGTTGCCTCACGCCAACCGACTTCCAAGAGATGACATCGAAAAAGTTGCATAGGCCAAATAGCGTTTCATGGACGTGCGCGTCCATGATCCCACGGATTGCAATTGGAAGTATCTGCATCATCAGAACATGATAGTCGTGAGACTTCATCCCGCTGAACTTTTGCTTTGTTGATTCTAGGTATGTACTTATCTTCCCCGCGTAACCGTAAGGAAGTTTTACTCCTAAGAGGCAGGTGAAAAACTGCTCGATCTCCTTCTGACTTGGAGTGAAGCATGCAGGAGGGCAGTCATATTTGCCTTTGCGACGACTTTCCGTGTCCTTCGCCTCATCATCATCATCATCATTAGGGTGTTTTGCGTGAAGCTCCTCCCTGATGCCCATTGATTTGAAGTTTTCCCTTGCTTTCGGCCCATCTTTGGTCCTCTCTGGCATGTTGAGCAGGGTACCAAGCAGACTCTCGCACACGTTCTTCGTGATATGCATGACATCAAGGCTGTGAGGCTCACGGAGGATCTTCTAGTACTTCAAGTCCCAGAAAATGGACCTCGTTTTCCATACCTTCAGCAGCGGCTGTGGCGCCTTTAGCTTCATTCCCGATGGCGGGCACTCTTTCCAATTTTTCAACAGCTCGTCTATTTCCTCGCCGCTCCTCATACGTGGGGGTCTTCGGGGTTCTGTTTCACCATCGAACAAATCCTTGCGTTTTCTCCATTGGTCATCATCGCGAAGCCACCTTCGATGTCCCATGAACACGGTTTTCGAAGACCCGGGATCTCTATCTAGCTGGCGGTACGTTGTGTCATCCATGCACCTGACGCATTCACAAAATTCGTGGACCACCTGCCCCACGACATATCTGTAACCAAGATAGTCGTGCACCGTCATGAGCAGTGCAGCTCTCATAGGGAAATAATCTTTCGCTGCGGCGTCCGACGTATTGGTTGGTGTTTTCCACAGCGTGTCTAGCTCCTGTTTGAGGAGCCCCAGATACAGATTGAGTTCGTTCCCTGGTTGTTTTGGCTCTTCAATTACCATACTCATGTGAATGTACTTCCTCTTCATGCACATCCAGGGGGAAAGGTTGTACATCCACACAAACACAGGTCAGGTGCTATGTGTGCTTCTCTAGATGCCAAACGGATTGACTCCATCGGTGCTCGCGCCCAACACGATGTTCCTTGGATCGTCCCCAAATTCTGGGTGTTCGAAGTTCAACGCTTGGGACTGGCTCACATCCTTAGGGTGACTCAGCATCTTGTCTTTTTTATTTATCTCCGGATCATTTCCGTCATCTTCTCGCTTCTTCTTGTCCCTATCCGCGTCCCAATGCAGGAGCTTTGCTTGCTTAGGGTCTGCGAAATACCACTGTAGAAGAGGAGTGATCGGAAAGTACCACACCACTTTTCGAGGAGTTTTCTTCCTCTTCTTGTATCAAGTGACGCCGCACACCGGACATATGGTAGACTTCGCGTGCTCGTCCCAATAAATGATGCAATCGTTCATGCACACATGGTATTTCACGTGCGGTAAATCCAGAGGACACACGATTTTCTTCGCCTCCTCGAAACTGGTCGTGCACTTGTTCCCCTTGGGAGGACGTTCGTGCCAGAATGACATGTTCTCGTCGAAGCATGCGTCGGCAATTTTGTGTTTTACCTTCATCTCCAGAGCCATGAGTGTTACTTTCAGGTGGGTATCCTCGGGCATGCATCCTTCATACAATGGAGTAACCGCGTCTATCTCCAGTTGATACAACTTGGCTTTCTCTCGGGCGGCAGCTCTTGTGTTACCCGTCTGCTTGAGAAACAACTCTTGAATATAAGGGTCCTGCACCTAGCCCATCGATGGTCCATCGCCGTCTGCTCCGGCATCTTCATCTTCATGATCATGCCCTTCGTCTTGATCTTCCTTATCATCATGTCCGACATCTTCTACATGATGACTGTGTCCTGCATCTACTTCGTGATCATGTGTTGGAGATTCTTCGTCTTCTCGCCCGCCCTCGCCGCTATTGTCTTGCTGCCCTTCCTTATTTCTTGCCCGGCCCCCATGGACGACTTCATAATCATCTTCATCACCTTGCCACCAATAGCCATCCATGAAACCACGCACGAGCAGGTGGTCCCACACCTGTTTGGAATCCGGGTCCATAAGGCTCTTCAGCTTGCAAGATCGACAAAGACATCTTATGTCTGTCTCATTCTTTTGAAGCATCTCGGCCTTCGCGGAGCTCAAAAACCTATTCACGATGCCTTCGGTCATCGTGCAGACCATGGTCGCCTGCGGGGTAGAGCAAAATGATATTTTAGAACCAAAAAATAATTGGCATGACTTTGCCTAAAAATAGGACCAAAAAGAATGCATAGTTGCCAAATTCTCGCTGAAACCGAAATCAATCAACATTCTCGCAAAGTATTGGGAACTATCACATT
Source organism: Secale cereale (assembly GCA_902687465.1). NCBI lineage: Eukaryota > Viridiplantae > Streptophyta > Magnoliopsida > Poales > Poaceae > Secale > Secale cereale. The sequence continues at coordinate 369,691,999 of LR738711.1, forward strand.
TCAAATACTGGTACCTGCAAACACAAACATATGGAACACCACAAACATACGTAGATCTAGGCCATAAAAAGTGTGTACGTTGGAGGGAGAAAAAAGTAGATCTAGAACATAAAGAAAGCTTTCCCCTTACTTACCTATCAAAAAAGGAAATTTAACCACTTAATTTGGGTGAATCTATGGTGCAAATGAGCTGAGGAGGAGGAGGCAGCGGAGACCAAGCTAGAGGGTGGAGATAATGAAGTGGGGAAAGTGAGTGTGTGTGGTAGCTAGGGTGGCTGCCAAATAAATATCTGCTCTCAGGTTACCAATGGTGCAACCCCTAAGAATGCGCCATTGGTAACCACGGTTACTAATGGCGCACCACCTAATAATGCGCCATTACTAGTTTGAAAAACAAATCGAAAAAATGTTAGAAGTGGCACACCAGGGTACAGTGCGCCATTACTAGTTAAACTAGTAATGGCGCACTATGCACTAGTGCACCACTGCTAAGTCTGGGAAGGGGTATGGGGCAGGACAAAACTAGTAACGGCGCACCACACGCCAGGTGCACCATTAGTAACATGGCCATTAATGGAGCACCTGTATCTGGTGCGCCACTTCTAGATAGCAGTGGCGCACCATATACATGGTGCGCCATTAATGCCCATACTAGCTATAGACGTTTTTCTAGTAGTGTCCATGGCGTCCCCCTATATAGGTAGAGGTTCTCCCTCTAGTCCTTGGCCTCCATGGTGATGATAGACCCCTCCATCTTCCTCCTCCATGGCGTCCGGTGATGATGGCCCCCTCCGGTAGGGTGCCGGAGAGGGCTGAGGGAGTCCTGGATCGAGGGGTCCTAATGTGACCGGATAACTCCTGATGGGCCGGACTGGTGGGCTGTGAAGATCATAGTCGAAGATCATCTCTCGTATCCGGAGAGGACTCCTGTATTCATGTAATAGCAAGTTATAGGTTCGGGTGTAATCTTTCCTTCTTCTGCAAGATGGTATGTAGAAACCCTAGGCCCCTTCAGTGTGTATGTAAAGTGGAGGGTTTAGTACGTAGAGGCTAATAGAGAAACACAAATCCTCATAGGCTAGACTCTAGGGTTTAGCCAATGCGATCTCGAGGTAGATCAACTCTTGTATTCATATTCATCCATATTAATATTGTAGGAAGTAGGTTCTTACCTTGACCGAGAGGTCCTGAACCTGGGTAAACACCGTGTCCCCAGCCTTCTGTTACCATCAATTCTCAGACGCATAGTTCAGGACCCCCTACCCGAGATCCGCCGGTTTTGACATCGACATTGGTGCTTTCATTGAGAGTTCCACTATGTCGTCGACCGAAGGACTGATGAATCGCGTCATCAACCACGACGACAACATCGAGGGAATTTTCCCTCCTGGACAGCTCTTCGTGTTCGGCGACTTTGCGCTTCGTGCCAACACTAAAGGCCACCTCACGCAGATCGAGAGCTACGCCCCTGGCCATCAAGTCAGATTCGGAAGCTTAAACTACGTTGTTGATATCCGCGAAGACTTGATCTTCGACGGATTCAATCCCACGGCAACCTCTCTCTGCCTTCACGATGAACACGATCTAGCTCTGTCATGAGATCAGGAAATAGCACCTGTAGTGGTTTTGGCCCTATATCTAGAACAGATCGCGTCGCCCGAGGAAGGGAAGGTCAACCCCACCGCGGAAGCCGCAAAATCCATGGCGTTGGAGCCGCACACGGACCCAACTATAAGCAGGGTCTATGTTATCGGAACCCCGGACCTAACTCCGGCCTTAGATTCCAAATCACTCGCATCTACGCCCTTTAAGCCAGATCAGGTGTCTATCGCCGAATTCAGTGCTGCAGATATCTTCCAGCACTCACCCTTTGGCGACATGCTAAAGTCTCTAAGATCCCTCTCCCTAGATGGGGACACGCAGCCGCATTGTATCCGGTTCGAACTGGAGGCTGATGGAGAATTTCGCTCGCCACCCACCACCCACTTGGTAGCCACGGTTGAAGATCTAACTGATCTACTTGACTATGCTTCCGAAGACTTCGAAGGGATGGACCTCGAAGCCGAAGCAGATCCAGATCAAAATCGGCCCGTAATCTGGCAGTGGACAGCTATGTCTTCATATGATGTGTACATGGTGGATACACCTAAGGAGGCGGAGGGTGGCGGCGAGAAAATCCCTTAGAGGACAAGCCCGTCAAAGAACCTCCCAAATGTTGGCGTCCAAAGCGCCGAACAAAATCCCGTAAAGGAAAACACAGCAACACTATCACTAACGATGATGATATTCCGGAACAAGCTGAAGACCCCGCAGACCCAGCGATGGAGGAGGATGAGCGAGAGGATGGCAAATAGAGTCTGAAGCCGCTGCCTGACGACAACGATGCCGAAGACAGCAATTACGAACCTGTCTCTGAAGAAGAAGTTAGCCTAGGTGACGACGAATACATCGTCCCAGAAGAACCCTCAGAACAAAAGCGCTTCCATCGGAGGCTTATTGCCACCGCAAGGAGCCTAAAAAAGCAGCAGAGATGGCTTCAAGCCGCACATGACATGCTCAATGATAAATGGAACAAGGTGCTAGACGCCGAACAAAAGCATGGCCACAACGGCCAAACCAAAGGCTATCCCAAGCTTAAACTGCTGCCCGAATTCGACGACGAGGCCGCTGCGCCCATACTACCATAGAATAACACCGCCGATAAGCTGGACCGACCACCTCACGGACAGGACGGAGTTGCTAGCAATGGCGTACACAACCCCACACCACCACCCCATAAAGGAAAGGAGGATGCGGCTCAAGCCGGAAAACACAATCTACGTTAGGACCTAAACAAAAAAGCTAGCAAGACCAGGTCTATCAACGGACCTAGGGACCGGGCTCCCGCACGGGACGGCGGCTATCAAGCCAATCACGCCGGTAATATACTAGTTCGGGGTCAATACCGGACATCACAGCTATCGGACATACGCCATGACATAGCAAAATACAGAGGCGCATCACACCCTCTGTGCTTCACTGATGAGGTGTTGGATCATGATTTTCCAAAAGGGTTTAAACCCGTGAACATCGAAGCATATGATGGAACGACGGATCCTGCCATCTGGATAGAAGACTTTATTCTTCACATCCACATGGCTCGAGGAGATGATTGGTAGGTGGCTTCTCACCCCTCGTTGGTTACCCCAAGTGGAAGGTTTGAGATGCAGTGTAGTAGAAGTTTTCCCTTGGTAATACCAAGGATCCATTTCCCAGAGACTCCCAGTTTCAACAAGAAGGTGTGAACTGCTAACGGCGTCGGATATTAGCAATCAACGTGGACCTGCACACAGATACAAATAACTTTGCTCCCAACGAGTACAGAGAGGTTGTCAATCCCTCCGGCCTTGTAGTTTACAAAGGATCAAACGCAAGTGATAATAGTGATAGGTATAATTGCAATAGTAAGTAAATAGCGGAAAATTAAATAGCGGATGTGATCAATGATGGTAATATGGACCGGAGTCTCATGATGTTCACTAGTGATGTCTCTCTCCCAAAAGACGATAAAACAGCTATGTGAGGTAAACGAATTACAGCTGGGCAATTGATAGGACCATCTGCGCAAACCAATGCTGACTACATTGCAAGAAAGGTTGAGGTTCAAAGCATGGGCGGTACGCCAAAGTAAGTAGACCGAAATCCATCAATATCTACTACTAATCATCCACCTTGAGATATCTATCCAGAACATCTCGCTGGTATTAAGTTGCGAGCCCACCCATAGTGTAAACTCAAAGCAAGAGACAACTGCATTAAAAGAACTTTGCGTAAAGTAAACAATCCTTGCACCCGCGGGCACAAGCACCGTTGTTTTCCCCCTTGTGGCAACAGCACATCCCCTAGACTCATGTTTCTGTCACTCAAGATAGTCATCGAGGGGCATGAACCCACAATCAAGCATAACGTTCCCTCTTGGAGTCACTACCTACTACTTGGCCAAAGCAATAAATAACAACGGAGAACATGCAAGAATTACGTACGAACATAAATATAAAAGAGGTAGATCAAATATATTACTCAAACACAATCTGAACATAATCTCATAATCCATCGGATCCCAGCAAACTCATCATAGCAACAGCATAAGGATTACATATGTGCCTCGATCATGTAGGGCAGCTCACGAGGACTAATTAGTGAAGCACAAGAACGGGAGGAGAACATAACATAGCTACTGGTCATGGACCCATGGTCCAAGGGAGACTACTCACAACTCATCCGGGAGGCGTCCATGGTGGTGGAGAAGCTCCCGGTGGTGATCCTCCCCTCCGGCAGGGTGCCGGGAAGAGTTCTCCTGGTGCTCCCGATCTTGGAAGCGGCGGCGGCGGCGGCGGAACAGAGATGGGATCGCGAAAAGAGTTCCTGTTTCGAGGGTTTCGGGAGACGCTTTAAATATATGCCAAAGGGGGGCATCGGAGGAGCCTTGGGGGGCCCAGGCGCCCCCCCCGGCGCGGCCCAGGGGGGGGAGGGGGCGCGCCGCCAGGGCGCCTGGAGCCCTGGTGCCCCCCCCTCGGCTGTACTTCGGGCGCAAGGTTGGTTTTGGAACGCTGATTTTTTATATAATTTTTCTGGATTTTTCCTGGCAGTTCCCGTAACGTGAAAACCTGAAATACAAAAACAGCCGAAAACAGAAACTGGCACTGGGGTGCACTGAGTTAATAGGTTAGTCCAAATATGATCAAAAGTGTATGGAAGTGTATATATATCATAGCAATATCACCCAAAAGAGGCATGGAGCAAGCAGAAATTATAGATACGTTTTGGACGTATCAACATCCCCAAGCTTAATTCCTGCTCGCCCTCGAGTAGGTAAATGATAACAAGAATAATTTCTGTGGTGACATGCTATTAACCATATAGGACTTTTTCATAGTCATATGACAAAAGCTTACTGAGACAATGAATCTATAGTTATTAAGTTACCTCATGAGAAAATCACAAAGAACTGAATGTTTTACAATACGATACTGAAATATCAAATAGATTTGCAATGAATATGATGTGCAAATATGATAAAGTGATATCTAGCTTGCCCCCTTTAGTGAAGCATAAATGCATGGGCACCTTCAAGGTTTAAGTGATGACTAGATACAATGATTTCAGAATAAACGATATCACAATCATGCAAAAGACAATGCTACTTTGGGACAATGCACATTACACTCAGAATGACAATCATGCTCTCAGTAGTTGGTGCTTTTAAAAGAAGGTGGAGACTCAACATAAAAGTAAAAGAATGGCCCTTCGCAGTGGGAAGCAGGGATTACTCATGTGCTAGAGCTTTTTATTTTGAAAACATAGAAACAATTTAGTCAACGGTAGTAGTACTTCATATGTGCTATGCATAAGACATCCTATAAGTTGCAAGCCTCATGCATCGAATACCAATAGTGCTCGCACCTTGTCCTAATTAGCTCGGATTTCCATGGATTGTCATTGCATTACATATGTTTAAACCAAGTGTCACAAAGGGGTACCTCTATGTCACCTGTACAAAGGTCCAAGGAGATAGATCGCATTTGATTTCTCGTTTTTGATAGATCTCAACTTGAGGACATCCATACCGGGACAACATAGAAAATAGATAATGGACTCCTCTTAAATGCTTAAGCATATTCTCATAAGAGATTGAGGATTAATGTCCAAGCTAAAACTTCCACCATGATACATGGCTTTGGTTGGCGGCCCAATGTTATTCTCTAACAATATGCATACTCAAACCATTCAACTCATGGCAAATCACCCTTACTTTAGACAAGACGAACATGCATAGCAACTCACATGATATTCAACAGAAGTGTAACAGTTGATGGCGTCCCCTGAAACATGGTTACCGCTCAGCAAGCAACTTATAAGAAAATAAGATACATAAGCAACATATTCTTTACCACAATAGTTTTTAAGCTACTTTCCCATGAGCTATGTATTGCAACTGAACATTTTAAAGGTAGCACATGTAAATTTACTTGGAGTGGCGGTGAAATACCACATATAGGTAGGTATGGTGGAATCATATGGCATAACTGGTTTAAAAGGATGTGGATGCACAAGCAGTCAGTCCGCTTAGTATAGGTGGAGGTTAGCAAAAGACTGGGAGCGACCAACTAAGAGAGCAATGACGGTCATAATCATGCAGAGCGACAAAGCAACATTGAATCAGGCATGGTAGTTATATCGCTACTCAGAAACAAAAGATCATCAAGGCTTGACAGACTTTCTTTACAGTCTTAAATATGCGTGAGCATACGCCAAGTCAATCAAAATAAATTCTTGAGGGAAGATATTACTAAACCATACCACATCATTGGCAAACAAATCATGTTGGTACTCCAATAACACATTGGGAATCCCCCAGCTATTTGAGACTAACCATAAGAAAACCTGAACTACTAAGCGGCATTATGCACGTAGCATCTTTATCATAGACATATTAACCAATGTAACAGAAGCAAACTCTCTTAATAAGATAAGCATGATAATTAAAGAGAGTTCAAGCAACCAACTAAACAAAAGCTCTTTGAAAAGATAAGCATGAATACTAAGAGCAGAGCATGATAGTAGCTATTTAAAAGACGAAGAACACACACAGCAAGGATAGACATGAAAATTCTATGTTATGTTCTAGGTAGAAGTGGAGTGTGTTTCTCTCCCACATAAAGAAAGCTGAGTTCCGATTCGTTATGAAAAACTAAAGAAAACTAAAAGCAAGACGCTCCAAGCATAGCACATAACACATGAAGTGATTAAAATATAGTGGAACGAAAGACGAACTGATAATGTTGATGGAGAAGGGGATGCACGGGGGCATCCCCAAGCTTAGACGCTTGAGTCTCCTTGAATATTTCTTGGGGGTGAACGGGGGCATCCCCAAGCTTGAGCGCTTGACACTCCTGAATCTCTTTTATCATCTTCCCTCGCACACTTGAAAACTCCCTTCATACATAACTCATCATAATCTGATTAGCGAGGTTAGTACCCATAATAAAATAATTATACCTTGCTGGAAATAAAGATATTCTTGAAGGTCTACTGTTTCTCAAGATTTCCAAAAGGTTTTTGCAAAGAAAAAGCAAGCTCTTGGTTTGCAAAATGAAGGAAAAGCAAAACAGGACAGAATCTGTGAAAAACAGAACAGCAGGTAGTAATTGATTTGTTCGGGGCACTTCTGCAACTCTAATCAAAAAACTCAAAACAGATGCACGAAAGACAATGATATAGAGAACGCTGTCGAAAAAATTCAGACCAAAAAGATGACCTGGTGATTTTATACGAACTTTTCTATCCAAGGACAGAATCTGTTTCCTGGACAGCACCTCACAACTTTTGAACTTTCTAGCAATCAGAGGCTATACTTGGCACAAATATGAAAAGCAAAGATACAATGATGATGCTACAGTAGTAACAACATCAAGACACAACCAAAGCAAAATAAATTTATTCATTGGGCTGCCTCCCAAAAGCGCTTTCTTTTATGCCTTTAAGCTAGGCATAATGCATATAGATCAAGTTTTATCAAGAGTAAAAGAATAGCTAGCCCGTACAACGGACTCAAAAGGTAACTTGATCTTCTTTCGAGGGAAGTGTTCCATCCCTTTCTTGAGAGGAAACTGAAATTTTATATTACCCTCTTTCATGTCAATGATAGCACCAACGGTGCGTAAAAAGGGCCGTCCCAAAATAATTGGACAAGAAGGATCACATTCAATATCCATAATAGTAAAATCAACGGGAACATAATTATCATTGACAACGATAAGAACATCGTCGATCCTCCCCAAAGGTTTCTTTATGGAAGAATCAATGAGACGAACACCAAAAGAACAAGAATCATAAGGTTTCAATTTAAGCATATCATATATTCTTTTGGGCATAACAGAGGTACTAGCTCCAACATCACATAATGCATAGCAAGAGAAGTCATTCAATTTAATTTTTATCATAGGATCCCAACCATCTTCTAGCTTTCTAGGTATGGAGGCTTCTACTCTAAGTTTCTCCTCCCTAGCTTTGATGAGAGCATTAGTGATATGCTCTGTGAAGGCAAGGTTAAGCCTGCTAGTGCGGGGGTCTCTAGACATCTTGTGAAGGAAATCAATAACTTCGGTAAGAGTGCAATTATCAAAATCAAGGTCACTAGTATCAAGTAAAGTGGTAGTGTTGTCCTTTAGGTTCACATGTTTGGTAATTTCTATAGTCATAGCATCACCATTAATAGGTCCAATGGGACCAGGAGTACATTGGGTGCTAAGAGTTTGGATATCCTCAACAACTTGGATAGTAGCAACAGTGTGGTGGGTAGGAAGGCTCTTAATTCTATCCTCTTCCTTTCTTTCTCTAGCCCATCTCTCTTTAAGTTTAGCCATCATCCTAATATTTTCATTAATTTGCACTTGAGTAGCATTAATAGGAGTGACCTTCCTCTCCTCAAGAGGAGAAGTTCTAATTTTAAGAAATTCTACCTCATTTGCTAAATTGTCTACCTTTGAAGAGAGATCACCTAGTTTGTTTAGTTTTTCTTCTACACTATTATTAAAAGCTTTTTGGGTAGTGATGAAATCTTTAAGCATAATCTCTAGTTCAGTAGTGGAGTTCCTGGTGCTAGGATAAGCATTGTTGTTCCCATAAGAATTAGAAGGGAACGGTCTAGGATTGCTACCAAAATTACTCCTATAAGCATTGTTGTTAAAATTGTTTCTAGAGATAAAGTTCACATCTACTTGTTCTTGAGCAATCAAAGAATTTAAAGGAACATCACGAGGATCAACAGAGGATTTCTTCGAAAGTAGAGACATGATCAAGTCAACTTTTTCATTGAAGGAGGAAATCTCCTCGACAGAGTTTACCTTCCTACCTGTTGGAGCGCGTTCGGTGTGCCATTGGGAATAGTTGGTCATCATCTCATCGAGAAGCTTCGTGGCAGCACCAAGTGTAGTTGACATAAAGGTTCCTCCCGCGGCCGAATCTAACAAGTTCCGCGAGGTAAAGTTCAAGGCTGCATAAAAAGTTTGGATAACCATCCAAGTAGTCAAACCATGAGTAGGGCAGTTCTTGATAAGAGATTTCATACGTTCCCAAGCTTGGGCAACGTGTTCATTATCCAATTGTTTAAAATTCATTATGTTACTTCTCAGTTGGATAATTTTAGCAGGTGGATAGTATTTTCCGATAAAAGCATCTTTGCACTTGTCCCATGAATCTATGCTATTTCTAGGCAAAGACTGAAACCAAATTTTAGCTCCTCCTCTCAAGGAGAAAGGAAAAAGCTTAAGCTTAACAATATTACCATCTATTTCTTGGTACTTTTGCATATCACAAAGTTCAACAAAGTTGTTCAAGTGTAAAGCAGCATCATCTCCAGCACCGGAGAATTGATCTTTCATGACTAAGTTCAGTAAAGCAGGTTTAATTTCATATGAAGGTGCTGAAGTGGCAGGTGTAGTGATTGGTGTGCTGATAAAGTCATCGTTCTTGTGACTAGTGAAGTCACACAACTTGGTGTTCTCGGTGGAACCCATTGTAGCAAGCAAGCAAGATAACTATTTTTGTGATTTTCGATTAAAAGGTATTAAAGCAAAAACTGAAAGGTAAACTAACAAGACTAAAAGCAAAGGTAAAAGATAGCGTGCAACTCCCCTATCCTGAAGAGTGGAGTCCCCGGCAACGGTGCCAGAAATTGCTTTGCTAGGTGGCTTCTGACCCCTCGTTGGTTACCCCAAGTGGAAGGTTTGAGATGCAGTGTAGCAGAAGTTTTCCCTTGGTAATACCAAGGATCGTTTTCCCAGAGACTCCCAGTTTCAACAAGAAGGTGTCAACTGCTAAAGGCGCCGGATATTAGCAATCGACGTGGACCTGTACACAGATACAAATAACTTTGCTCCCAACGAGTACAGAGAGGTTGTCAATCCCTCCGGCCTTGTAGTTTACAAAGGATCAAACGCAAGTGATAATAGTGATAGGTATAATTGCAATAGTAAGTAAATAGCGGAAAAGTAAATAGCGGATGTGATCAATGATGGTAATATGGACCGGAGTCTCATGATGTTCACTAGTGATGTCTCTCTCCCAAAAGACGATAAAACAGCTATGTGAGGTAAAGGAATTACAGCTGGGCAATTGACAGGACCATGTGCGCAAACCAATGCTGACTACATTGCAAGAAAGGTTGAGGTTCAAAGCATGGGCGGTATGCCAAAGTAAGTAGACCGAAATCCATCAATATCTACTACTAATCATCCACCTTGAGATATCTATCCAGAACATCTCGCTGGTATTAAGTTGCGAGCCCCACCCATAGTGTAAACTCAAAGCAACAGACAACTGCATTAAAAGAACTTTGCGTAAAGTAAACAATCCTTGCACCCGCAGGCACAAGCACCATTGTTTCCCCCCTTGTGGCAAGAGCACATCCCCTAGACTCATGTTTCTGTCACTCAAGCTAGTCATCGAGGGGCATGAACCCACAATCAAGCATAACGTTCCCTCTTGGAGTCACTACCTACTACTTGGCCAAAGCAATAAATAACAACGGAGAACATGCAAGAATTACTTACGAACATAAATATAAAAGAGGTAGATCAAATATATTACTCAAACACAATCTGAACATAATCTCATAATCCATCGGATCCCAGCAAACTCATCATAGCAACAGCATAAGGATTACATATGTGCCTCGATCATGTAGGGCAGCTCACGAGGACTAATTAGTGAAGCACAAGAACGGGAGGAGAACATAACATAGCTACTGGTCATGGACCCATGGTCCAAGGGAGACTACTCACAACTCATCCGGGAGGCGTCCATGGTGGTGGAGAAGCTCCCGGTGGTGATCCTCCCCTCCGCAGGGTGCCGGGAAGAGTTCTCCTGGTGCTCCCGATCTTGGAAGCGGCGGCGGAACAGAGATGGGATCGCGAAAAGAGTTCCTGTTTCGAGGGTTTCGGGAGACGCTTTAAATATATGCCAAAGGGGGGCATCGGAGGAGCCTCGGGGGGCCCAGGCGCCCCCCCGGCGCGGCCCAGGGGGGCGCGCCGCCAGGGCGCCTGGAGCCCTGGTGCCCCCCCCGGCTGTACTTCGGGCGCAAGGTAGGTTCTGGAACGCTGATTTTTTATATAATTTTTCTGGATTTTTCCTGGCAGTTCCCGTAACGTGAAAACCTGAAATACAAAAACAGCCGAAAACAGAAACTGGCACTGGGGTGCACTGAGTTAATAGGTTAGTCCAAATATGATCAAAAGTGTATGGAAGTGTATAAATATCATAGCAATATCACCCAAAAGAGGCATGGAGCAAGCAGAAATTATAGATACGTTTTGGACGTATCAATGATCTCCGTGCCATTAAATATCTACCCCTCAAGCTGAAAGGACCAGCTCGGCACTGGCTAAACAGCCTCCTAGAGAACTCCAATGGGAGTTGGGAAGAACTTGAGGATGCTTTTCGGGCCAATTTTCAAGGGACCTATGTCTGGCCCTTAGAGGCTGACGATCTAAGTCACATCATCCAACAACCCGGGGAGTCAGCCCGCAAGCTTTGGAATCGGTTTCTCACTAAGAAGAACCAAATCATCAACTGCCAGGACGCTGAAGCATTAGCGGCATTCCAGCACAGTGTCCGGGACGAATGGCTAGCCAGACACCTTAGACAGGAAAAATCGAGGACAATGGCAGCCCTAACTACACTCATGACTCGCTTTTGCACAGGTGAGGATAGCTGGTTAGCTCGTAGCAGTACCAGCGACCCTGGAACATCTAAAATCAGGGATGGCAATGGAAATCCACGATGTAACAAAAAAAACATCAAAACAATGCTGGAAGCCCAGATGATACAACGGTAAACGCCGGATTCAGTGGCTCCAAACCCGGTCAACAGAAGAAGCCATTTAAAGGCAACAAAGATGGTCCATCTAGTCTGGACAAAATATTAGATAGGCCCTGCCAAATACATGGCACCCTAGAAAACCCACAAATCATACCAACTGTAATTGTTGGATCTTCAAGCAGGCCGGCAAGATCAATGTTGAACACAAGGGGAAGGAGCTTAGAGTGAAGATGAGGACGAACCTTGCCAACCGAATACAGGGGGACAGAAGAAATTTCCACTGGAGGTCAAAACAGTGAACATGATATATGCCACTCATATCCCAAAGAGGGAGCACAAACACGCACTCCAAGATGTCTACGCCGTTGAGCCTTTTGCCCCCAAATTCAACCCATGGTTGGCATGTCCGATCACTTTGAATCGCAGGGATTATTTGACTAGTATTCATCACGAGGGTTCGGCTGCCCTAGTGCTCACCCCAATAATCGATGGATACCATCTCACCCGAGTCCTCATGGACGGCGACAGCTGTCTTAATCTGATATATTAGGACACTATCCGCAAGATGGGGATAGACCCGTCAAGAATCAAGCAAAGCAGCACGACCTTTAAAGGAGTGATATCGGGCGTAGAAGCCCGCTGCACGGGCTCTGTAACACTAGAAGTCGTATTCGGCTCTCCCGATAACTTTCGAAGCGAAGAGCTAATCTTCGACATAGCTCCGTTCCGAAGTGGCTATCATGCACTACTTAGCAGAACGGACATCGCCCGCTTTAATGCGGTCCTGCATTATGCTTATCTAAAGCTTAAAATGCCTGGGCCACGGGTCATCATCACGGTCAATGGAAATATGGAGCGCTCTCTTCGTACGGAGGAGGACACTGCGGCCCTAGCAGCCGAAGTCCAAAACGGCCTATTTAAGACGGATAATCTGTCAGTCGCGGACATAACTAAACGTGTCCGACACATGCCTCAGTGTGGTAGCTCAGATGAACCTGAGCTAGATTAGCAGCTACGCCCCCAACGACTGCCTCATAAGGTTATAGCACATGTACCTCGAGTGCATAATTATACCTTAAAAATCCCTTGGGTGGCGCTGGGAGCACACTACATATAGTCCATAGTTAGGGTTGACCCTACTCGGACACTAAACTTATCTTTTCAGTTTCATTGAACGAAGCAGACTTGTCATGGCCACACTGCATTTCTTTTCCTTTTCCAGGATATCTTTTTCTTTTTACAGGCGGGCATCATACTCCCACCCCATCAAGGACACAATATAGAGGAGGAAACGGTGCAGACGTGCAGCAGGGGCCCCGGATAAGGTTTCTTTTTAGATTAAGACCCTGTGTTAACCTTTTTTCTCTTTCTTATTATATATTTTTGTGGCATGTAAAATGTCCAAGAAAGTAATCGGCATTATCTCTAAGGTTACAGATCGCCTACTATAAATGGATAATTAATAGAGCAGATTTATTTGCATTATTATTGGAGTTTTATTCACTCACCATAAACATTCTCTCCCCACATTAGATTGCCACATGCGCATCGACAATAAGGGTCCATTACCAGGGCTGTGTTCAGCCCGGTACATGTCAAAAAGACCGAACACCTATATGGAGTGTTCGGCATCCTGGATGTTTGCCTTATATGCATCAGTACCCAATCATGTCTTGGGTTAATAGTTGGGTTGCCCGGCTCCTGTGCTTACCCCTACGTTCCCGATTGTTCGGCTAGGGTGTAAAGGGAGAACTACTACAATTGTACTTCTGGCTCGTTCGGTAAAGTAACTCAGCAGAGAAAGCCGAAAATTGACTGTCATGATAGGCGAGAACCTGGTCTACAATCCGGTGACTTAGTTTTATACTACGATCGATAGAGATCTACCCCGTGTTAAATGAAGGGTTGGTTTTTTCGCCCAGCCAGGTGCAATTGTATACCTTAAGTAAAGGCATATCATATCTGCACCAGGGGATAGTACCTAGCCCCAAATGTCAAGCTCTTGTGACTAAGTGAAAGCAATAATGCCGCATAGTCTGATAGCCTGGTTCGCTCCGCATACACCTCCTATACGGACCAAGACGTTGGATAAAGCGTGTATATGCATATGACCGAACACCCTAGTACTATGTACATGGGGGCTGAAGCTGACTACTGGAAACTTTCAGATTTAAATAAACGGTCATACAGGAGGTAAAAGACGCTTATATTATAATAGCGCAAAAGTCATATACATCGGATTCATATGCCTAAGTCTTTACATCCAGATACAATTACTCGAAGATAAGGTCCTCTGAGCACTAGCCTGCTATAAAGCGGGCGCCCACTACGACGTCCTCAAAGTACTTCTCCGCCTTGCAGTGCTTCTTGCCTGCGGGCGACCCAGCGATGGCTATCTGCCCCGCATTCATCTTCGCGCAGTGCACCTTCACATGAGCGAAGGCCATCCGAGCACCTTCCATGCATGCCAAATGCGTCAATGTGTCAACCCACGGACTCGCCTCGACGAGCCGCTTCACCAATCCGAAGTAACTACTTGGGATTGGATCAGCGGGCCATAGCTGGACTATTAAGTCCTTCCTGGCCGAGCCCGCCATGTTGTGCAGCTTGACTAGCTGCTTCATTTGGTCGTTGAGGGGCACCGGATGTTTCGGCGCATAGAAATGCGACCAAAACAGCTTCTCCATGTCGTTCCCCTCTTGGGCTCAGAAGTACTAGGCAGAGTTAGCATTGCTCCTTGGAAGATCAGCAAACACGCCTGGAGAACTCCATAACCGTGTCACCCCAAGATACTTCTGCCCTCCGAAGATGCTCTGTAAGAGAAATGTCTTACCAGATGCTATCTGTCGCGCCTGCTTGATTTCCTCACAAGCGATGCGCGCCTCGCCTCGTGCATCCTGGGCAGTCTTCACTGCCGCAGTAAGCTCGGATGCCTATTCCGAAGCCTTCTTCTCCAATGACTCACATTTGAGAATGGCATCGTTGAGCTCGACCTCGACTTCGGACACCCGAGCCTGGTGCTTCTCGCACTCAGCCTTTTCGGCCTCCAAATTGGCAGCCGCTTTGTCAGCGGCTACCTTGTTCGCTTCGGCCTCCTTCTTGGCCTTGGCAACCTCGCCCTTGAGGACCTCGAGCTCAATGGCGCAAACTATGTAATACAAAATACCATATCAGAGTTTATAAACATACTCAATCAATTAGTCTTATTGACTTCTTAAACTCCGCATACCTTGCGTTTCATCTAAACGCTGATTGACGCGGTCGAGGTCAGCGTTGGCCAACAAGAGCTTCTAGTTTAGTTCGACAATCTCCGCATCTCACGCAGTTGCCGCAACTAGTGAAGCATGCACAATAGTTGAGCTCCTAAGTATGCTATGTTATGGATATTTCGTCCGATTCTCTCCAGAATCACACAAAGCATCAGGGGCTACTAGCTATGTATGTGCGTAAAAATAATAAAGTTCTATATAAAACATTACATTGGTTACCTCAAAGCCTGTTAACAGGCTGTTGAAAGCTTCATTCAGTTAGCCCTTGACGGACTGAATCTTTTTCATCATCGCACCCATCAAAGTGCGGTGTTCTTCCATGATTTTGCAGTGCTCCCTCCATAGAGTTCGGCACTTCCGGATTGACTCCAGGCGCCATCGTATCGGCTCCCTCCTGGGGGCTCTCGTCTTCGGACCTCGGAGCCGCACTAGGCTCTGGGTCAATATTCGGGAGGGGCCCAGATTGTTCGCCCCCCCCCCCC
>LR738711.1:369707753-369836526 GCA_902687465.1 Secale cereale
CCCCCCCCCCCCCCCGTCTTCGGTCTCCATGGGGGTTGGCTCCCCATGGTCAGCGGCGGCCGAGTTATTACCCCCGGTCGCCTCGTCACCTGCCCCGTCATTATCTCCTTGGGCGAACGACACTCGCTGGGAGGACACTTTAATGTCCCCGCCGATCATGGGCGATGGAGCTCGGGTCGGCGGGTCAATCTCCGTCTCTCCGGGCGCTAGAGAGTTCCCCTCCAACGAGGAGGCATCAGGGTGCCCACTGGAAGGGCTGTAGGACAGCACGTGAGAAATACTAAGTAAATGCTAAACAAACAAAGGTGCAACAGTAACTCTGGACAAACTTACGATTCGGGCAGTGGTTTCTCCCCAGGCTTCACCACGAAGCTATGTTCGGACAAATCTAAACTAGCCGCGAGGTTCATCTTCCTCCGGGGTGTGGTCGTGCCTGTGTTAGCAGGGGCCGCCCTCTTCATCCCCTGCCTTGCACAGGGGGCTCTTCCTCCTCTTCTTCCTCCGCTTCTTCATCTTCCTCCACCTCTTCGGAGGAGAGGATGTTGATCTCCTCAGACTTTTTGTCCGCAGGGCGGGGGCTGTCTCCGGCCCCCTTGCCCTTCTTCTTGGGCTTCTTGACCGGCGCCTTGGATGGCGCCTAGACCAGCATCGCTATCACTTGAGGCAATTCCGGGTCTTCGGGCAAAGGCGCCAAACACTTGATCGGGTCGCCTTCTTCGTCCTGCGCTGTATATCATGCAAAAACTCCAATTCCTGTCATCATTAAATATGGGAGGAGTTATATATTCGGTGAAGTTTTCTATTACCTATGGGGCGGAGACTGCCATGCTGTAGCCCGCGTCCTCGGTCTCTTCCGGCCACTCCTTCTGACTCTTGAAGAGATGCTTCCAAATCTCTTTGTGCGTAAAGCCGAAGAGGTGCTTCAGATGCTTATCCCTGGCCATATCAAACTCCCATAGAAAGGAGTCCCGACTTTGGTAGGGAAGGACTAGCCGGGCCAGCATTACCTGGACCACGGATTAGAGCTGGTGCCCCTTGGAAATCATGCCGGATACACGGCTCATGAGAGTCGTCACTTCAATATGAGATCCCCAGTCCAGACACTTTTTCGTCCAGGAGGTCAGCCTCTCTGGGGGTCCGGATCTGAAAGCATGTGCCGCCGTCCACTTGGCGCCGTGGGGTTCGGTGATGTAAAACCACCCTTGCTGCCAGACCTTGTTCGTCTCTACGAATGACCCTTTGGGCCAAGTCGCATTCGGGAGCTTACTAATCATAGCGCTCCCGCACTCCGCTTGCTGCCCATCCACCACCTTTGGCTTCACGTTGAAGGTTTTGAGCCATAGGCCGAAGTGTGGAGGGATGCGGAGGAAGGATTCACACACCACTATAAAAGCCGATATGTGAAGGATTGAGTTCGGGGCTAGATCATGGAAATCTAGCTCGTAGAAGAAAATCAGACCCTAAACAAAGGGGTGGAGTGAAAACCCTAGCCCCCTAACAAAATGGGAAGTAAACACTACCCTCTCACCCACCTCTGGGACGGGAATCACCTGACCGTTGGCAGGGACTCGGTGCGCGATATCAGTGGCGAGATAGCCCATGCTCCGTAGATCCTCCACGGTCTTTTCAGTGACCGTGGAAGCTCCCCACTTGCCCCTGGCACCGGATCCAACCATTACTGGGAAGGGGAGTAGTGGTTGAGGAACGAGGAGCAGTGGGCGCAGGAGATGAGAAAGCTGGGGCTAGGGAGATTGGAGAGCTCGAGCTTGAGGAAGGCGTGGTGATGATGAAAGGGATGGGTATCCTTTTATAACGTTGCGAATACAGAACGTCCCCCCACTTTAGCCATAATCCTCGCCGGTTCCCAAAGCGGTCATGCGTAATGCGCAGCATGGGTGCTCATGTCATATTGATAAGGATCCCACAATAAGCGGGCACAATCTCTATTCCGATGGGACGTGTCAATGAGGATATAGCTCGAAACGTGAAACCATGACCAAATAAAACAATTCTATATGTTAGTGGGTTGGACGCAATGCTTCACCCAAAAGCTGTCAGTAGAGACACACTATTCATTTTCTTTTAAGTGCCTTGCCTTCGAGGCTAAGGGTTGTACTAACCTTACAGAGCCGAACACAATACACCTTTTTGCAGAAGATATATTCGGAAGAAGGACCCCGCCTTGCAATGCCGAAGAAAATACAGAAGCCGAACACATCGTCATCGAAGACAGGTTCAGGGGCTACTGAGGGAGTCCAAGATCGAGGGGTCCTCATGTGACCGGATAACTCCTGATAGGCCAGACTGGTGGGCCGTGAAGATCATAGTCGAAGATCATCTCTCGTATCCGGATAGGACTCTTGTATTCATGTAATGGCAAGATTTAGGTTTGGGTGTAATCTTTCCTTCTTCTGCAAGATGGTATGTACAAACCCTAGGCCCCTCAAGTGTGTATATAAACCGGATGGTTTAGTTCGTAGAGGCTAATAGAGAAACACAAATCCTCATAAGCTAGACTCTATGTTTTAGCCAATACGATCTCGAGGTAGATCAACTCTTCTATTCATATTCATCCATATTAATATAGCAGGAAGTAGGGTTTTACCTCGATCGAGAGGGCCTGAACCTGGTTAAACATCATGTCCCCAGCCTCCTCTTACTATTAATCCTCAGACGCATAGTTCGGGACCCCCTACTTGAGACCCGCCGGTTTTCACACCGACAAGGGCCTAGATTGATTTTTCGTGGCTATAGAGGCTTTCGGAGGAGGAACTTCCGATCTAGGTTTCTTTCTGGAGGTTTGGGTATTTATAGGAATTTTTGGCATTAGTCTCACGTAAAGGGGGTGCTCGAGGGGCCCACAAGCCGTAGGGGCATGCCCTAGGGGTTAGGGCGCGTCCTCCTGGCTTGTTTCCACCTCGTCCACTTCCTGGCCTAGCTCTTGTGCTTCGGGGGGTCTCTTTTAGTCTATAAAAATCACCATAAATTTTCAGCCCATTCCGAGAAATTTTATTTCTGCACAAAAGATGATACCTTGGTAGTTCTGCTGAAAACAGTGTCAGTCCGGGTTAGTTCTGCTCAAATCATACCAAAACCATATAAAATTGTTATAAATGTGGCATGAATACTTGATAAATTATAGATACGTTGGATACAGATCAGCATCCCCAAGCTTAATTCCCGTTCGTCCTCGAGCAGGAAAATATAAAAGAAATAATTTATGAAGTGTGAATGCTAGCATAGTGCATAAATTTGATCAATGATAATTCAAAACACTTTTTCTTGCATCACTATTAACAGTAGCTCATCTTATAAAACTTCTCGTGATCAAGTAACAAGCTATTCACATTTTAAAGTATAGACCATAAAGCTTTTTTAAAACTAACAAACTACGTTCTCACTCATCAAACAATTATAATTCATCTTATTTCACGAAGGGTCTATGTAAGAGCTTTGATTTAGCAAATTCAACATACTCAACTATCATATAGTCTTCCATGATTGCTAACACCCAAAGCCTCTTTTTAGAACAAATACCATCCGTTGAACACAAAGAAAGATAGGGGCTTAACCTTTTGCCTCCCAACTTATTTATCTTTTAGATAATTGTCAACAATAATAATTCATGATCAAATATATTCGAATGGCCATATATGCTTGGATCTTTCCCCACCACATGATGCTTGCCAACTAAAGAATAATTGAGGTTGAACTAAGAAGGAATACTATTGAATTTTTCATAAAAGTAAATACATGAAAGTAAAAGATAGGACCTTCGCAGAGGGTAGCAGAGGTTGTTATAAGCTTTTTAATTTTGGATGTGCAAACTGTTAATGCAAAGGAACGACACTTCATATTGCCCCTTGTGACAACAACCATTATTATCCAGTCCGTTGCTTTTATTTCTTCACCATCACAAGTTCGTATAAAGCTTATTTTCCCTTACAATAAAAGATCATACATAATTAGGAGCAATTTGTATTGCTTTTTGCACAGAGGACAACTTACTTGAAGGACCTTATTCAATTCATAGGTAGATATGGTGGACACTCATGGCAAGAAACTGGGTTTAAGAATTTTGTATGCACAAGTAGTATCTCTACTTAGTACAAATTTTGGCTAGCAAAAGATCATAAGCAAGCACCACATGTTGGAGGATCCATAACAATATAACTTATATACAAATATACCCAAACATAACTCATTACGTTGTCTTCCTTGTCAAACTTCAACTAATTTTCTCAAGTTTGAAAATAATTAATGGGGCTCACAATCATAGAAGATGTCCAAGATAGTATATTTATGTGCGAAATCTCTCTTCCTTCAATATTCTTTCATGTATTGTTCAAGTGACCAATGCGGTGTTTGCTAACTTTCAATAAATTTTACCGCCTGCACTTCTTATATGTGAAGTCATTAACATATATAATTTCATATTTATGATATTAAATTCATTCAACCATTTACTCATAGGACATAAGTGAAGCACGAGATTAAATGACAAAACTACTCCAATAAGATATAAGTGAAGATCAATGCGTAGTCAAGTAGTTAAATAGCCATGTGAGGTCTCTCTCTCATTCAGGATTTCAGATCCAATGATTTTATTCTAACAACTAGTAAAATGAAAATATGCTCCAATCAAAACACATATCATGTGACGAATAAAAATATAGCACCAAGTAAGGTGTACCGATAATGTAGAAGACGAAATAGGGGATGCCTTCCTGGGCATCCCCAAGCTTAGTTTCTTGAGTATTCATTGAATATTACCTTGGGGTGCCTTGGGCATACCCAAGCTTAGGGTATTACCACTACTTATTCTTCTGATATCGACATCTCTCTCAAAACATGAAAACTTCAATCACACAAAACTTAACGGAACTTCATGAGATGCATTAGTATGATAAAGAGCAAATCATTTCCTTGGGTAATGTCAAAGACAAGAGTCCTAATTATTATCACACAACGAATACTATAGCTTACCATTTCCGCAATTTATATCTCTTAATATAAGCTATGGAAACACTAAAACAAGGAATCTATGCATTGAAAACAAAATCTATCAAAAACAGAACAGTATGTAATGATCTAGACAAACACCATACTTCTGTAACTCCAAATATTTTGAAAATTTAGGACAACATAGGAAATTTGTATACAAATCAAGCGTAAAAATTTCAGCTAATTATCGCGTTCTAGTGATTTGTAGAATTTTTTGCACTGAACACAAAACTTTCTATTTTTAAACAGAACTAAGGCAACTATCAATCACACTATCCCAAAGGCTTTACTTGGCACTTTATTGAAACAAAAGCTATAAAACATGATTACTACAGTAGCATAATCATGAGAATAAACAAAAACAGTAGGGGTAAATATTGGGTTGTCTCCCAACAAGCGCTTTTCTTTAATGCCTTTAGCTGGGCATGATATTTTAGTGATCTTCTTGCAAGCCCAATTTTGATGATAATTTTACTCATACTCTAGAGGATATAAGTGAAATTCATAGAGCATTCTACAATTAATATAGATTTACCAATATCCAAGATCAAAATATATAAGTGAAGCACATGAAGCATTCCATAAAGCCATACTCAAAAGATTTATGTGAAGCATGAAGAGCATTCTATAAAGCCTTACTCAGAAGATTTAAGTGGAGTACATGAATCATTCTATAAATCAATGAAGGACTATCTCATACTAGCATGGTGCATAAAGGAGAGTAAAAACACAAAAGACGCATATCATGTGAATGAAATATAAACCATTGTATACCGATACTTGTTGAGGAATAAAGGTGGCTTAGATGCTTGAGTCTCGTTAAAATATTTACTTGGGGTGCCTTAGTCATCCCCAACCTTGAACTCCTGTCTCTCCGTATTATACTTATATCGATACCTCCTCGATCTTTGAAAACTTCATCCACACGAAACTTAACAAAAACCTTGTGAGATCTGTTAGTATAACAAAGCAAATCACTATTTTAGGTACTATTGTAAACTCATTCGAATTTCATATTAGCCTTATATCTATTGTATTCCAACTTCACCATGGTTCATACCCCCCGATACAACCCATAGATTCATCAAAATAAGCAAACAACACAAGGAAAACTGAATGTGTCAAAAATAGGATAGTCTGTAGCAATCTAGAAACTTCATATAATTCTGTGACTCTAAAATTCTTAAAAATTAGGACGAAATAAACAATTTGTATAGTAGTATTGTTTAAAAATTGTAGAAACTTTTGACGTTCTAGTAAGAAAATGTAGATTCACGCACTACAGCCAAAGTTTCTGTTTTTGCACCGCACATAGAAAACAAGCAATCTAGTCATCCTAAAACCAAAACTTGGCACATTATTTTTGTAATACAATGAATATATACAAGGGGATAATTATTTTTTAGAAAGTTCCATGAAACATTCCATATTGTTTCCAAGAGCATGAACAGAAGTGTTCAAGGTCAACCCTCACTTCTCCAATGCATAACCTTACAATCACTTATCTTTTTGAAAAAGCTTTTAGGCATAAGAGGCAAGTAAAAACATGTATTTTGCATTCTTAAAAAAGTTTGTTTGTTTCACCCAAAACCAAAGAAATCAAAAAAAAAACAAAAAACAAAAAAAACAAAAAACAAAATCTACTTAATGAAGAAAGCAAACAAGCACACACGAGAATATCAACCCCATGCTATTGCTCTCCAGCAAGGACAATAGAAATGAGCTTGATAATCCCCAAGTGCAAGGAATCATCGTAGCAATTTCCTAAGGTGGAAGTGATAAATATGGAGTGTTGAACCCACAAGGAGTTAAAGTTAAGATCTATATTCTCTTAAGTCCTATCTGCAGCTAATATGCCTCTACGTACACAGAACATTTGCTTCCATCTAGAAAAGAGAAATAAAACTACATTGTGGGTACGAAGAGGATAGTTGTGCATTATATTGGAGAACTAAAATATAAAAATAGGTGTTGTTATCATAAAGTTAGAATATATTACTATATATTATAAATAGCGAGTGTGGAATGATGATGGTGTGCGGAATTGTGCTAGGCAATTGTTAACAAGATCGGTAATCTTTATTGCAATTTCATTTGAGGGAGAGGCATAAGGTAACATACTTTCTCTACTTGGTTCATATGCACTTATGATTGGAACTCTAGCAAGCATCCACAACTACTGAAGATCATTAAGGTAAAACCCAACCATAGCATTAAAATATATATCTAGTTGCCTTTATCCCATATGCAACAACCCCCTCACTCGGGTTTAAGCTTCTATCACTCTAGCAACACACTATAAGCGAATCATAAACGTATTGCAACACCCTACAACGGGAATCATTCACGTGTGCATGACACGGAAGGTACCATAGGACAGTACCAAAATAAAACATAAAACTCCAACCAATCTAGATCATCAATAAACCCAAAAGACAAAGGAAATCTACTCAAAACATCATAGGATGGCAACACATCATTGGATCAACATATGTGGCATAAAGCACCATGTTCGAGTAGGGGATTACAGTAGGGTGCGGGAGAGTGGTCCGCTTAAAAGAGATGAGGAAGGTGATGAAGATGCTAATGTTGATGAAGACGATCACCGTGGTGATGGTTCCCTCGGTAGCACTCCAGTGCCACCGAGAGAGAGGGGGGAAGAGTCTCCCCCTTGTGCTTCCTCCTCCATGCCCCCTCCTAGATGGGGAGAGGTTCTTCGTCGGGTCGTTGGCCTCCATGGTGATCAAAGACCCCTCCGGCTTCCTCCTCCATGGCCTCCAGTGATGATGGCCCCCTCCGGCAAGGTGCCGGAGAGTGCCTAGATTGATGTTTCGTAGCTATAGAGGCTTCCGGAGTTGGAACTTCCGATCTAGGTTTCTTTCTGGAGGTTTGGGTATTGATAGGAATTTTTTGCATCGGTCTCACGTCAAGGGGGTGCTCGAGGGGCCCACGAGCCGTAGAGGTGCACCCTAGGGGGTAGGGCACTCCCCTTGCTTGTGGTCACCTCATCCATTTCCTGGCCCAACTCTTGTGCTTGGGGGGTCTCTTTGGTCCATAAAAAACCACTCTAAATTTTCAGCCAATTCCAAGAACTTTTATTTCTACACAAAAAACAACACCACGGTAGGTGTGCTGAAAACAGCGTCAGTCCAGGTTAGTTCAAATCAAATCGTACCGAAACCATATAAAATTGTTGCAAACATGGCATGAATACTTCATAAATTATAGATGCGTTGGGGACATATAAAGGACCAAGGCATATAAATAAGGACCAACATTCATCGTAGGAGGTGGGCGGACCGACATACACCACTCGAGCCCTCCCGAGGCAGCTCCTCCAATGTAGCTGTTCATATTCAGCTCCCCCCCCCCTCGTGAGGCTAGTCCACCACAAAGCAGGAGTAGGGTTTTACACCACAAGGTGGCCCAAACTTGGGTGGCGGTACAACGAACCCTGGGTACATTGCCCCTGACTGTGCATAGGCCCATGAGCAAGTTCACCACACCAGCACCAGATCAAGACTCAAAGGAATAAGTCCTTCGAAGTACTAGAAAGATGGTCGAAGAGATCAACATGACCAAGACTAGCTGACGAGGCAAGACATCACTTTAAGAAGAGCCCTCCTTGGTCGGCATGCACACCTAGCGGGGTGGGATCACCCCGGAAACGAGCCTCCAACATTGCCCCAGCAGGCCTGCCGGGCGCAGACGGAGGCAAACTATCACCTCACATTGAGGACCGTCGTCAATAAGTGCGGTGTCAAGATCATAAGTGGCTCACTGGTGAGATGTCTCCAACGTATCTATAATTTTTTATTGTTCCATGCTATTATTTTTTTTATGTTTTGGGCTTTATTATACACTTTTATATTATTTTTGGGACTAACCTACTAACCGAAGGCCCAGTGCACATTGCTGTTTTTTGTGCCTATTTCAGGGTTTCGCAGAAAAGGAATATCAAACGGAGTCCAAACAGAATGAAACCTTCGGGAGAGTTATTTTTGAAATAATACCTTCACGGAAGACTTGTAGTACACGCGAGGGGACGAAGGAGGCGGCCACGAGAGTTTAGGGCGCGCCCCCACCCTAGTGGGCTCCCTATGGCTCCGCTGATGCCCTCCTTCCTCATATATATGTATCCATGTACCCTGAAAACATCGAGGCAACGGAGAAAACCCTAATTCCATCACTGCAACCTTCTGTTCCCGTGAGATCCCATCTTAGGGCCTGTTCCGGAGCTTTGCCGGAGGGGGCATCTATCACGAAGTGCTTCTACATCAACACCATAGCCTCACCATGAGTTGTGAGTAGTTTACCACAGACCTTCGGGTCCATAGTTATTAGCTAGATGGCTTCTTCTCTCCTTTTGGATCTCAATACCAAGTTCTCCTCGGTCTTCGAGGAGATCTATTCGATGTATTCTTTTTACGGTGTGTTTATCGAGATCCAATGAATTGTGGGTTTATGATCAAGATTATCTACGAGAAATATTTGATTCCTTTCTGAAATCTTTTATGTATGATTATAATATCCTTGCAAGTGTCTTCGAATTATTGGTTTGGTTTGGTATACTAGATCTATAGTTCTTGCAATGGGAGAAGTGTCTGGCTTTGGGTTCAATCTTGCGGTGTCCTTTCCCAGTGACAGCAGGGGCAGCAAGGCACATATTGTATTGTTGCCATCAAGGATAAAAAGATGGGGTTTATATCGTATTGCTTGAGTTTATCCCTCTACATCAAGTCATCTTGCTTAAAGCATTACTATGTTCTTATGAACTTAATACTCTAGATGCATGCTCGATAGCGGTTGATGTGTGGTGTAATAGTAGTAGATGCAGAATCATTTCGGTCTACTTGTCACGGATGTGATGCCTATATATAATGATCATGCCTATATATTCTCATAACTATGCACTTTTCTATCAATTGCTCGACAGTAATTTGTTCACCCACCGTAGAATTCTGCTTTCATGAGAGAAGCCACTAGTGAAACCTATGGCCCCCGGGTCTATTCTCAATATATTAATCTCCAATCTACTTTACTTTGCTTTATTTACTTTCTGTTCTTATATCCAAAATACCAAAAATATTATACTATCCTATCTATCAGATCTCACTTTCGTAAGTGACCGTAAAGGGATTGACAACCCTTTATTGCGTTGGCTGCGAAGTTCTTATTTATTTGTGTAGGTGCGAGGGACTCGCACGTGGTTTCCTACTGGATTGATACCTTGGTTCTCAAAAACTAAGGGAAATACTTACGCTACTATGCTGCATCACCCTTTCCTCTTCGAGCGAATACAACGCAAGCTCGAGAAGTAGCAACTGGCAGCCCCTTGCCACATGTCAGCCACTTCCTACAGAAAGAACCTACAAATGACACCCGTCCTGCAACGTCTCAAGCACGCAGGCGTGAAGCTGGCGAAATAGCCCTGTCGGGGGAGCTGTGATGTGATGCTGAGCGGTGCATTTAATGCGCCTTGTCAGCCGCAGAGCTAGGTACCATATCACTGTTTGCTATCTAATCAGACTAGAAAGACTAATTTTCTACTGTGGTGACTCCCTTAATCTATAAAAGGAGGCCCATGGCAACCGTAGAAAGGATTCGTCCATTTGAACCCCCACACTAATATGCACGCGACTGCTCTTGCCTCAAGGCAACCCTACCGGGCAAGAGTGTCGTGCTCATTTTCCACCATTCCACCATCAATCCACCAAAGCAGGAGTAGGGTTTTACGCCTCGCGGCGGCCCGAACCTGGGTAAAAACTACCCGTGTGATCTCTGTCGTGCTGCGTCACGCTCTCCACTCTTTGTGCAACGTGTCCATCCTGCTGCCGAACAATAAAGGGACCCTTGTCCCATAGGTGGTCGTGGTATTCCTGCGACATATTTGGCGCGCCAGGTAGGGCGGCCACTTGTGCGAACCCGAGAGCTTGAGTAGCACGTCATCTTCATCACCAACATCACCGTCTTCGGCTCCATCAACCATTGAGGGCCTCGATGCTCGCGGCCATCGACGCCGCGGGGAACGCAGGGACACACAGGAACGCGGGAGGTGAGGGGGGACGTGGTCGACGCAGGCGGCGTCATGGCCATTCCTCCCGTGGACAAAGCAGGAGTGGGAGGTGCCGGAGTAGAGCAAAATCAACAAGATCCCAGCGGTCAGGCTCCACAAGGTACGAATAGAGAGATTATCCCATCTGTACCTCCTCGCCCAGCCGAAGAGTGCGGCCTTAGTGGTGTACCGCAACTCTCCGGCCGCTCCCGCGGCAGGCGCGGCCGTACAACATCCGCCACCCCAGGAACGAGCTACCCTAACCATTGTGCCCAACGGAACCGCTGGCTCTCAAGCGTCCCCACCTCGTCCCCATGCTGCCCCAGCGGCTAGCTCACGGCGACGAGGGCACAGAGCGGTCGGCACCGGCACCATCAGGAGCCGAGCGACGATGCAGTCCACATCATCATCATCTATGCTAAGCACCGCCTCGGAGGCTATGGCGCAGGCCAAACTGCTACTGAGATTTCCGCCGGCGGCCGATCAGATGGATGAGTGGCGCTCTACCATCCAAAGTCTGATTGGTTTTGCCAAGGCGGGAGGATCACAACGAGCTAGTCCATCGCGACCTCCCCAAGCGACGGCGACGGCCCATGCTCCTGGCCGTGCTGAGGGAGCCTCACCCACGGTGCAGTCCCCGCCACGGCGGCCAGTGCGTGAGCCACACCATCAGGATCCAAGTAACGCTCGATGGCCTCGTCAGACCCTCGAGCGCATCAAGGCCAGCAGGGAGCCCCGAAGGGCAGGCAGGGGGAACGCGCACGTGTCACCATCAAGCACCGATGCGGCCACTACTACCAGCCCAATGGGCGGGATAGTCTCAGCGTTGACTAGCCAATGTTAGACGGGAGCGGGTACCGACCTTTTTAGGTTGGGTGCCCTGCCTTCACTCACGAGCTGGGGCAAGTCCGTTGGCCATCCACCCGCATGTTCAAGTAAGAGATTCCAGAGAAGTATGATGGAAGACTGCACCCGGCAGAGTTATTGAGCATCAACACCATCGTTGTTCAAGCTGCCGGGGGAACACATGAGAAGGTATTCGCCAAGTACTTTCCTTTGGCACTCAAGCCAAATGTGATATCTTAGCTGATGCCTCTGCCGGAGAACTGCATTTCGACTTTGGCTGACCTCTACCATGAGTTGGTGGGCGCCTTCACGGGCGGCCACCAAGAACACGGGTGGCCCAGCGATCTACAGTTGTTCCCACAGAAAGAAGGAGAGACTCCGAGGAAGTACATGTAGAGGTTCAGTCGAGTTCACAGAAATATTCTGGACATCCACCCAGCTGTAGTTATAGCAGCGTTCCAGTCCAATGTGCGCAATCGACGGATACGTTCCAAGATAAACATTCGGCTTCCCAAGACTGTGAAGGAGCTTTGCACCTTGGTGGACAAGTGTGTTCGGGTGGCAGAAGGGAGGAAACTCCCTGGAGAAGAAAATTGGATCAACGTCGATTCAGAGGATGATGATGATGCCTCTAGTTAGAAGAAGAAGAAGAAGTGCAATAAGAAGCCCAGGGATAAGGTAGTGATGACAGCTGAGGGGTAGAGCACGCCTAGTACCGGCAAGAAAGCTAAAGATGAAGCCCCTGGCAAGGAGGTTGCCGCGTGCAGCGATTGCC
Source organism: Secale cereale (assembly GCA_902687465.1). NCBI lineage: Eukaryota > Viridiplantae > Streptophyta > Magnoliopsida > Poales > Poaceae > Secale > Secale cereale. Next base: position 369,720,434 of record LR738711.1, read on the forward strand.
GGGAAACTGCGGCTGCCGAGAAGGCTGGGAAAAGTGATGGTCCTTACAGCAAGATCCCTCGAACCAAGGGCCATGACCTCCAAGAATGTCATCAGGTTGAGCAGCTTGTCAAGAAGCAGCGAGCTGAATATGAGAAGCGAGAGAAGGAAAAAGGTCCGACTGGCGCTGGCGGAAATGGTCGAGGCGGTGAAGTTAATCGCCCCGGCATGGCTCTTAGGAACTAAGAGAAACCCGACAGGGGCCACGAGAAGGAGAATTGCAATGAAGAGAGTGGTGGAGGGGATGAAGAGGAAACGAGTGAGCAGGAGTTTCAAAAAGCTACTGACGCCCTGTGCATTGATACGGGTGCATCTCTGCACTCCTCTCACCGCCAGCTTAAACCATGGGTGCGTGAGGTCAATGTTGTGGAGCTAGCTGTAGAATTTCGGAAGCCGCACAAGTGGTCCCTCATGCCCATCATCTTTGATGAGGAGGACCACCCTGGTCGTACTACTGCGATAGGGGGTTTGCCGTTGTTGGTCTTGAGAACAATCCACAACCCCATGGTCATAAAGATGTTGGTTGATGGTGGGGCCGGCTTGAGTCAGATTTCCCCAAAGGTTATCAGTAGACTCCAGATAGCAAAGGATGAGCTTGAAGTTACCAACACATTTGAAGGAGATCTATGCCGTTTTATTCGCCCTTTTTCCATTTGCCTTTCTGTTTGCTTGTGTTGCTATGTGCCGTCTATTAGCTTGCATCTTCGCTTGCTAAATTATGGATCCTCATGCACTTGCTAATCTTTTTAAGAGATCCAATTACGGTGAACCAATTGCTAGTGAGCTGCGTGCACTAGATTATCTTTATGAGGTTTTGCTTGAAATTCGTGATTCCAAAATTTGTGATGAAGTATTGAAAGAAGAAGATTATAAAGTAATTCACGATAGAACCTTGACTGAAAAGCATGATTGCAATGATCTTATTATAAATTCTATTAATGTCAGTTGTGTTAATGATATGCAAAACCCTAAGCTTGGGGATACATATTTTGCTATGACCACTACTTGTTGCAATGATCATGATTGGGGTGATTCTTCTTATAATCTTAAAAATTTATTTAATCCCCATGATGAATGTAAGATTGATAATAATGCTTGCAATAATACTGAAAGTGGGTTTCTAAGAGTGTCAACTTTTGATCCTACTACTTTGGATATTGATCAATCTTATGAAATTTTTGATGAGGGTGGGTTTGGAGAGGTCATGACTTTAGTTAATGTTAATCCCACTATTTTGGAAGAGTGTCAACTTCGCATCCATGTGGATCGTATTGCTTATGATCCTACATGCTATAATTATAGAGGAAAATATGGTTGTAGAAATTTTCATGTTACTGAATTACCTCTCGTTATATTGAGATTGCTATTCTTTCTTTCTTCTTCCTTGCATATGCTAGATCTTTCTTGTCTTGCTAATTTGTTTTCCTATAAAATGCCTATGCATAGGAAGTATGTTAGACTTAGATGTGATTTTGACATGCTATATGATGCTCTTTTTGTGCTTCAAGTCTTGTCTTTCATGTGAGCATCATTGAATTCTCAAGCCTATCTTAATGGCTATAACGATAGCACTTGTTGGGAGGCAACACAATTTTTTTTGCTTTTACTCCTGATTAGTAATAAATAATTCATCTAGCTTCTGGTTAGATGTGGTTTTGTGTTTTAATTAGTGTTAGTGCCAAGTAGAACCTTTGGGAAGACTTGGGTAAAGTCTTTGCGATCATGCTGTAAAAACAGAAACTTTTGCGCTCACGAGATTAGCTGCCATTTTTCTATAGACTGCTTTTAAGTTGATTTTTTTGCAGATGATTAATAGAAAATTCCTCACGTCGACCAATTTTTTTCAGCATTTTTATAGTTACAGAAGTATTCAAAAGTTAATGATTGCTACAGACTGTTCTGTTTTTGACAGATTTTGTTTTGCGTGTGTTGTTTGCTTATTTTGATGAATCTATGAGTAGTATCGAGGGGTATGAATCATAGATAAGTTGTAATACATTAGGTTTAACACCAATATAAAAAATAATGTGTTCAATACAGTACCTTAAAGTGGTGGTTTGTTTTCTTATACTAACGGAGCTCACGAGATTTTCTGTTAAGTTTTGTGTTGTGAAGTTTTCAAGTTTTTGGGTAAGGATTTGATGGACTATGGAACAAAGAGTGGCAAGAGCCTAAGCTTGGCGATGCCTAAGGCACCGCAAGGTAAATTTATAGGACAACCAAAATCCTAAGATTGGGGATGCCCCGGGAAGGCATCCCCTCTTTCGTCTTCATCTATCGGTAACTTTACTCGAGACTATATTTTTATTCGCCACATGATATATGTTTTGCTTGGAGCGTCTTGTATGATTTGAGTCTTTGCTGTTTAGTTTACCACAATCATCCTTGCTGTACACACCTTTTGAGAGAGACACACATGAACCAGAATTTATTAGAATACTCTATGTGCTTCACTTATATCTTTTGAGCTAGATAGTTTTGCTTTAGTGCTTCACTTATATCTTTTTAGAGCACGGTGGTGGTTTTATTTTATAGAAATTATTGAACTCTCATGCTTCACTTATATTATTTTGAGAGTACTTTAGAACAGCATGGTAATTTGCTTTGGTTAAAAATTAGTCCTGATATGATAGGCATCCAAGATGGGCATAATAAAAACTTTCATATAAAGTGCATTGAATATTATGAGAAGTTTGATACTTGATGATTGTTTTGGGATATGAGGATGGTGATATTAGAGTCATGCTAGTGGAGTAATTGTGAATTAGAGAAACACTTGTGTTAAAGTTTGTGATTCTCGTAGCATGGATGTATGGTGAACCGTTATCTGATGAAGTTGGAGCATGATTTATTTATTGATTGTCATCCTTTGTGTGGAGGTCGGGGTCGCGTGATGGTTAACTCCTACCAACCCTTCCCCTAGGAGAATGCGTTTAGTACTTTGTTTTGATGACATATGGATTTTTGCAAAAAGTATGTGAGTTCTTTATGACTAATGTTGAGTCCATGGATTATACACACTCTCACCCTTCCACCATTGCTAGCCTCTCTAGTTCCGCGCAACTTTCGCTGGTACCATACACCCACCACATACCTTCCTCAAAACAGCCACCATACCTACCTATCATGGCATTTTCATAGCCATTCCGAGATATATTGACATCCAACTTTCCACCGTTCCGTTTATTATGGCACTCTTCATCATTGTCATATTGCTTTGCATGATCATGTAATTGACATCGTATTCGTGGCAAGGCCACCATGCATAATTTTTCATACATGTCGCTCTTGATTCATTGTACATCCCGGTACATCGCCGGAGGCATTCACATAGAGTCATATTTTGTTCTAGCATCAATTTGTAATCTTTGAGTTGTAAGGAAATAAAAGTGTGATGATCTTCATTATTAGAGCATTGTCCCAGTGAGGAAAGGATGATGGGGACTATGATTCCCCCACAAGTCGGGATGAGACTCCGGACGAAAATGAAAAAAAAGATCACAAAAAAAAGAGGCCATAAAAAAAGGAGAAAGGGCCCAAAATAAAAAATGAGAGAAAAAGAGAGAAGGGGCAATGCTACTATCCTTTTTCCACACTTGTGCTTCAAAATAGCACCATGATCTTCCTGATAGAGTCTCTTGTTTTGTCACTTTCACATACTAGTGGGAATTTTCGTTATAGAACTTGGCTTCTATATTCCAATGATGGGCTTCCTCAAAATGCCCTAGGTCTTCGTGGGCAGACAAGTTGGATGCACACCCACTTAGTTTCTTTTGTTGAACTTTCATACACTTATAGCTCTAGTGCATCCATTGCATGGCAATCCCTACTCACTCACATTGATATCTATTGATGGGCATCTCCATAGTCCACTTGATGTGAGACTATCTTCTTCCTTTTTGTCTTCTCCACAACCACCACTCCATTCCACCTATAGTGCTATACTAGTCGCTGGGGCGCCACCTGGTGGCGCCTCTTGATGCGGGATTGTGCGCACTAATCAAGTTGTTGTGCTTGTTAACGTTCCTTTATGACAGTAGGTGGAATTGTGAGCTCTTATCTTGTAAATGGGGCAGCTAGTTGGCTTCCGAATCTAAGCTTGGTTATGCATGTTGGGCTCTTCACACTTCCCAATATCCGGCGCTTACATTAGAGTGGCTGGTTGGGTCCTGATCTTTAGAAATGACTAATAGTCATTGATCTCAGCTATCAAGGCAAGAATGGTCACAAAATGAAGAAATGACATCTGACATTCATATAAGAGACCTTTATTGCAGTCGCAACATGAATTCATAAATTACAGGCATAATTATAAGCCAAAAATTAATTACAAAGTGAATTTTTAGTGGCAATCATTGCAAGCAAAATGAGTTGAGCCCTTTGCTCGTACATACCTAAGAAGCATATGTAAATCAAAATCATGGTCCATCTCACTACACAGAGAGGAGCGACAGCCCTACAACAGCCGATAGTACAACGATCCACCCTGGGACAATCTATATAGGAGAACCAAAATCACAATTAAATTATTACCCAAAGATAGCACAGAGTGACATGATGCTTTATGCTAGAGTATATACACTCCCTTGTTCTATCAGTTTCACGAGCATTTGGTGAGCATGCTTGTAGCCCAAAAAGAAATCAAAGTGAAAGTGTAAAATACTTCTTGATATGGTTGTGACTTATGAATTGCAAGAATGTGGTTAGCATTTAGTAAACTCACTTGGATTTGTTCTGGACAATATTTTGTGTTTCCTTCCCTAACCAAAATCTAATGAAGGGAAACAAAGAACACCAGTGTTGAAAGACTGAAATTGGTGCAATCTGAAAAGAACATAAGTACATATGAAACCTAATATGTGTGTACCCGTATGAGACACGTCGGTAAGAAGTGAGAACATCTGTACCCAATAAATTTATTTATATAACCATTTAACCATTCCCAACGAATTGGCAGGGGTATAGAATGGAGTAAGCACAATAACCGCACTATTGATTTCCTCCATACACAGACATTTTGAAACGGAGTATCCTGAGGTAGGAGAGAGATAGTGAAATAGTTGGAATAACAATCATCTTAAATTGAAAATTAGGTATGAGATAAATGTTACACTTTCCATGGAATCCAAGCGAGACTGCAATTGTAGAATATGTGCTTTTCCTTGAGCGTTTAAGCTATCTAATCCACCCATATTTCTGATAATAATTTGTCATCCCTCTTTTCTGAACCATTAGTCGATTTGATTCATCATTTTCCGATGATGTCAAAACTAATCCTCCAAAACTGAGGTCACCGTGACTATATTATTCAGTGATATCTCTTTCCTTGCACTCGGTTTTATGATCAGACAAATTCTGGGATTCTTTCAAGGGAGAGCCTGTATTCAACATTAGATAGAGTGTACTTGACATATAGACAAAGTAACTTCAAGTGATAATTATCCCTAGCACGCTCAAGCAGGTTTATCATGTTTGTGAGTAGGCAGTGCAAGTCAAATGCACATATAAGAGAAGTAAATAGATATAGCATTTAGATTACCAACATATCCTCTAAATCATAAATGATCAAGAATGAGCAACATGAGTTGAGAGAATACAAAACAAAATAGGTTGCTAGGAATTTCAACAACAATCTGAATTCAAGTAAATAGCAATAACTAACTGCTGAAATCTCCCAACCTCGTCATCCAACCTCTCAGAAATACACTTCTTTGTTTCAACTTAAACCCCCCTTTTCTTCAGTATCATCAACCTGCAATTTACATAATCATAAATGATATAAAAATATATCTGCCACCAGCTTGCTAAGAAAGGAATAAACTGGAATGAAATACCAGACCTGGTGTGTTGAGTCAACAACTCCTCCTTGAGCCACCTCTTCTAGCAGCATCGATGCAACTTGCTCACCAAGATCCTTTGGAGACATTAGCTCAGGCTTCTCAGATTGTTCACTCATTTCATCAACATTGGAATAACTCACAGTAGCATCTACATAAAACAGACAGCCTGTTGTGGTCTCAGCAACTACAGATACGCCACAGCCTGCTGACCTGCCAAAAAATTATACATTTAAATTTTTGAATAGCAGGACACACTAACATAAAATTCAACAGGTTCTACTTTAAGCTGGAAACGTACAATACACATCATATTCATGGAAATTTGAACTTAATTGACAAAAGGATTAAGAGAAAGAAGGGGACATCTTTTATTTTTAAAATTAAGCTTGAGAATCTTGAAGATTGTTGAAAGTGTTTTCACTAAATGCTGACACTTCCCATGTATCCGACTTTAATATAAGCTAAAAGTTTGTGGAATGATACTCACAAAATTAAGAAAAATGTTCTTCCAGTATTGTGGTTTGTTAGTAAAAAGATCAGGTGCTATATCATCACATTTCTTAAGCACATAGCATGTGTCTAGCCTACAAGTCTGGAAGATCATACAAAATAATGTGAATTTGATAATTTTTAAGATAATTACTGCAAAATAATAAATCAATTTGGTAAAAACTATCGGAATATCTTAGTAGATCATGCCATACAAAACAACAACTTCAATTGAAAAGGTCGATGTCATTCTGCCACTCTTAAGATAAACATAGATATGAAGATCAGAACATACCGTGGCACCGGCAAGCAGTGAAGGTCGAGAATCAGCAATTGTGGCACAACCGCCAGGACAAAATCATGTTCCAGTACCTATGGACTTTTCTCCAACCAGGACATCACCCATGCCAAATTGCAGCAAGGAAGTTTGCATTTTAAGTCAGACGACCAAATATTATTGAAATTACACAAGAACAAGACTAACCTGCCAATATCCAGTATGGATGACTGGGAATGTGTGCTCACCTACATAGTATTTAGGATCCATTCCTCCAAAAGTAATTTCACCACCTTCTACATCAGCATAGCGGTTCAACCAGAACAAGAAAACAAAATTGCTGACGAGACCTTGCTCTACCATTTTATACCTGCAATGTTGTACATAATTCACCATAAATAAGGCAAGGTGCTCCAACCCAACAAGCAATGAGACTAACCTTAACCAAATGAATAGGCACTCCCATAGGCCATGCACAGGAGATTTCAATTAAACACCTAGTATGCAGATAACACAAATGGTGGTACAAAGCACAAAAGAAATTGATTTCCAAAACAATTTATGAAAGGGCATCCAAGTGAAGATTAGCCCACAAAGAACTCACAATGAAAGGACTGTAGGACATGGTTGCTCTTGCCTTCGTTCAAAGCCAAACAATCGAAGTTAAGACGAAAGGAGGTAAAACCAATACGTATCAGAAAAGAGTAGAGGGGGCGTCATAATAATTACGATGCGGGTCTGTTCAGCACCAGTTTGAAGCCAATATATAAGAAAGAAAAGATGGCTTATTTCATTGGAAAAAACACTACATAACATGCACACAGAATGAAAAAAATTGTCTCCCATTCAGCATCACTATACTTAAATATGCTAACTCATGTGTATTGGAAAAGAAAGAATATACATCACAGCCCTGAACATGGAGATACAAATGGTCATGGCTAATGCGCGCTCGCACACTGGAGCGCTCGCTTTCCGACAGGAAGCAGTTAGCTAATTAGGAAAGTGCAACCCTGTTTTATTAGGATTTTGTCAAGGATTTAGAAGGAATGTTGGGTTTGCCCTGAAAATCAGGGGGAGAGATTAGGTGTGTATTGCCCCGTACATGGATGGATGGGCGGCTTGGATGGTCAAAGGAGTAGGTGGGGCCAGCTTTGTTGATATGGAAAGGGACACGTCCAGATCGGAAACTGACTAGGGACGGAAGGATCGCTTCGAGCGTTGGAACGAGCGACCGTGAAAGAGTATTTTCCGATACTAATAGTGAAGCTACCAAAGTAAGAAATGTATCAGCTGCATAGCCTAAAAATTAGAGATCTAGAATTGATAGCTTAAATGTGTCTTCTTTTCAGCAATGATGTTCAGTTAATATAGGTGAATCCTAAAGAAGAACCAAGACATGCCAATGTTCAGTACCATAACTAAGAAATGGAAGATTTTCTCCCAAACACTCCTGGACAATTTGAAGTGGATGATCTTGTTCTACACCTTGGAAGGGTGAACAGATATATACCTTTCCTTACTGAAAAACAATAAACACCAAACTGAAATGGTATGATTATCTCCAAGGAGGTACAAATAATATAAGATCAAATTTTTAATAATACTGAATATTGAAAAATGCCTTAAGAACTTGATGGCATGATGAATGGGTGACAATCTAGTATGCTAGAACTCAAATTGTTGAATTTTAGGAGAGGGACAATCAAAATTTCAGTTCTGTTGGTATGATTTATAAATGCAGAAGGATGAAAGAGACACATGTCGACATGTCAATTTGCTAGTACCTTAATTTATATATCTATACATCTGCACAATTTAATTTGTTGACATAACGATACCTTGAAGACATAAAGCCACATACATACAAATATGCTTCTATTTAATAACACGGATAAGAAATCCAGTTGAAGGTTGTCACTTTCACAAACAATTGATGAGCATGCGACCAAGCAATCATATCACAAAAAGGCATCGCCCATGAAACCTGCAGAAATCCATATACTGGAGTTCACGCAGCAACAATGATTTTTTTTGAAACACTCATGCCAAGATGAGGTCTGTAGTCATGGAGAAGTTGAACTTGCCCATGTGATTCATCGTGGGCACACTCATGCCCCATGCGGTCAGCAATTTTTTTTTGAAAGGTATGCGGTCAACAAACTCACCTAGTAGAAGAGCTTCTAACTAGATAAGTACGATACAGACAACAATGCGCACTGATCGACCTCTTCATTCATCTTTCCGACGCGAGAGGCGAGGATGACAGGAACAAAGCAAAGAAAAACAAACCAGGGTAGCCTCCTACGATGCGATTCCTAGACTGCTCCTGTCGCTTCGGCCAGCCTCCCTAAACCGCTGGGCCCGCCCGGATCCGTCACTCCACCAACCCTGCTAATTCCGCCTAGAGGTGGGGGCGCAGGCTGTGCGAGAGGGCGCCGACGGGGGAGGTCGTCCAGAAAAACAGAGAGGGGAAGGAATCGGGGATGGTAAAGAAATTGGGGGCTAGTGGGCTGCCGATTCGTTTCTCTCTTTTCCCGGCCTTCCTTCTGTGACCAGCGCCGGAGGAGCGACGGGCGGCGCCGGAGGTGGAGTGGAGGGAGAACAAGCACGGAAGGGAGAGCGTGCAGCGGCAGGATTGGGAAACAATAGTCTAGGGTTTTCATCGCTTGACGCGTTTTCATCTTTTTTTTTTCTCTTTCGTTCGACACAGTAAACCAACAAAGTAAGGGGCATGTGGACACAACCAGCGAGCGCTATTGTCGCGACTGTTAATGGGTTTAATTCATGGCTCACGCTCATGTGTTGCGTGAAAGCTGAAAAGTCCAAAAAAATTGGAGTATGAAAGAATTGCTTGGCTAAATCCGGGGTTGTGCATGATTCAAATATTTTGTGTGATGAAGATAGAGCATAGCCAGAGTATATGATTTTGTAGGGATAACTTTCTTTGGCCATTTTATTTTGAGAAGACATAATTGCTTTGTTAGTATGCTTGAAGTATTATTATTTTTATGTCAATATTAAACTTGTGTCTTGAATCCTTCAGATCTGAACATTCATGCCACAATAAAGGAAATTACATTGAGAATTATGTTAGGTAGCATTCCACATCAAAAATTCTGTTTTTATCATTTACTTACTCGAGGACGAGCAGGAATTAATCTTGGGGATTCTTGATATGTCTCAAACGTATCTATAATTTTTGATTGTTCCATGCTATTATATTATCTGTTTTGGATGTTTAATGGACTTTATTATACACTTTCATATTATTTTTGGGACTAACCTATTAACCCAAGGCCAGTGCAAATTGCTGTTATTTTGCCTATTTTAGTGTTTCGCAGAAAAGGTATATCAAACGGAGTCCAAATGAAATGAAACCTTGGGGAGGATCATTTTTGGAACAAATGCAATCCAGAAGACTTGGAGTACACGCCAGGGAAGCCACGGGGTGGCCACAAGGCAGGGGGGCGCACCCCCACCCTCGTGGCCCCCCGTAACTCCACCGACGTGTCTCTTCCTCCTATATATATATCCATATACCCTGAAAACATCCGAGAGCACCACGAAACCATAATTCCACCGCCGCAATCTTTTGTACCGATGAGATCCCATCTTGGGGCCTATTCCGGAGCTCCACCGGAGCGGGCATCGATCACGGAGGGCTTCTACATCAACACCTTAACCTCTCCCATGAGTTGTGAGTAGTTTACCACAGACCTTCGGTTCCATAGTTATTAGCTAGATGGCTTCTTCTATCCCTTTGGATCTCAATACAAAGTTCTCCTCGATCTTCTTGGAGATCTATCCGATGTAATTCTTTTTATGGTGTGTTTGTCGAGATCCGATGAATTGTGGGTTTATGATCAAGATTATGTATGAACAATATTTGGTTCTTGTCTGAATTCTTATATGCATGATTAAGATATCTTTGCAAGTCTCTTTGACTTATCAGTTTGGTTTGGCCTACAAGATTGATCTTTCTTGCAAAGGGAGAAGTGCTTAGGTTTGAGTTCAATCTTGCAGTGTCCTTTCCAAGTGACAGCAGGGGCAGCATGGCACATATTGTATTGTTGCCATTGAGGGTAAAAAGATGAGGTTTATATCATATTGCATGAGTTTATCCTTCTACATCATGGCATCTTGCCTAAGGCGTTACTATGTTCTTATGAACTTAATACTCTAGATGCATGTTGGATAGCGGTCGATGTGTGGAGTAATAGTAGTAGATGCAGAATCGTTTCGGCCTACTTGTCACGGACGTGATGCCTATATACATGATCATGCCTAGATATTCTCATAACTATGCACTTTTCTATCAATTGCTCGACAATAATTTGTTCACCCATCGTAAGAATCTGCTATCTTGAGAGAAGCCACTAGTGAAACCTATGGCCCCCGGGTCTATCTTCCATCATTTTAATATTTCATCTACTAGTTATCTTTTATTTTGCATTATTTACTTTTCGATCTCTACAAAAAAATACCAAAAATATTATCTTATTATCTCTATCAGATCTCACTTTTGCAAGTGGTTGAGAAGGGATTGACAACCCCTTTATCGCGTTGGTTGCAACATTCATATTAGTTTGAAGGTAAGAGGAACTTGCGTATAGTCTCCTATTGGATTGATACCTTGGTTCTCAAAAACTGAGGGAAATACTTACACTACTTTGATGCATCACCCTTTCCTCTTGAGGAAAACCAACGCATGCTCAAGAGGTAGCACTCACCGACCAAGGACAAACTCTTCTACGCTGTGCAGCTATGCTTACATCATCGAGAGGAGGTTTCCAACAACCTCATGGAAAAGGAAGGCCTGATCGCTGGCGTCAAAGCCGCGGCCGCCTTGGAGATCAAATGCCTGATCATCAAGGGCGACTCTCAACTCGTCGTGAACTTCTCCAACAAAGAATACATGCCAAAAGATGAGCACATGGAGGCGTACCTTAAAGAGGTATGTAAAATTAAGAAGCGTTTTTTAGGGTTGGAACTGTTGCATGAGCCATTCAGCTTGAACAAGGAGGCCCACGACATCGCAAAAAAGCATCGCATCACGAGGCCAAGAAGCCAGGCATCTTCGAGGAGAGGCTCTTCAAGCCATCGGCCACACCCCAGGCCGCAGGCACGACGCGGCCTCGAGAGGAGCCTCCCCTGGCGCCGTCCTTAGGAGCCCCGGCCTCAGGAGCTCACCTACTCCTCGTGCTAGAGCCTCGGGAGAGCGACTTGACCAAGGACCTCAAAGAGTATCTACTCAACGGCGCCCTGCCAAAAGAGGAAATGGACGCGGAGCGTGTGGCCAGGCAGGCTACCGCTTACTGCTTGCGGGATGGTGAGTTGTACCGCTGACGTTCCAATGACGTCTCTCTATGGTGCATATCCAAAGTGCAGGGGTGAGAGTTACTCGCCGATATCCACGGTGGGGACTGCGGGCACCACTCTTCATCATGCACCCTCATGGGGAAGGCGTTCCGTAGCGGATTCTATTGGCCTACGGCGCTCAAAGATGCCACCGAACTGGTCCAGTCTTGCAAGGCTTGCCAGTTCCATGCCAAGAATATTCATTAGCTGGTGCAGGGCCTCCAGACTATCCCGCTCTCATGGCCCTTCAGGGTATGGGGGCTGGATATACTGGGCCCATTTCCCCGAGCGGCCGGAGGCTACCCCTACCTCTACATCGCTATCGAGAAGTTCACCAAATGGGTGGAGGTGGAGCCCATGTGCACCATACCCGCCGGCTCGGCAGTCAAGTTCATTAAGGGCCTCGTGAGCCATTTTTGCGTCCCAAATCGTATCATTAGTGACAATGGCTCCGAGTTCACGAGCAACCTTTTCAGGATATATTGTGCTAACCTTGGAACGCAGATATGCTACGCTTCGATGGCACACACGCGGAGCAACGGCCAGGCCGAGCCCGTCAATGCGTAGGTATATGGCTTACGCGAGAAGGCTCATTAGCTATAGTGTACAGTCCACAGTCAGCGCATCAAGCAAACAAGCTCGCTGCACAAATATCATTTCATTGTTCAACCGTCGCCGTTCAAATATGGGGATGTGAACCCGCGTCGTGGGGGCAACTTTGGTGTACAACCTACATGAGCGCGGCCGCAATCTACGACCGGGTAGCCAGCCACAGCCCAAACTGCCGATGTTGTTGCTCAGGTTGCGGCAGCAGCATCTGCAACGGGGATATCAACTGGCGAGAGCAGCACAACAACTGTCCATTCTGCGGCGGTCGCCTTAGCTCTGATGGAGGCCGCCCAGGACCAAGTCGAGGCCAGCCAAGCCCAGCTCCTGGCAGTCAACACACAGATCGCACGAAGCTTCTCCGACAACGGTCGACAACCTACAGCAGAAGAGATGGCAATCGCCGAGAGTGTTCGAGCAGCCGTCCGTTCCTCTGAGACTTACCTTGCCACGATGGAGCTCGACCAAGCCTAGACCGCGGCCGCCCACGCCCAGCTCATGGCAGCCTTTCCCAAAGAGATGGCAGACACGGAGGGCGAGATGCTTGTCGAGTATGGTGCGATGGATGCCATGGATGCCCTTCCCCGGGAGATCGGCGGGCCTGAGCTGGATATGGAGGAGGCGGCAGAGATCGACGAGCGCCAGCCAGAGTAGTACTCTTTATTTAGAGTGCCGGTTTTTAATTTGTTAGAGTAATGTTTAGGTATGCTAGCTCTATTTAATTCCAGAACTTTCTCGATTAAGAAGTGTTGGTGTGTTGTAGGCTCTTTTGTTTACCCAAATTATGCAATGACATGGTGGACCACTGTAACAAGGGAATTCAGACCAAAATTTGTATGTCAAACTCATCACACGCGGGGTAAGCTATATGAATCATTTGTGATGTTCACATATCGTAAACAGTGGCGAATAAAGGACTGTATCTGATGACACTTTGCGCGCCATATTTTCGTTGCACCGAGCCAAAACTTTTGGCTTCCGTGGAAATATCTACCTCCCCCTCCCCCTCCCTGACAAAAAGCAACATTTCTTTTGTTTCCACCTAACTTTCCAAGTTCAAAACTTCACTTCTTGCTTGCATCGCCAACTCCTCACCGACGACCCTCCTTCATGCTGCCCAGCCTCGTCGATAAAGGCAGGTAATCCACACCCGACCCCCATCCTCCTCCTCCTTCTACATCCCACATGACCCGACCACAGACGTGACACCTTCCACCAAAATCTGAAAGCACAAGTGCTCCCTAGGTGATTTTGGTAATTAAAGACAACATATCCCCTGTTGGACTAATACCATTACCTAGTATATTTCAGATAAATTCAACATTGGAGTGGCAAGGGCAAGAGGATGTCGAACTCTTTGAAGCTGTCAAGGACAAGAGGATGTGGATCTCTTTGAAGCTGGCAAGGACAAGAGGATGTGGAACCCCTTCAAGATGCTAAGGACAAAGATTGGCAAAAGCTCAAGACTCTACATTTTCATTTTAGTGATCCAAGATCGCATTAAGTCCATAGGAAAGCCAATACTATTAAAAGGGGATGTGGTGTTGATTAATGATCTGGTTGCTCAAGTGCTTAGTGATATTGCTCCAAAACCCACAGCCACTTTCTCAAATTCCACATATGTCCAAAACCTAAATTCAAACTCGGCCCCACCGATTTGATCCATCCAGCGCCACCAAGTTCATTTGACATAGCCACTGCCACAAACCCAACACAATTTGGTCACGAGGATACGGTTCTCGGTCTCACCGGGATGGCATTGCAAAATCTTTGTGATCCTTTCGTAACATTTCGGTCTCACCAAGAACAGTGATTGGTCCCACCGGCTTTGCATGGTAAACTCTATGTGATCCTTTTGTTATGTTTCGGTGTCGCCAAAATGAGTGATCGGTCCCACCGAGTTTGCTTGAACACTTCTCTATATTGCTATTTCCTGAAATCGGACTCACTGAGTTCGTCCAATCGGCGCCACCAAGATGAGGACTTGCCCTAGCCTTAGCACATCGGTCCCACCAAGTTGCTCATGTTGATCCCACCAAGATTCCTAAAGTTCTAATTTCGATCTGCTTCTGTCTAACCGAGTTCACCTATTCGGTCTGGCCGAGTTTGGTCAAATGTGTGTAATGGTTGGATTTTGTGTGGAGACCATATATACCCCTCCACCCCATCTCCATTTGAGTGAGAGCCATCAGAATGTGCCCACACTTCCACTACTCATTTTCTGAGAGAGAACCACCTGCTCATGTGTTGAGACCAAGATATACCAATCCTACCACAAGAATGTTGATCTCTAGCCTTCCCCAAGTTGCTTTCCACTCAAACCATCTTTCCACCATATCCAAATATGTGAGAGAGAGTTGAGTGTTGGGGAGACTATCACCTGAAGCACAAGTGCAAGGAGTTCATCATCAACACACCATTTATTACCTTTTGGAGAGTGGTGTCTCCTATATTGGTTAGGTGTCACTTGGGAGCCTCCGACAAGATTGTTGAGTTGAACCACGGAGTTTGTAAGGGCAAGGAGATCGCCTACTTCTTGATGATCTACCCGAGTGAGGCATGTCCTTCATGGGCCTTGGCCATGGTGGGATATACAAGGTTGCTTCTTCGTGGACCCTTCGTCGGTGTAGCCCTCCGTGGACTCGCACATCCGTTACCCTTAGTGGGTTGAAGTCTCCATCAATGTGGATGTACGATAGCACCACCTATCGGAACCACGCCAAAAATCTTTGTCTCTCCATTGCGTTTGCACTCTGCAAACCTCTCCCTTTACCTTCATATGCAATGCTTTACTTTCCGCTGCTACACTCTTAGAATTGCATGTGTAGGTTTGTTACTTTCTTGCAACTTGCATGTTTTACTCTCTCCAATGCCTATACACTTGCTATGCTTGCTTGAAACATGTTGTGAATGCTTAATCTTGTGTTAGAGCACCACCTCAACCTAAAGAGCTTAAAAACTGCTATCTTTCTTGTTGAGGGTCTAATAACCCCTCCCCCCTCTAGACACCTCTTCGTCGATCCCTTTCAATTGGTATCAGAGCGTTGGTCTCCATTGCTTTGGTTCAATCACCATTGGAGGAATATGGATGTGTCTGCGATTGGGAGTATGAGACGTAGAGTGCCTATCCTCGAAGGGGAATTTTGTAGCGAATGAAAAAATGACATGCTTGAGATCTTCAATGAATACCATTTGAACAAGTATATTCTTAGCCCATATGTGCGTCCTATTGATCCTATGTATTTTCCCCAAGATGAGTATCTTGACATGGTTCAGAACACTAGAACTGTCAATCTTATTGTTAGAGCTCTACCGAACTATTTGCTTGGATAATTGTCTAATTTAGAATGTGCTTAAACTATATGGAAATTTCTTGAAGAATGCTTTCCTAACTATTCCTTGAAAAGTCTAGATAATATTCTTCAAAAATCCATTGCTTTTCAAAAGATGAAGCCTATTGATCCAAGATTGACGAATGCTTATTTGATTTACATGATCTTATGCGTGCTAAGAGTGATGTTGGAATCATTAGTCACATAATCACAGCAGCTATTTTAACTCACAAACTTGAACATTGTCATTATCGAAATTCTAATGAATCACTTGTCCTTGGTGATGATCACATTGATGATGATGATGTTGAGCAAGCATATTATGATGAAAGTGAATATAGTGACTTTGATCTTGACGAGTCAATGAGACACTTTGGTCTTATGGCTAATCTTCGTGGTTAGCTAGCTGGACGAAAGGAATGGGTTCTTGATAGTGGATGCATAGATCAAATGACCGGAGATAAGGACAAGTTTGACGAGCATGCAAGAAATGATGGTCCACGAAAGTATGTTACCTTTGGTGACAACTATAAGGGTAAAGTTGTTGGCCTTGGTAAGCTGGCCATATCTAATGATAGCTCAATCAAAAATGTCATGCTTGTTGAATCTCTTGGTTACAATCTTCTTTCCGTATCTAGATTAGCAGATTTTGGCGTGAATATGCCATTTACTCATGTTGATTGCCAAGTATTTCATAGAGATAATCATAACATGGTCTTTACCGGCATTCGTAGAGGTGACTTGTACATTGTTGATTTCACTAAGAAAGCCCAACCTTGCACTTGTTTAATTGCTTAATCTTCTAAAGGTTTGTTGTGGCATAGAAGGTTAGGTCATGTTAGCATGAGAAATCTTGATAAGCTTATTGAAGGTGATCATATCGTTGCTGTTAAAGGTGTTATATTTGACAAGGATAGAATTTGTAATGATTGCCAAGCAGGAAAACAAGTTGGAGGAAGTCATCCGGTAAAGAATATCATGACCACAAGAAGACCACTTGAGCTACTTCACATGGATATTCTTGGTCCCAATGCTTACAAGAGTATCGGTGGTAACACTCTCGGATTGGTCATTTTTGATGATTTTTCCAGATTTACATGGGTGTTCTTTCTTGATGATAAATCACAGGTCCAAAAGATCTTCAAGAACTTCGCTAGTAAGGCTCAAAATCAATTTGAAGTGAAGATCACGAAAGTTCAGAGTGACAACGGAAGGAGTTGAAGAACACCAATGTGGATACCTTTCTTGATGAGGAAGGGATTTCACATGAGGTCTCACCTACGTACACACCTCAACAAAACGGAGTTGTTGAGAGGAAGAAACGGATGCTGATTGAGATGGCGAGAACGATGATTGATGAATACAAGACGCCAAGACACTTTTGGGCAGAAGCGGTTGAGACAGCTTGTCATGCTACGAACCGACTATATCTTCACAGGCTTCTCAACAAGACAGCATATGAGCTCCTCACCGGTAAGAAACCCCAAGTTGGATACTTTCGAGTATTTGGCTTAAATTGCTACTTTCTTGACAAGCACCATCATTCAAAATTTTCCCCTAAATCTCATGAAGGTTTTCTACTCGGTTATGGCTCAAACTCTCACACTTACCGTGTCTACAACAATTTCACCTGAAAGGTTGAAGATATGGTAGATGTGAAGTTTAATGAATCTAACGGCTCGCAAGTAGAGCAATTGCCAATTGATGTAGGAGACAAAGATCCTTCGGAAGCTATACAAGACTTGTCTATTGGCAAGATTCGCTCAACGGAGGTGAATGAGAGTACTTCGTCCATTCAAGTGGAAGCCTCAACTTCACGCCAAGGTGAACCACAAGTTAACTTGGAGGCATCCACAAGTGGAACACGTGAAGACGAAGGAAATGAGGAAGTACAACAAGATGAACCTCATCGACCTCCCTCTCCACCTCCACAAGACAACAACTTCAACAACAATGAATAAGGATAAGAAGAAGAAGAAGTAGAAGAAGAATAAGACAATGAAGAGGATGTTCCACCCCAACCCAAACAAAAGCTATCACGATTTAGAGCAAGAATTGCAAGAGATCATCCCATTGAAAAAAATCTACAAGTCCCTTGGGTTCCAAACAGAGAGTTGAGACATAACCATTTTTGTTGATGAACACCCAAGCTCTGACTCCTTGCATTGGGTTTTTCCACTAAATGCAAGTCCCTTGGGTTCCAAACAGAGAGTTGAGACATAACCATTTTTCTCACATATTCTGACATATCACATGAATTTCTGAATCATGCTGACTGGCTCCACTGTCTTGAGTACCAAATCTGTACCAAATATTTTATTGTCTCCTGTCGTGGTCAGCATAAGGGATGTGACCTTATCGGATAATATCCTCATCCTTGACTGACAGTGGTTCAAAATTGATTAGACCCCTTAGGTGAATATCCATGACGGTCGATACTAACTCAGACTGTTCGGGGTCCCTGCACCATGTGAGTCATGCAACCCTTTTCATATTCTGACAGGCGTACTTTTATCCACATCTCCTGACATGGTAACATCATTCAAATTGCAGGTTCATCGTCTCTCAAGTTTTAACCGTAGGGAAATGATCATCTGAATCCGGAGAAAAGAAGACAAGGGCTCATCAGGATCATATTCCAGGTTCACCGGTACTTGTACAGAGCTCAGTGTTGTCGTCAATCCTTGTAGTCCTTTGCCACACTATGGTGTATATCTAGCTTCCTGCACATATATCTGAGAATCTGATTCCCGAGGCAGACTTGTGTTCTCACTGATTCTTGCTTCTAACCAACTGTTGTGGAGGACGATTGGATGGCTCATGCTGGAAACCATCGAGAGTATCTTGCTGAGGAAGACTGGGCTTCGTGCTGCAGAAGCTTCTCATTGTGATACGCGGACCGATTACCACATATCATACCATCTTAATATTTCTGCTGTTGATTTCTTATATGCATTGGGGTTTTGCTGGACTATCCTCTTTTCTGAGTATATGGCACATTCTTGCTTTCTTTCAGGCATATCATGTTTCAGAATCATCCTCAATGAAGAATCAAACCTTGCATCTGAACCATACCTTTGAGTGAAACTGCACTGTTGGTCTTGCACATAGCTTATCTTCTTGCTGATCTGATCATTTCTGTCGTGAAGAGTGCACACTGAGGCAAACTTGATTATCCGTACTGTTGTAAGGAGTGCACGCTAATGATACTGACTGACCATCCAGGATTTCTTTTTGCATTTCAGACAAGATAGTCCAAATTTCACTGCAGTCTTGCTGATAACTTCATTCCGTTTATCTGAGCTTCCAATTATTTGAATTCCTTACTCATTCTTCAGGTCCGGTGTCGGTTGATGAGCAATCGTTAATAAGGGGAAAATAATGCCACATCGAAGGACCAAAGAAAGAAGCAAAAGAAACGACTAAAACAAAAGCACACAAGCATACAAACAATACAAATAATCAAGCAACATCACATATTACTGCTACTCACACAATAATATGCATGCATACCTAAGCACACAAATTTCATGGAAACTCCGATATTGCGATCTAACATGCTATGCCTGTGTGCACAAAAGCGAATCTACGTGTGGAAGGAGTTGGCGAAATCGAGGCTACACCAAGGGTTGGCTAAACACCGGTTGGAACTGGATGAATATGGAGGCAAGGACGGACTTGGTGATCATGTAGCGAGACACAAAGGTCACGACCACATCATCATCAAGCGTATGAAAGGAACCGTACATGTCCAAAGATAGGAATGACAGGGCAATATAGGGGAGAAAAAGCAAGGCTTGATGGCATTGCCCTTTTCTGATAACAATTATCAGTAAGGGTTGCCGAAGGGACGAGATGGATGGCACGGTTCAGGGTAGAAACATGTCTATCACCGAAATAATACGGGTGGGTGACGGAAAGATACCGATGAGATACCTGAGCATAACTCCTACAAATGGTGTCTGGAATATTTGGCACCAGGGCATCACTTTTCTGGGACAGAGATGACGCCAAACACCAAAGAGTAGTTATGCAAAGAAAGAGGGTGCATATAGTGGATCGAAACCGATGCCACCTACACTCACAAGATTGTCCGTTAGTGACAAGATAATAATCTATATGCATTCTATGCAACAAACAAATGCAGTAATCAACTGTAACAAACCAACTAGATTTTATACTACAGCATTCTAATGTTCGCGCGGGATAGGGCATCCTACAGCCAGACATGCTCTGATACCAAGCCTGCGACACCGCGGCTTAGAGAAACCGGAACGCCTCGTATTCCAACCCAGAGATCAAGGAGAATTCTTCTAGATATGGCACTGCTTAGCATAGAACAAACCAGCTCTTTATTACAGTATATTTGGGTACAAGGGGTTACATCGACACGGTGAAACTACGCGTGCCAAGTTTGCTCCATGCAAGCAGTGGAACAACACAAAGCAGTGGAATGACTACTGGCAGTGGAACAGCGACGACGTTGGAGAACTCCACTCCGCGGGGACTCTGGCTGGAACGCTTATCCTAGCTCGCAAACAAGGAATCCCCGACAAACAAGCAATTCTATCCAGCATGACTTGAAATGCTGGCATGACACGCCAGGTCAGTACATTGAATGTACTTGCAAGCTCACGGCAACAGAAGCAATCAAGACAAACAATAGCATGGCAATTACAGATTATTAAGCAATGGTTAACATGATACTGTCAGAATAACATGGCATGTACAACATGATACATTTAGAACAATACGTACATGGCATGAGCATATGAACATGATAATACTAGCATGCAACATGATGACAATATCTTTCACCAACTTACTCTGCTCGGTTACCTCATAACCATCACATGCATCACTTACCATCATGGACATCGCATGACCATCTCCGGATCCAATCATGCTTGGTATTAACTATACCGTAGTAATCATTAATGACCACAAGGAGCTTGACCTTTACCATTGACTCTCGCATAACATCCCAAATATCCAACAGTCGGTACTCATTATACCACAATGATGCTCTCACGATCACATAAGTATCAACCAACTTCTTTCATCATCAAACCAGGGTTGTTATTAAGCACATTATTATTATTACTGTTGACCCACAATGTAACAGACACGAACTAGGCACATATCCGCGGGCGCGGCTATCGAGAGATTTAACACACACACTCTCCAGAGGTTAGCACACTGTACCCGCACTACGGAACCCTAGCCTCGCACTCCCATTCGGGTGGACCCAATCATTCCGATGAAACCCTCCCTTTGTCATGGCACCCTCCCGGCCACTCCGACCAACTTCCTCTCAGGGCTATATCTTGGGTGGCCCCGTGTATACCAAAGAAACCAACGGCCACCGTCGTGGAAAAATGGTCCCAAACGGGGCCAAAGGATCCATAAAAACAAAAACGAGCACACAAGGTTATGTCCGCCTACCTGATCAGGGTAGCGTGCCCATAACCTTCCCTCGCGGGAGGCACCGGTGAGAGGCATACCAAAGGACCGAGTTAAGACCTCCCCATAAGGTAAGCGTGGTTGCACTGGAAAAAGCTCGATTTGGTGGCACCATGACTCAGCCAACAGTTGTTCAAGTTTATTATTATCCGGTTAAACTATAATGCAAAATGTCGAGTCATGATAAAATAACAACCCTGGTTAAACTACAATGCATGAACATGATATCAACATAGGCATGGGGGTGCATCAAAATCAACGAGCATAACAACAACATTTAACTATTTATCCAGATGAGCATGGCATACTGACGAGCTTGAATATCACAACTAGAACACTACTCATAGCATAACATGACCACTAGCATCAACAATAAATATCATGCAAGAACATATCAATAATACTACCATGCAAGTATTTAATCAACTACATGCAAAAGAATAGGCATAACAACGATACTCGGAACAGACGACAGTCATGCACCGAAGACCATCCCTACATCAACATATACTACTACCAAGCATGTCACATGAAAGTAATATTAGCAACTAGAACATAATAACGAGGTGCATAAAAACATAGCATGATGGTAAACACCGGTCCATAAGCACAACCGAAGTAACGACAGCAGCAGTAAAACAAACAGAAAGTTATTAAAGATTCAAGTTGAAAACCAATACTTCTGCATGGACATCAAGCAATAGGTGGTTGTGGCTTGCCTAGGGATGAAAAAGGCTCCAGGGAGAAGTGCGGAAAGAACGCGGAACGAATCACCGAAAAGGGTACTCTCTTGTAGGGGGCTGAATAGGTGCAAAGGCAAAATGGTCATTTTTAGAATGTTGAAACATAGTGAAAATGATGGGAACCAAACGGGTTCAACAAGACGAAGATGTGAGCGTTGGATTCACCTCAATCGAAATTACGAGCAAAAAGTTATAGCCTAACAGAGTCCAGGGACCAATCTGTAAAAAGATTTCTACAAATAGGCCCCTGAGCTGAAAAGCAGAAAGCACACTTAGTTGAATACGCCTTCTCAACAAAGAAAACGTATTTCTAGCCATAGTTAAGTGAAAATACGCTTTTCCAGAAGGCAAACGCATTTCAAACCGAACTAAGATGAGAATACGCTTTCTCTTACTGAAAAAGTATTTCCCAAAAGGTGTTCCCCCTTATCCAGCTAGGCAGTGGCGAGACCGGGCGCTTGTGACGCTGACGTGTGGGTCCCGCGGGGCGAGGCCCGTTACTTATCCACGCTGGCCAGGCGGGTCAACGAAGGGCCGGCTCCGATGTAGCTGACTGGTGGGGCTGCACGGAGATGGGGCCCGCCTGGTCGACCTTCTTCAACCTCCCGCTCAAGCGCGTCCAGCCACCTCTCGAGCTGGGCGACCTACCAAACCGCTCAGCGGAAGGAGGATCATCCATTCCTGGCCTTGGTAGACGTCGGGAAGCTCGACTCGCGGTGGATGGGGGTCGGGTGGAGATGGGCATGACGCTCCGGTGGGGGAGAGGAGGGGGCAAGGCCACATGAAGGTTCGCCAGAGTTATGTGAGTCTAGATGTGGTGGAAGGAGGGGGAATGGGGCTCTGGTCCGCCGGAATCGAAGCAGACAGAGGCAGCGGCCGAGGTGGCGATGGCGAGGCATGAGAGCTCCTCGAGCTCGTTTGAGAGGCTGGGCAGGATCCTAGGAGCGAGGTGAGACGAGTGGTGAGGTCGAGCGGCCTCGGGGTGGCCTTAAATAGTCTAGGCAAGGCGGTTCGCGCTCAGGTGTCGTTGATACGTCTCCAACGTATCTATAATTTTTGATTGTTCCATGCTATTATTTATAATGTTTTGGATGTTTAATGGGCGTTGTCATACACTTTTATATCATTTTTGGGACTAACCTACTAACCCAAAGGACCAGTCCAGATTGCTGTTTTTTGCCTGTTTCAGGGTTTTGCAGAAAAGGAATCTCAAATGGAGTCCAAACGGAATGAAACCTTCGGGAGAGATATTTTTGGAGAGAATCACGCACGGGGGGCTTGAGAACCACGTCAGGGGAGCCACGAGGTGCCAACGAGGGTGGGGGGCGCGCCCCCCTTCCCAGGGCGCGCCCCCTACCTCGTGGGGCCCTCGTGAGTCCCCTGGTGTCCTCCTTTTTCATATATATGCCTATGTACCCCGAAACCATCAGCCATAGAGGGAAAACCCTAACTCCACCGCTGTAACCTTCTATTCCCGTGAGATCCCATCTTGGAGCCTGTTCCGGAGCTCCGCCGGAGGGGGAATCCATCATGGAGTGCTTCTACATTATCGTCATCGCCCTCATCATGAGTTGTGAGTAGTTTACCACAGACCTTTGGGTCCATAGCTAGTATCTAAATGGCTTCTTCTCTCTCTCTAGATCTCAATAAAAAGTTCTCCTCGATCTTCGAGGAGATCTATTCGATGTAATCTCTTTTTGCAGTGTGTTTGTCGAGATCCGATGAATTGTGAATTTATGATCAAGATTATCTATGAGAAATATTTGGTTATTTTCTGAACTCTTTATGTGTGCTCATAATATCCTTGCAAGTCTCTTGGAATTATTGGTTTGGTTTGGCCTACTAGATCTATAGTTCTTGCAATGGGAGAAGTGCTTGGCTTTGGGTTCAATCTTGCGGTGTCCTTTCCCAGTGACAGTAGGGGCAGAAGCCACGTATTGTATTGTTGCCATCGAGGATAAATAGATGGGGTTTATATCATATTGCTTGAGTTTATCCCTCTACATCATGTCATCTTGCTTAAGGCGTTACTCTGTTCTTATGAACTCAATACACTAGATGCATGCTGGATAGCGGTCAATGTGTGGAGTAATAGTAGTAGATGCAGGCAGTAGTCGGTCTACCTGTCTTGCACGTGATCCCTATATACAATGATCATGCCTAGATAGTCTCATAATTATTCGCTTTTCTATCAATTACTCGACGATAATTTGTTTACCTGCCGTAGAATATCGCTATCATGAGAGAAGCCACTAGAGAACACTATGGCCCCCGGGTCTATTCTCATCATATCATTCTACATCTACTTCACTTTTTCCGCTTTTACTTTCTGTTCCTATAAGCAAAAATACGAAAAATATAAACTATCATCTCTATCAGATCTCACTTTCGTAAGTGACCATAAAGTGATTGACAACCCCTTATCGCGTTGGCTGCGAAGTTGTTATTTGTTTGTGCAGGTGCGACGGACTCGCGCGTGGTCTCCTACTGGAATTATCCCTTGGTTCTAAAAAACTGAGGGAAATACTTACTCTACTGTGCTGCATCTTCCTTTCCTCTTCGAGGGAATACAACGCAAGCTCGAGAAGTAGCAAGAAGAATTTCTGGCGCCGTTGCCAGGGAGGTTTACGCAAAAGTCATATACCAAGTACCTATCACAAACCCTTATTCGTCGCATTACGTTTTGTTGCCTCTCGTTTTCCTCTCCCCCACTTCACCCTTGCCGTTTTATTTGCCCTTCTTCTGCCGTGTGTTTATCGTTCGCTTGCTTCTTGTTTGCTTGTGTGTTGCTTGCCTGATTGCCATCATGTCTGAGATGGGGGACGATTTTATTGAGAAGGGTAGTAATGTCGAGGGCAATGTCTATGTTGACCCCCCCGGATGAAGCTACCACTTTACATATTAAGAATTTCCGGGTTGGTAGTGGTAATATCATAGGAAAAGGAGTTCTTCAAGACTTCTTTAATTGTGCCGGTGCTTTGCCCACTATGGGTGGCTCTATTCTTCACAAAACTAGTAGCCTTGCGGATGATGTATCTATGCTTATAGTAGAAATTGAAAGGCAATTTATCCATATGCATCCCTGTATTCAGAGAATCTTTTTGGAGTTTTCCAATATTGAGCATTCTTCTGTTAAGCGTGCAGCTACTATCTTTTTGGCTCATGAATTTAGATTTATCATGAAAGAGGCCAAATAAATCATTGCTCATTATGGTGTAGATGCCGGTCGACCTCCCATAGAGGCTATCTTGTTCAATCAGGAAGACATAATGCGGTTGCGATCTCCTGATCATGTTGCTTTTAATGAAAACCTTAGAAAAAGGTTTCTACTTAGGTCTTGATAGATAAAAATTTTTAGATGGACGATGATTTTGCTGTTCAAAACAATGGGCTAGGCATCTCCCTTCAGCGAAGGCTTATGACCTTTTGCCAAAAGAATGCCTATAATGATGAATTGGTTGTCCACTTCAAAGGGCTAGAAGAGGAACCTATTCCTCCTGAGATTGATGTAGGGTACTTTTGTCCCATTAAATTTAGCCCTTTTGATTACTTTTGCTTGCCACAAAGGAAGCTTGCTGCTGAACGTAGGGAATACGAGATGAGCTTTCGCGACATATCGTATCATTATGGCATTCCCTAGATATATCTTGTATCGTGCCGAGCTAGGGGCGTAAAACGATAGCGCTTGTTGGGAGGCAACCAATTTTTTTTCGTTTCTGTTAGGAAATAAATATGGCATCTAGCTTCTGTTTAGATGTGGTTTCATGTTTTGTTTAGTGTTTGTGCCAAGTAGAACCTTTGGGAAGACTTGTGTGAAGTTTATAGGATCTTGCTGTGAAAAACAGAATCCTTACCACTCGCTAGAATGGTCATCAGATTTTACTGGAGCGTGTTATTTAGTTGATTCTTTTTGCAGATGATTAATAGACAAATTCCTCACATTTACCAATTTAGTTTGAATTTTTTGGAGTTACAGAAGTATGCGAAACCTGCAGATTACTACAGACTGTTATGTTTTTGACACATTCTGTTTTTTGTGTGTTGTTTGCTTATTTCAATGCATCTATGAGTAATATTGTGAAGTATGAACCGTAGAGAAGTTGGAATACAGTAGGTTTAACACCAATATAAACAAATAATAAATTCATTTTAGTACCTTTGAGTAGTGGTTTGCTTTCTTATACTAAGGGAGCTCACGAGAATTTTTGTCTAAGTTTTGTGTTGTGAAGTTTTCAAGTTTTGAGTATTGCTTTGATGGACAATGGAACAACGAGTAGCAAAGGCCTAAGCTTGGGGATGCCCATGGCACCCCAAGTAAAATTCAAGGACAATCAAAAGCCTAAGCTTGGGGATGCCCCGGGAAGGCATCCCCTCTTTCGTCTTCATCCATCGGTAACTAAACTTGGAGCTATATTTTTATTCACCACATGATATGTGTTGTTTTGACCATGCACATGATATGTGTTTTGCTTGGAGTGTCTTGTATAATTTGAGTCTTTGCTTGTTAGTTTGCCACAATTATCCTTGCTGGACACACCTATTTGAGAGAGTTAAATATGGCCTAGGAATTGTTAGAATACTCTATGTGCTTCACTTATATCTTTTGAGTTGAATAGTTTTGCTCTAGTGCTTCACTTATATCTTTTAGAGCACGGTGGTGATAATATTTTGAAAAAATTGTTGAACTCTCATGCTGCACTTATATTCATTTGAAAGTCTATTAAAACAGCATGGTAATGTGTTTTGGCTATAAAACTAGTCTTCACATGATAGACATCCAATATCAATGTAGTAAAAACTTTCACACTAAGTGCATTGAATATGATGAGATGTTGGATGCTTGATAATTTTTTTGAGATATGAGGATAGTGATATTAGAGTCATGCTAGTGGAGTTATTATGAAATTGAGAAATACTTGTGTTAATGTTAGTGATTCCCGTAGCATGCACGTATGGTGAACCGCTATGTGACGAAGTTAGAGCATGAGGTGTTTGTAAAGTGCCAACCTTTGTGTGGAGGTCGGGGGCGCGCATTGGTTAACTCCTACCAACGTCCCCCTAGGAGCATGCATTGATTGCTTTGTTTTGATGACTCATAGATTTTTGCAATAATAATATGAGTTCTTATGACTAATGTTGAGGACATGGATTATACGCACTCTCACCCTTCCACCATTGCTAGCCTCTCTTGTACCGCGCAACTTTTGACGGTACCATAAACCCACTATATATCCTTCCCCAAAACAGCCACCATATTATTCCTCAAAACAGACACCATACCTACCTATCATGGCATTTCCATAGCCATTCTGACATATATTGCCATGCAACTTTCCACCGTTCCATTCATATGACACGCATCATATTGTCATATTGCCATGCATGATCATGTAGTTGACATCGTATTTGTGGCAAGGCCACCATGCATAATTTTTCATACATGTCACACTTGTTTCATTGCACATCCCGGTACACCGCCGGAGGCATTCATAAAGAGCCATACTTTGTTGTAGTATCGAGTTGTAATATCGAGTTGTAATGAAAGTGTGATGATCATCATTATTAGAGTATTGTCCCAAGGGAGGAAAGGCTAAATCCATAAAGCCCCTCCGCAAAAAAAAAGAGAAAGGTCAAAGAAAAAAAAAAGAAAGGCCCAAAAAAAGAAAAGAAAAGAAAAAGGGACAATTGCTACTATCTTTTTTCCACACTTATGCTTCAAAGTAGCACCATGTACTTCATGATAAAGAGTCTCTTGCTTAGTCACTTTCATATAATAGTGGGAATTTTTATTATAGAACTTGTTTTGTATATTCCAACGATGGGCTTCCTCAAATGCCCTAGGTCTTCATGAGCAACAAAGTTGGATGCACACCCACTAGTTTCTTTTGTTGAGCTTTCATACATATTTAGCTCCAGTGCATCTGTTGCATGGCAATCCCTACTCACTCACATTGATATGTATTGATGGGCATCTCCATAGCCCGTTGATACGCCTAGTTGATGTGAGACTATATCCCTCCTTTTTGTCTTCTCCACAACCACTACTTTATTCCACCATAGTGCTATGTCCATGGCTCACGCTCATGTATTACGTGAAATTTGAAAGGTTTGAAAGAATAGAGTATGAAAACAAGTGCTTGGTTGATATCGAGGTTGTGCGTGATATGAATATTTTGTGTGATGAAGAGGGAGCATAGCCAGACTATATGACTTTGTAGGGATAACTTTCTTTAGCCATAGTATTTTGAGAAGACATGATTGCTTTGTTAGTATGCTTGAAGTATTATTATTTCTTATGTCAATATAGACTTTTATATTGAATCTTTCAGATCTGAACATTCATGCCACAATTAAGAGAATTACATTGAAAAACTATGTAGGTTAGCATTCCACATCAAAAATTCAGTTTTTATCATTTACCTACTCGAGGACGAGCAGGAATTAAGCTTGGGGATACTTGATACGTCTCCAACGTATCTATAATTTTGGATTGTTCCATGCTATTATTTATAATGTTTTGGATGTTTAATGGGCTTTGTCATACACTTTTATATCATTTTTGGGACTAACCTACTAACCCAAAGGCCCAGTCCAAATTGCTATTTTTGCCTCTTTCGGGGTTTTGCAGAAAAGGAATATGAAACGCAGTCCAAACGGAATGAAACCTTCAGGAGAGATATTTTTGGAGAAAATCACGCATGGGAGGCTTGAGAACCACGTCAGGGGAGCCACGAGGTGCAAACGAGGGTGGGGCGCACGCCCCCCTTCCCAGGGCGCGCCCCCTGCCTCGTGGGGCCCTCATGAGTCCCCCGGTGTCCTCCTTCCTCCTATATAAGCCTACGTACCCTGAAACCATCAGCAACAGAGAGAAAACCCTAATTCAACGCCGTAACCTTCTGTTCCCGTGAGATCCCATCTTGGAGCCTGTTCTGGAGCTCCGCCGGAGGGGGGATCCATCACGGAGTGCTTCTACATCATCATCATCGCCCTCACCATGAGTTGTGAGTAGTTCACCATAGACCTTCGGGTCCATAGCTAGTATCTAGATGGCTTCTTCTCTCTCTCTCTCTGGATCTAAATACAAAGTTCTCCTCGGTCTTCGAGGAGATCTATTCCATGTAATCTCTTTTTGCGGTGTGTTCGTCGAGATCCGATGAATTGTGCGTTTATGATCAAGATTATCTATGAGAAATATTTGGTTCTTTTTTGAACTCTTTATGTGTGCTCATAATATCCTTGCAAGTATCTTCGAATTATTGGTTTGGTTTGTCCTACTAGATCTATAGTTCTTGCAATGGGATAAGTGCTTGGCTTTGGGTTCAATCTTGCGATGTCCTTTCCTAGTGACAGTAGGGGCAGCAAGGCACGTAGTGTACTGTTGCCATCGAGGATAAAAAGATGGGGTTTATATCATATTGCTTGAGTTTATCCCTCTACATCATGTCATTTTGCTTAAGGCGTTACTCTGTTCTTATGATCTCAATACACTAGATGCATGCTGGATAGTGGTCGATGTGTGGAGTAATAGTAGTAGATGCAGGCAGGAGTCGGTCTACTTGTCTCGGACGTGATGCCTATATACAATGATCATGCCTAGATAGTCTCATAATTATTCGCTTTTCTATCAATTGCTCGACAGTAATTTGTTTACCCCTTATCATGCGTAGAATATCGCTATCATGAGAGAAGCCACTAGAGAACACTATGGCCCCCGGGTCTATTCTCAACATATCATTCTACATCTACTTTACTTTTTCCGCTTTTACTTTCTGTTCTTATAAACAAAAATACCAAAAATATAAACTATCATCTTTATCAGATCTCACTTTCGTAAGTGACTGTAAAGGGATTGACAACCCCGTATCGCGTTGGCTGCGAAGTTCTTATTTGTTTGTGCAGGTGCGAGGGACTCGCGCGTGGTCTCCTACTGGATTGATACCTTGCTTTTCAAAAACCGAGGGAAATACTTAGGCTACAGTGCTGCACCTCCCTTTCCTCTTCGAGGGAATACAACGCAAGCTCGAGAAGTAGTAGTCGCCGCGGACGCGTGTCCATCACCACAGACGCGTGGGCGCACGCATGGTCTCGGGGTTAGGCAGCTAGAGGGAACAGGAGTGAGAGCTCATGGGGAAGAGGCGGCCAAGGGAATGCAGGGAGGAAGACGACGGTGAAGAACCGAGCCAAATCGCCACTGCTCGTCCGTGCGCACACGTCGGCTTGCGTCGGTGAGGAAGCAGATGGAGGGGCAAGGGCTCCAGAGGGACGGCGACGGCTCGGGGAAGCTACTTGACAAGGCTAGGCGCCAAGGGAGCTAGCGCACGGAGAGGGAGAAGAGAACAGAGGCGCCAGAGAGCGCAGATGCCATGCCAAGGCGGTGGTCACCGCGTGAGCTGGTGCATAAGGCGTGTTCTGGCCGAGCCGTCCCTGTCTAAGGGAATGACCTTAGTGCCCTTAGTTCAAAGACGGTAAGTGCTCGGTCTTGGGGCAAAGAAGAGAAAAGTAGAAGGGTCCAGGAGACATGCACAGGAAGGTGTTTGGAGTTTGATGTGACTCACACGTGTGGAGATTAAGTCTAAGCTTCGACTATGTTTGATCACTCGCTAAGTTGATTAGGTTGGCAAGGTTTCAGCTCAAGAAGAGCAGTTTACCTAGCACTTGCTGTACAAATGCACAAACTGATCCAGAATGCAAATATGGAAGTTGCACTCACATAGAGTGTCCACTTGAGCCGAGATTTGGCATGGTAGGGTTATTTGGGCACATGAAGATGATGTACAAGTTTCATACCATTTGATTAACCAAAATGGTACTTGCTTCACAAACATCATTACTATCCAGGAACTTGCAAACATTCCTGAGGGAAAATGGCTAAACAAAATATGCCCAAATTTTGTTGGCCTAGGTTATATGGATAGGAGAAGGTCTAGGAAAATTTTCAGCCTTAATGGAGTAAAATAAAATATACTTGCTTCACAAACTGAAATTTTGGACAGAATCAAAGAATTGAAGATGAGCTCACATGGAGGCATTACATGAGCTCAACTTTGGTGGAGGCCTATGATATGATGATATTGAGGACCATTCAAAATTGCAACTCATTTGGATATGCCTAGCTTGTACCTCCTTCACAAAGTTTCTTTCTGGGCAGAAACTTTGGAAAATCATAATTAAATAACTACTAGGAAAATGAGGTTGAATTTTGGCATGTGGCAAAGATGTGGATAGAAAAAGATGTCCAAGAAGTTTGAGGGCAATTGGGCAAAGGAAAATATCACGTGCTTCACAAAGTGCTATTTAGGGCAGAATAGGAAAATGAATATTAAAGGATTATTTTTGAACATGGCAAGGAATGTTTTTCCATATTTGATGAAGATATGACCCAATCAATTTATGAGAATTATTTGGGAATTTTAGGAGTGCTGGAAATATAGGTTGCTTCACAACCTAAGGCAGGCACGGTTATTCCTTTAATAGAAAAAGGAATATTCCCAATAAAAAGAATATTGGGATTTGGTCCAAGGTGGAAATGGAAAGGTCTAGGCAATTATTTTCGCATGACAAGCCACTCTGGAAAGGAAGAGGAGGGCATTTTTTTCAATTTCCAGACCACAAAGCCACGGGAAAATAAAACTCAAGCAAAAACCTCAGAAAAACAAATGAAAAAGAAAAGGGCCAAAAACCAGGCTGTGACAAAGGAGTGGCAAGAGACTAATATTGGGGATGCCCAAGGCACCCCAAGGTAATATTCAAGGACAACCAAGCATCTAATCACGGGGATGCCCCGGATGGCATCCCCTCTTTCGTCTTCAATCCATCAGTAAATTTACTTGAGGCTATATTTTTATTCACCACATGATATGTGTTTTGCTTGGAGCATCGTGTATGATTTGAGTCTTTGCTTTTCAGTTTTCCGTAATCATGATTGTTGTACACATCTTTTGAGAGGCACACACATTAATCGTGAATTTATTAGAATACTCTATGTGCATCATTTATACCTTTTGTGATAGGGTAGTTGCTCTAGTGCTTCACTTATAACTTTTTTAGCACGGTGGTGATGTTTATTTTGAAGAAATTGATAAACTCTAATGCTTCACTTATATTATTTTGAGAGTCTCTAAGCAGCATGGTAATTTTCTTGGGTTTTGAATTTAGCCCTAAAATGATAGACATGCAAAGAGGGTATAATAAGAACTTTCATAAAGAGCATTGAATATATAAGAAGTTTGATTCCTTGCAATTGTTTTGAGATACTAAGATGGTGGTATTAGAGTCATGCTATTATTAAGTTGTGTGGTTAAGAAATAATTGTGTTAAGGTTTGTGATTCCCGTACCAGGAACATGTGATGAAGTTGGAGCACAGTTTATTCTTGATTGCCTTCCTTTGCATGAAAGTCGAGGGCACGCGATGGTTAAGTCCTACCAACCTCTCCCCTAGTAGCATGCATAGTAGTACTTTGCTTCGAGGGCTAATACACTTTTTGCAATAAGTATGTGAGTTCTTTATGACTAATTATGAGTCCATGGATTATACGCACTCTCACCCTTCCACCTTGCTAGCCACTCTATTACTGCGCTATTCTCGCCGGTGCATCAAACCCACCTTATACCTTTCCTGAAAACAGCCACCATACCTACCTATTATGGCATTTTCATAGCCATTTCGAGATATATTGCCATGCAACTCCGCCGTTCCGTCATCATGTTTGAGTCTACCATCGAGTTGTAATTTTGAGTTGTAAGTAAATAAAAGTGTGATGATCATCATTATTAGAATATTATCCCATGTGAGTTTATAAATAAAAGAGGCCAAAAAGAGACCAAATAAAAGATGCCAAAGAGCCCAAAATAAAAAAAAGTCTCAAAAAAAAAGAGGAGCCTAAAAAATGAGAGAAAAAGAGAGAAGGGATGATATTACTATCTTTTTCCACACTTGTGCATCAAAGTAGCACCATGTTATTCATTGTAGAGAGTCTCCTATTTTGACACTTTAATATATTACTAGTAGGAAATTTTCATTATAGAACTTGGATTGTATATTCCAATGATGGGCTTCCTTAGATGCCCTAGGTCTTCATGAGCAAGCAAGTTGGATGCACACCTACTGAGTTTCTTTTGAGCTTTCATACACTTATAGCTCAAGTGCATCCATTACATGGCAATCCCACTCACATTGATATCGATTGATGGACATCTCCATAGTCCATTGATTTGCCTAGTTGATGTGAGACTTTCTCCCTACTTTTGTCTACTACGACCTTCTATTCCACCCATAGTGCTATGTACGTGGCTCACGCTCATGTATTGCATGAAGAGTTGAAAAAGCTGAAGCGCATTAAAATTAATGAAACAATTGCTTGGCTGACACCGGGGTGGGCATGATTTATACTTTGTCCTAAGAAGAGGGAGCATAACATGACTATATGATTTTGTAGCGATAACATTCTCTAGCCATCTTATTTTCGAAGATTCATAATTTTCCTTCTAGTAGGCTTGAAATATTATTGTCTTGATATCAATTAAATTTTGTTTTGAATCATATGGATCTGAACATTCATGTGAAATAAATAAGAAATACATTACTAAATATGCTAGGTACCATTCCACAACAAAACTTATGTTTTTATCATTTACCTACTCGAGGACGAGCTGGAATTAAGCTTGGGGATGCTTGATATGTCTCCAACGTATCTATAATTTTTTATTGCTCCATGCTATTACATTATCAACTTTGGATGTTTTATATGCATTAATATGCTATTTTATACTATTTTCGTGATTAACTTATTAACCTAGAGCCCAGTGTTACTTTCTGTTTTTAACTTGTTTTTGAGTTTCGCAGAAAAGGAATATCAAATGGAGTCCAAACAGAATAAAACCTCTGGGATGATTTTTCTTGGACTGGAAGATATCTAGAGGACTTGGAGTACATGTCAAAGCAGCTCCGAGAAGACGACAAGCCAGGGGGTGCGCCCTAGGGGGGCACGCCCATAGGGCTTGTGGGCTCCTCGAAGACCCCCTGACCTCCTACCTTGGCCTATAAATTCAGAAATATTCCAGAAACCCTAAAGGGAGCAACAAAAATACTTTTCCACTGCTGCATGTCTCTGGTCTCGTGAGATCCTATCTGGAGGCCTTTTCTGGTACTCTGCCGGAGGGGGATTCGATCATGGAGGGATTCTACATCAACCTTGCTGCCCTTCCGATGATGCGTGAGTAGTTTACCATAGACCTACGGGTCCATAGCTATTAGCTAAATATCTTTTTCTCTCTCTTTGATCTTCAAAATAATGTTATCCTCCATGTTCTTGGAGATCTATTCGATATATTCTTCTTTTGTGGTGTGTTTGTCGAGATCCGATGAATTCTGGATTTATCATCAGATTATCTATGAATATTAATTTAATCTTCTTTGAATTCTCATATGCATGATTCGATATCTTTGTATTTCTCTTCGAATTATTGGTTTGGTTTGGCCAACTAGATTGGTAGTTCTTGAAATGCGAGAAGTGCTTAGTTTTGGGTGCAATCTTGTGGTGTCGTCACCCAGTGACAGGATAATAAGATGGGTTCATATTTATTGGATCTATCCATCCACATCATGTCATCTTGCTTAAGGCGTTACTCTGTTCTTATGAACTTAATACTCTAGATGCATGTTAGTAGATGCAGAATCGTTTCGGTCTACTTGTCACGGACGTGATGCCTATATTTATTATCATTGCCTTAGATATTGTCATAACATTGTGCTTTTCAATCAATTGCTCGACAGTATTTTTTTACCCTCCGTATGCTTTATTCAAGAGAGAAGCCTCTAGTGAAACCTTTGGCCCCCGGGTCTGTTTTCCATCTGTTATTTTCAGATCAATAAAACCAAAAACCCAAAAATGTATTACTGCAATTATTTTTTGTTTACTTCATTTAGATTTTTACTTTAGTTTTAAATCTATCTCTATCATATCTCACTCTTGTTCATGATGTTGAAGGGATTGACAACCCCTTTTCCACATTGTGTGCAAGTGTTTGTTGGTTTGTCCGGTTGCATATATTGGAGACTTTCTTGTACCTCCTACCGGATTGATACCTTGGTTCTCAACCGAGGGAAAGACTTATCTCTAGTTTGCTGCATCACCCTTTCCCCTTCAAGGGAAAAATCAAAGCAAGCTCAAGAAGTAGCACTATCCTCAGTGACCAAGAGGAGGAAAAAGAGTAAGTTTTCTCAGTTGTCTTCGTCAATTCCTAATTTCTTGTGACTGTTGTGTTGATTTGTCTAATTTTGTCTTGATTCTACAAAGAAGTGGAGATGCTGGCGTGGTGGGTAGCTAAGAGAGCAAAGATCTCAGCGGCTGGTGAGCAAACGACAAGCACAAGGTTGGATACGGATGTCGTGGTCATCAGGCCCCAGTCCAGCCCCCGGCATGACGCTACTGTCCAATTTCCAATGGCAAGTGCTGGTGAAGATGTCCCCATCTCTGATCTCGACAAGGAGGCGGGCAGAGAGCAAGACGAAGAGAAATGCCTGGAGGCAGACCCGCTTGTGATGCCTCCGTCAACCACCATCCTTGAAAGTAGATCTCTGACAAGGACCTTAGATGTTGAACATGTCTGCACTAAGGACGTGCCGACAAGTGGAGGTGCCAACAACTAGGCGACAACAATTGTGGTTGTCGGAGAAGTGATCACCCCTTCTCAATGAGAACGCACATGTAACCTTCTTGCCCTTCATCATTTCTCTTTCGTGTCATGTCTTCTTTTTGGCTTCTTTTTTTGTTTTCTAGAACTTGGTCCTGAATCTAGTTTTCTTCTTCTCCATCTTCTTAGCTTCAACCCCATATGGTGATATGGAAACTGACATGAACATCGAGGGTATCACCAAGGACACTGCTGACAAGGCTAGCGGGATTGCTGCTACTAAAGTCGCCAAGGGTGCTGACGCAGAGTTCGACAAGGCTGCAACGCGAAAGGGAAACAAGGATACTACCGAGGAAGATGCCAAAGTAACTGTTAATGCCACTGGTAGCATTCCTGCTCCAGGAGCGTCGAGCTCTATCATGGAAATGGAGGCGAAAGCAGCCGACGAGATGGCAGCGACCGTTTTCAACCATCCCTCAACATCCGAAGCACTTCCATCCAGCAAGTACTTGAAAGTTGGCGATCTGAAATTCGTCAGCGTCTTGGGGACATCAAGCATTGAGGAGTACACTGAGAAGAAGTGCTAGATGGTCTATGGGACCAGCAAAGGGCCCTTCGCAGTTCGGTTATGGGGAACAACGTACACAAAGAGCAGAATCGGCATAGACACACAACTTTACCTAGATTCCAGCCACAGTGAGGTGTAAACCCTACTCCTGCTTTGGTGGATTTATTGTGTATGAGCTCAAGTTAAGGAGGAGCATAGCTTGCCGACAATGTGTCCGGGATGTACAACTACATGCATAATTGAGAAAAAGTGTCAACCTTTGTATAGGTAGCCCTGGGCCTCCTTTTATAGATCAAGGGGTCACCATAATGTCAAAGCAGTCAATACATAGGGTAAATAGTGTCAACAGTGCCAAATAGCTAACTCTGACGGGTTAGGTCAAATGCATTAAATGCGGCATGAGCTGTCGAATTGGGTACGTCTTTTGGTAAGGAGTGCTCTCCTTCTATGTCGTTCACCCAGCTACGTTGTGTTCTTTCACGACAGCACTAGGACAAATTGCAATAAAGTTGGTCTTCGACGGCATGCTAACACATGGCCTAACAATCCTCACCTAACTGCCTGCCCGCTCGACACCTATGAACAAGCGACTAGTGTGTCACTCAGGTGGAGCGGTGGAGAGGTAGTGGGTGGCTTGCCGGCACTGAGCTCGCTGGCTGTTCTCTTGTCGGCATGTAGCTTGCAAGCAACTCCAATCTTGATCTTCAATACTATCTTAGTACTTCTCGATGAACTTCCTAGAGGTCTTCTTCATGGTTTTATCAACGAAGTATTGTATTCTAATTAGAGCTACTCTCCGGCAAGCCCATGCGATCGGGAGGCTACAACTATTTGTGGATAAGTCAAGGTCCCAGGGCACCCATGTCTTAGTACACCAACAATCCGTGGCAGACTTCCAAATTCCTGGAGGATAGGACCGCATATTGGGCGTTACATGATGATAAAATGATTTAATACTCTTGCTCCTGGTTCTGTGCGTAGTCCCCGGGATATGATATATTATTTCTCAGAAAAATGTTTTCCTGCTCATAAGAAACAATTTGCCTTATAGGAAATATAGAACTTTGTGCAATTTGAAGAAGGGAATCTCCCTCATGTTTGAGCGTGGCTTCTACAATTACTTAATGCTTTACTTTATCATCCTCTTAAGAAGAATGAAATACTTGATATCATTTATAATGGACTAACCGATGCTTCTAGGGACTACCTAGATAGTTGTGCTGGTTGTGCTTTCAGGGAACAAACTATTGGACATGCTGAAGATTTATTGAACAATATGTTGAAGAATGTCAATAATTAGATACTTCCTGAACCACCACCTAAACCAACTCTAAAGAAAAGAGGTATTCTATCCCTTAGTACAGAAGATATGCAAGAAGTTAAGAAATCTATGAAAGAAAAGGGTATTAAATCCGGAGACGTTAGAAATTTGCCACCTATTTAAGAAATACATGGACATAATATCCCGACACATTTATTAAAGGTACATTATCTTTATATATTCGATGAGTGTGATATTCCCTATTCTAATTCTCCTAGTCAATGCATGGATGAATTCGATAATTATATTGTTAAGCAAGAGAATTTCAATATGTATGTTAGCAATCAATTGAAACATAATGCTAGCATGATTGAATGTTTGAGTGACTTGATATTTAGGATTGCTAATGATATTAAAGCTTTATATAAACATGCATCCATGGTTCATACTCAGTTAGAACAAGTCTCTAAGTTACAAAATGATTTTATTAATGAAATGATTAATAAAATTAATGATCGTCTTGTGAGAGTAGTGTCTAGAGGTGGTAAGATGACTCAGGATCATCTATATCCTGAAGATCATCCTAAAAGAATTGAGCTAGATTCACAGAGTATTAATATTGATGCACCTAGTTCATCTAAGAAGAAAAAGGAAAGGGAAAATGATAGAACTTTGCATGCTTCTAGTGAACCAGTGGTAGACAAACATCCTGGGAATAATTACGATGTTTCTATTTGTGATGTTGGGACACAATCTCGTAGTGAACATACACCTAGTGATAATGATTATGATGATCTTCATGTTGATGCTCAACCAGACAAAGATATAGAACCTGATAATGGTGTAAAAATAGAACCTGCATTTGATCTTGATAACCCACTTCCTAAGAATAAAATATATGATAAAAGGGATTCATTGCTAGAAAACATGGTAGAGAAAGCGAAC
This sequence comes from Secale cereale, assembly GCA_902687465.1. Classification (NCBI taxonomy): domain Eukaryota; kingdom Viridiplantae; phylum Streptophyta; class Magnoliopsida; order Poales; family Poaceae; genus Secale; species Secale cereale. Next base: position 369,758,990 of record LR738711.1, read on the forward strand.
CATTGGTTCAAAAACACATGCCATTTCCTAGTAAGGTTCCGAAAAATAAATATGAAGAGGATTTTGAAAGCTTTGCTGAAATGCTCAGACCTGCCCTTTTGCAAACATGCTTGACGGATATTTTTAAAATGCCTCCATATGCTAAATACATGAAAGATATTGTCACTAATAAAAGAAAGATACTTCAAGCTGAAATTTCCACCATCCTTGCAAATTATTCATTTAAGGGAGGAGTTGATAAGAAGTTAGTAGATCCAAGAATACCCACTATACAATGCTCCATTAAAAGAAGTTGTGTCAAAACTGCTTTATGTGATTTAGGAGCGGGTGCGAGTGACGGTGTCCTAGATTGGGGGGGTCCTAAGCTAGCCAGAACGTCTCTTTCATTGGGACGATGGGCCCTCATTCATGATAAAGATGGACTCTGGAGGCCGTACATAGGAAGCGTAAGCAAGACTGCCTCCACCGAAGGCTTGACGTATACTCCAAGATCTCTCTTGACGCCTTGTTCCTAGATACCGACCGTGTAACCCTAAATCCCGTCCCTGGTGTGTATATAAGCCAAAGGGTTTAGCCCGTAGAGGGGACATCAACGCAACATCATTCACCTAGCCCTAGAGTTAGACCACACATTACGATCTCGAGGTAGACCAATTATGTATTCGATAGATCTCCATCAATATACACAAGAGCAGGACATAGGATTTTACCTCCACAAAGAGGGCCCGAACCAGGGTAAACATCATCTCCCTTGTCCCTATTATCATTGATCCGTGATCCACAACTTAGGACCCCCTACCCTATGGTCTATGGGTTTTTACACCAACACTGGTGCTTTCATTGGGAGTTCCGTTGTGCGATCAACCAATATCGGTGGCTCACTAGCAGTTCAACTGCGGCAATGGAACCAGGAACGTTTATGACCCTGGCCAACTTTTCGTGTTCGGTTGCATGATGTTCTACGCTGACTCGACATGCCATCTGATCTCCGTCGACAACTATGCCCCGAGTTAGATCGTGACCATTGGAGGCCTAGAGTACACCACAGATCTCCACGCAAACTCGTCCTGTCAGGCCGGACGCCCGGCCGGGCGAGAGACCTGATAGAAACCGCGGGTTTCACTTCAGAACCAACATCCCTCAAGGACGTCAGATCTGGCACCTCGGATTCTCTACAAAACCTTGGTGCGACCCTAGATAACCTTGCCTCGCCCCCCCGGCCTGGATCCCAGCTCGGCTCCTATCCTCGTAACTGCATCAGATCTAGAGTCGACCCCTGCGCAGGATCCGGAATCGCTCCTTAATCGCCTCCACGCCGAGAACATGCCAGTCTACACGTTAGACGTACTTCAAGTCAGCCCCACCTATTGCCAGGTCATTAGCCCGAGAGAGCTATATCACACAAATGAGGTGCTCGATCGCATCCAGAGAATGTCAGACTCTGAAGATAAGACCTCTGTCTACAACAAGATCGGACATAAAGCCGATGACCGAGAAATTTACATCCCATCAACTACCCATCTAGTCGCCGGCATCGATGAACATGCTAACAGCCCCATAGAAAACACTTCGCTATGGCAAGTGGACCGAAATGTCCACCTATGATTTTTATATGGTGGACACCCCCAATTCCCCTCCAAGACGTAGGTGCAGATGTAGAAGGGCTAACAATGGGGAACCCAGTGGTAACAACACTACCGCTGATAATGGTGATACAACAGCCGATGGTACCGACCACCCTGAGGAGGATCCTCAAGATTCACCAGTGACGAATAGCACACCTGGAGGAGATCTCGAGGACCTAGATCCTGATTACCTCTTTGAAGGGGGCAATGACAATTATATGCTATAATCCGAGGAAGACGAGAGTCTCGGTTCTCAAGACTACATCGTCTCTCAAGATCCTTTGAACAAGATCACTTTCGGCGACAGCTCATCATGCGGAATAACTCCACCAGCTACTTCATTCGATGATTTAGCAGCTGCGCTGACGGCGACCCAGGGAACTGCCTCCAGAATGCCTTCTCCGTCTCATGGCCCACTAGCTGGTCAAAGTGTGCCACTACATACACCATGCTCTATCGGAGATTTGCTAAGACTTCTCCGGAACGCCATAATTGGGTGAGCACGATACACCCTTTTCCGGAGGTGATTTGCTCCACTTGTTATTTGCATGGAGTGGAAAGTTCTCGACCTTGAGTAACGAACATAACATGTATTGTATAAAAAATTATAGAACATAGGTCTAGGTCGCTCACCTTGCGACTGCTTGAACCTCTTATTCAAGGTGAGGCATCCGGACCCGAGGTCGAAATCTCCAAACCTGAATCTTTTACCTAAGGCCCATAATCGTACTATTGGAAGCCCGGAATGGCTGCCTTTGGTAGATTCCAGGGGGCTGCATAACACGCTCCTACTAATCAAACGACTCCAATGTTGGTTTCTTGAAACAAGCTATGGAATTGGGGGCTACTCACTCGTTCTGCCATTTAGAATGCCAATATGTTATGTCTTTGGATAAGCGCATATCGGTTAACCTCGTTAACAAATAATGTGCCTTGGTGTGACATCTATGATCTTGCATTAGAATTTTGTTCTAACAAAATACAAAAAATAAAATAAGATTAAAGGGTGGAGGCATACCTCAAAGCTTTTAATGAGGTTCATGAAAACCTCGTGTAGGCTGTTCCCCGTAGATCGTAAGCCCTTTAGCGCTGTGCCTATCAAGGCACAATGCTCTTCCTTAAGGGAGGAGCCCCTTAGGGTCTCCTCCATCAATTTGTTCCACCCCGACCAGTCCATCCTTCAGCGGCAGGAGGGGGTGGTGGGATGACCTCGGACCCGAGCATTAAGGCACCAAGCTGAGCAGTCTTCGCATACGATGGTGGAGCTAGGGTAGATGTCGGCTGGGCTGATGTGTCGACCTCGCGGAGCTTCTCCCCCAGCTCTTGTTGGGCCGAGGTGTCGACCTCAGCCACAACGGTCAACTCTACAACCCCCGCCATGTTAGTTCGGGAGGACAAAGTGGATGTCGACTCCCCTAGCCCTTCATGAGCTGGGGGAGGAGCAGCGGGATCTGGAGTCCTCCTATTAGATGGCAGCACAGTCGAGGAACCGCTAGGGATCACCCTTGGCAGCCTACGAGAAACAGACATTTTGTGAATTTACCATTACTAAAAGGACTTATCAAACAATACAATATAAAGACAACGGCTTACCATTTGGGTGTCGGCTTCTTCCTCCCCATTTCAAGGAGGTCCTCTTCCAAGTCGCCACAGAGCTCGACTCTCTCCGACTGTCACAGCCATAAAATTGGGTTATCAATTTTGTGCTGTGATTTCTTCCTAGCAACCCTCTCATGAAGATTTCTAAATGACCCTGAGAATTATGGTCATTTTTCAAACTTTCAAAACCTTGCTCATGTCTTTGTCAGTGGGCAAGACCTCATTTGCATCACCTTAAACTCTCTCAAACCCTAATTCCAAGATTTTGAAATTTCTAGGTGGCCTTTGTGATAACAAAGGAGCCATCATTTGCCTTGATCTGTTGATTGCTCCATCCTTTCCAAGAGACCATCTTGTCTTCATAACGCAAAAATATTGCCAAGTCCTATGCAATATTTTGAATGGTGATTTATTCCATTTATTGTTTGTCTGAGGAATAAAATCCAAAGGCATAGTTTTGCATCTCAAAAATCCATGAGGATTGGTGGAGATGATACTCCTGCCTAATCCAAGATTTGGCAAAAATATTGGCCACAATAAAATAAGGAAAATTGCCTTTTTCTATTTCATCCAATATTGCATTTTTACCACTTTCCAAAGGAACTATTATTTTTATAGGAGAGAAAATTCTCCAATAAATTGTGGAGCTTGCCCTTGCTATATAATCATTAGTTCCATCATTAAATCATGTCCCACGGTTCAAATTTTTGGCACATGATCCAATGCAAGTTTCTGCCTACTCTGGAACTTTGTAAAGGAAGTGCCCTATTCTTAATTCCCAATGAGCTGTAATTTGGCAGGGTGATTAACATTGATAAATCACATATGGATACCAAATATGAGCTCAATCATTTCATCCAAGCCCATTGTACAATGTTTTCAAAGTTTCTGACTAGAATGCATGTTTGTGAAGGAAGTACCTTCATAAATTTTTCCCATGAGATGAAACTCTTCCATCCTCTCAAGCACTCCAAATCATTTGCCTCTACCCAAGTTTAGCTCATTTTATTGAGTTATATGAGCACAGAAGCAATTCTTGCTTTCTGTAAAAAAAATCAGCTTGTGAAGCAAGTGCAGTTTTCCTTGCTCCATTTTAGTTGAAAATATTACCAAGCCCTCTCCTAGTCATATAACTCATCTTCCCAAAATATTGGCTCGTTCCATATAGCCAATATTTCTATAGATTTTTCCAAAGCTTTTGATCAGAAATTATGTTTGTGAAGCAAGTGCTAATTTGGCAAGTCCATTTGGTGTGATCTTTTCACAGCATCACTGTATGATCAAATCATCAAGATTGGCCAAAACCTAGCTCATTCCATCACTCCTAGTGAGTGCTTCATCATCATTTGTTTTCTGGACAGATTTTGGTAGTTGTTAAGCAACTATGCTAAAGACTTGTCCTAATGACCTCAAACCTCCCAGGATCATAGTCCTTGTTAACCTAAGACTCCCAGACATCTTGGTTACTTTTATACTCCTCTAGTTTCACCTCCAGAATGCTGCCAAGTTTGCAACAGCAAACTTGTGGAGCTTATTCTACTCACCTCTTTTTGTCTCTGCATACTTCTTCACCATGGTAAATCTCTACCTTCGAAGGACTACACAGTAGACATGTTTTTACTCCAGTAAGAACCCTGGAGCGTGCCTTGTCCGTGGTGACCACGCGGAGCACCAGCCAAAACGATGGTCTAGACACTGTTGTCGGCGGCATCTCTGCTCCGATCGGCTCTGGCTTCACCACTGTTGCCGAACAGCCCCCCCTAGTCGTCCTCTTCCCCCTGGAACTACTGCCCCCTCTGTTTTCATCCCCAGCGAGTCACTCCATTAGACGCACAGCGAGCTCCCGTGGCCATCGTCGCCTCCCTCGCTCTGTCTTCTTCCTCTACTTGTCTCAGTGGCTGCGCTTGACTCAGTGAGGCCCTGGGACCCGGCCGCTTCCCCCTCGTTGCCTTCCCGCCGCTTCCCGAGCTTGTTGGCCGCATCTGCTGACGCTGCGCCATCGCCGATGTACGGATACGTCGGTCGCCGCGTGTGGACTCGCCCCCTCCCTCTCGCGCTCGTCCCCGCGGCTATAAGTAGCCCTCCTCGAGCTTTCCCGCAGTTCACAAGCCCTCCCAAGCCTTGCCCACGAGCTCCCGAGCCTCTCTGACCCGCGCCATCGCTATGGCCGCCGTCTCTGTCCACCTTGAGTCCGGCGATGCCGCGCCTCCCCTCGCCATTCTTCCACCTCCAAAGGACCCTATCCCCACCCCGGAGCCGCCCGAGCCATCTCCCTCCTCCTGTGGTGGTCCATGGCCACGAGCCCTCCGGTGCCTGATGCCTCCGTCCGCCACGGCCAACGCCCCGACCAGCCCGGCGCTCCCCAGAGACCCTGCTACCCCGGGATGGAGCCACCTTGCTCCCCTGAGCATGCTGGTGGTCCGGGCACCACGAATGGTGGCCTGTACCGCCGGCAATCGTCGCCGGCGCCGCGCCTCTCCCTCTGGATCGCGTGCAAGCACGGGCGAGAGGAAGACGACGATGACCCCAGCCCCGCGGACCCCACCTGTCGGCCGGACGGGCGTTGACCCTGGCTGCTAGCAGATAAGTGATGGGCCCCCCTGTCTGGGGGACCCGCCTGTCAATGATCCAAGCGCCCGGGCCCCCACTGCCACTCTGGATAAGTGGAAGCGTACTTCCAGGAGTACGTTTTCGCATGGGGTAAGCGCATTCCTCTTTGTTTCAGCCCAAAAATGTGTTTTCCTAGTCAGAAAGCGTATTTCTAACTTTGCGCTTTTGCCTTATCCACTCAGGGACTTGTTTGTGATGATATTTTTGCAGAAAAGTCCCTGAACTTCAAACCTTCATATCTTTTTACCCGCAACTCCGATTGAGGTGATTCCAGCGCTCACGTTCTCAGTTCGTCGAGCTCTTTCCGATGGTACCATTTTCATAATATTTCGGCATTGTGAAAATGACCATTTTTCCCTTGCCGAAAATAGCCCCCTCCGAGAGAGAACTGTTTCCGGCAATTATTTCCGCGAGCTTTCCGCACTCTTCTTCGGAGTATTTGTCGCCCCCAAGCAAGCCAACCTCTTATCATAAACTCCGGACTCGCACGTTGACTTTGCTTGTACCTTGTGCATGTGTAGTTGGATCCGTTGGCTTATTGTTTTCAGCTGCCATCTTTCCTTTATGTATTTTCATGCATGCTTGTGTTGTCACGATATTCTCTTGCCATGCTAGTTAGAATGTTGTTATTAATAATGCCATGCTACTACTCTACTTGCTTTTATGCCATAGTTAGAAAATGCGATGATGCTTTTAATGTACCGTAATATGCTAGTACTTAGTATTGTCACATTCTTTATGTTATACTTGTGCACCTGAGAATTTCGATAGTTTGTATATGCTTTTTTATGTTGCATGTTCATTATTGCATTCTTGTAAATATGCTCATGATGATGGATAGTAAATAAAAATGAATTAATCATAACAAACTCCTCTGTCATCGATGGGATCGGTTCATGGTGCCACCAAATCGAAATTTTCAGTGCAGCCACATTTGCCTTCGTGGGAAGGCCTTAATACGAACTATTGTTGTGCCTCTCGCCTGTGCCTCCAACGAGGGAAGGTTATGGACACGTTCTACCCTGATCAGGTAGGCGGACATAAGCCTTGTGTGCACGTAGTTGTTTTGTTATGGTACCGGGTCCCCGTTTGCGACAGTTTGGCCACGACGGTGGTCGGTGTGTCTTTGGTAGACATAGGGCCACCCAGGACTAGCCCAGTAGGGAAAAAGTCGGACTGGCCGGGAGAGTATCATGACAGTAGGTCGGTTTCGTCGGAACGCCATTGGTCCACCCGAATGGGATGAAGAGGCCATGGATTCCGTGGTGTGGGTACAGTGCACTAACTATGCATATGAGGACTTACCGGATTTGTCTCAAGTAGTTTCCGGCCTCATTTAAACTTGTTGTTCTTATGTTGTTTCCTCTGCTTCCTAGCTTGCCATGTTTTGCGTCCTAAATAGACTTGTATTGCATCCTACTTGGTTGAGCATATTGTCATGTTCTTGTGTTGTTTTCCTTTGCTTCCTACCTTGCCATGTATTGCTTCCTGTATAGACTTGTCTTGCATCATACCTTGCCATGTATTGCATCATATATAGACTTGTGTTGTTTCTCTGTGCTTCCAACCTTGCCATGTTTCGCTTCCTGTATAGACTTGTAGTGCTTCCTATATAGAATTGTCTAGCATCATACTTGGTTGAGCATATTGTCATGTCTCGTGTGGTGCGTTTATCGTGTTGCTTGCTTCTTCTCGTTAGTGCTTCTTCCATTGCGTTCGTGAGGATTCGTTCGTCTACCCGTGGTTCTTCTTCAAGGCTTCTTCTTCGACTTCTTCACGGATCTGTTCTTCTTCCTTGCGAGATCTCAGACAAGATGACCATACCCTTGGATACCTTTACTATCATTGCCTTTGCTTAGTTGTCTCGATGCTATCGTTATATGTCGCGCTACCCATCTTAATGTCAGCCCCTCTCCTCATTGCCATGAAACCTCTAACCTTTGACACCTTCCTAGCAAAAACCATTGTTTGGCTATGTTACCGCTTGCTCAGCCCCTCTTATAGCGTTGTTAGTTGCAGGTGAAGATGAAGATCGTTCCAGGTGGGAACTTGTTGTTGGAATATCACAATATCTACTATTATTATTAACACACCTATATAATGGGCATGGGTGGAAGGCGTGTCCTTTTGCTCGGTGTTTTGTTCCACTCATGCCACCTTAGGCGCCGATAAACCGGCATTATGTCCCTTGATTTTGCGTTCCTTACACGGTTGGGTATATGGGGACCCCTTGACACTTCGTCTTTGAATAAAACTCCTACAGCAAGGCCCAACATTGGTTTTAATTTGCCTCATAATAACAACTTAATTAATTAATTAAATTGCATAAGGGGGACGCTCCTTCGAGTTTCTTTTCTACATAGTAGGGGGGGCCAGTGCTGATGGTGTTGGTCCTAAACGGGGAGCCTGCGGGGCCAACTCGTGGAAACTCGAGGGCTGGTTTTACTTGTAGCATCACCCATCCGGACGTGGCCTGAAACGAGATACGCGCAGCTACTATCAGGGTGTCGGCACGCCGGGAGGTCTTGCTGGACTTGTTTTACCATTGTCGAAATGTCTTGTGCACCGGGATGCCGAGCCTGATCGGATTTCCCTAAGATAAGGAGTAATAATTATTATTACTTCAGCTGATCGTGAGAGCTTGTGATGGGCTAAGTTAGGACACCCCTGCAGGGTTATGATCTTTCGAAAGCCGTGCCCGCGGTTATGTGGCAGATTGGAATTTGTTAATGTCCGGTTGTAGGAAACTTGACAGAGGATCCGAAGTAAAACACACAACAGTGTGAGTAACCATGACTGTCTCTTTTCACTTTGAGAAGAGAACACGGTGGGGTTATGTTTGACTCGTAGGTAGTTCAGGATCTTTAGCGATCACTACTAGTTTGCGACCGTTTGCGTAGATGCTCATCTTATTCTTGTACTCGTAAGTTAGCCACCATATTATGCTTAGCCGTTGCTGCAACCTCACCAATTTACCTCTTCCTTCCCATTAAGCTTTGATAGTCTTGTTACCCATGGTTATGGGATTGCTGAGTCTTCGTGGCTCACAGATACTACAACAACAGTTGCAGGTGCAGGTTCCGATGTCGTGACGTGAGAGCGATGTCGTTGTGTTGGAGTTCTTTCTTCTTCTTCTTCAGTCTTGGGTTAGGTTCCGGCTCGGCAGCCTGGGATAGCAGATGGATGTAGTTGTTCTTTTCCTGTTTGCATCTGTAGTCGGATGTTTTGTATTGATGATGTTGTATCCATGTGTCTTGTATGCATTGTTGTATCCCCCATGTATGTATGTAATGGTACGATGTAATGATGTCCATCTTGCTAAGCGCCCGAAATGCGGTTGTGCCGCAATCACGTAAGTGTCACGTGATCGGGATAGAATCGCATCTTGGGTTTGACACTCAAGGAAGAAAAACTTCGCAAAGTCTTAAAGATCCATCTCAAGAAACGATGAGGCTTCCTCTCGTTACTACAAGAAGAGAACATGCCACAGGTGCAAAAAGCCTGGCCACTACATATCTGAATGTCCTCAGTGGGACAATGAATCCAAGAAAAAGAAGAAGAGCATGGAATATGACTCTGACGATGAAAAGAAGAGGAAATCCTCAAAGTCCTCTTCCAAGTCTTCATCAAAGTCTTCATCTTACAAGAAAAGCTCATGTAGCAAGGCTCGTGCGTTCATTGGGAAGGAAATGGATTCAGAGGAGGAGTTTGCTTCTGAGGAGGCAGAGGTGGAATCTGAGGAGGAATCTGATTCTGGTGTGGCTAGCCAAGCTCTAGCCTCGGCATTTGTTGCCAAGTCCATCTTCAACACTCACGACAATGGTCACTCCATCGGCGCCAAAGCAAATGATGAGGACGACTCTTCACCTACCTACTGCTTCATGGCACGTGGTGCAAAGGTAAACTCACGCGATGCCTACTTTTAGACCTCCAATGAAGATGACTCTGAATGTGAATCCAAACCCACCTATAAAACTCTTGATAAAATTGCAACTTAACAACAAAAGCTATGGAACATATTCAAAAGTTGCTAGACAAGTGTGATGATCTGTTGGATGCGGAAATGAATCGAACTCAGTCCTTAATTGAAGACATAAAAAATCTTCACGTAAGGTACACTAAACTTGAAAGTCGTCATGAAACTCTCTCTGCTACTAATGAGAAGCTTTCCTATGATTACTACAAAGGAAGGAAGACCTTGAGAAACTTAGAGCGTCTCATGATGATCTTTAAAAGGAAAATGATTGACTACTCGCCCAATAGATTAGTTCCGCTCAGGAAAACTTTGTGCCACCTTATCTAAAATGTCATGAGCGTGACAATGCTGTCTCTATTGCTGAATGCTCTACTACTTCTGAAATTTCAATATCTTCAACTATTAATGTGGTAACTAACCCCTCTGCTGAGGAAACCACTGCTATTGCTGATGAGAATGCTAGGTTGAAGACATTGCTTGAAACAGGTGTGTACAAAAGCCTCAAAGGGCATCAGACACTGTTTGATGTTCTCAAGAAACATATTTTGAACCGAAACCCTAGGAAAGAGGGTGTTGGGTTCAAAAGGAAAATGAATGCTGATGGTTCTTACTGGAGGCTTGAGCAGTATCCCAAAACCACATGGGCAGTTGCAAAGGGTCCACTAGTAGATCCATCTACTTTATCTGGCTTCACTTTTGCTAAGTCTGTTGTCATTGACGACTCATTTGACTCACACTATAAACTATTCAAAGATCAGAATGGTAAAGTGTTTGCCAGGTTCATTGGAACTAACTGCGGCAATGGATAACCTATGAAGAAGATCTGTGTTCCAAGAAGTCTTATCGAAAAGCTTCCAGTGAATGTCATCATGACACCACCAGGAAAGAAGATTAATCCCAGGCCAAAAGCTTCATATGGTCCAAAGACATCATACTGACAAAGGACCACATTGGGTCACTCTAACGCAATTGTTTTGTAGGGAGATTATCATCAGACTCATGAATATGAGCATGTTTCATCTAACCACTTTGTTCATAAGACAAATAACTTATCTACATCTTCATATGAGTAATATTCATCTCCTGCTAAGCTATTTGCTAGGGCTCATAAGCCAAAATTCTCAGATGCTGCACTTAGACTTATTGCTTTTAAGCCACCCCTAAAGATCTGGGTCGTTAAGAAGAATTAACTTATCTCGTAGGGAAGGCTCTCCAGTCGAAAATCATCTTCTGACGCCAATGCTGGGGACCTAAAACATCTTGTGGGATGCAAGATTAAATGTCCAAATGGTCTAACCATGTATTTCGTCCCATGGTTTCTTGACAAGCTTCCTATCTTGCCTAACAAGGACCTAAACCTTGATAGCATGCTTGTTCGTCAAATGTTTATGCTTCACACTTCTCTTTGTGAAGACTATGTCGTTAACTGATTTGTAGGGTACTGCTTTGGAAGCAACTGAATGGATAATTGACAATGGATGCACCAACCACATGACTGGTGATCGACGTCTTCTCATGGACTCAACTCTACGTCCTTCTCCCAAAAGCCACATCACATTTGCAGACACTCGTAAAAGCAAGGTACTGGGACTTGGAAGGGTTGCTATCTCAAAGGATCAACACATGGCCAAAGTGATACTTGTTGAATCCCTTGGACACAACTTAATGCCAGTCTCTATGCTATGTGATCTAAACATGATTTTGATATTTGGAAAATATCGTTGCCTTGTGCTTATGGAATCTGACAAATCTTTATTCTTCAAAGGACATCGAAAAGGTGATCTGTATATGGTACATTTCTCTGCAGGGCCACAGCTCACCGTTTTTCTTCTCGAAAAAGCTCCAGACTGCTGGCTTTGGCATCGAAGACTAGCTCATGCAGGCATGAGGAACCTACACACTCTCATCAAGAAAAAGCACATCATAGGCATCGAGGGCGTCAAGTTCAGGAAAGATCATCTGTGTGGTGCTTGTGAAGCTGGGAAGATGACTTCATATGATGCCCAAACGTCATATGTGTGGTGCTTGTGAAGCTTGTGAAGCCAAACATCATATGAACTTCTGACTGGTAAGAAGCCAAACGTCAGTTATTTCAAAGTCTTTGGTGCTAAGTGCTGGATCAAAGATCTGCATCACATTTCCAAATTTGCACCGAAAGCACATGAAGGTTTTATGCTTGGTTACGGAAAGGATTTGCACACCTACCGGGTCTTCAATCTCTTTCACTATAAAGTGGTTAAAACCGTAGATGTGTGGTTCGATGAATCTAACGGCTCGCAAAGGCTTCAAACCTGGATCACTGAATCCCACACTCTTCACAAAGACATATGATGGAGAACTGTTCGCATGCCAAATCTATCTGGATGACATTATCTTCGGATGCACTGACACAAGATATAGTGATGAGTTTGGATACATGATGCAAGAGCAATATCAGATTTCCATGATTGGTGAGCTGAAGTTCTTCCTTGGTATCCAAATTCGTCAACAGAAGAATGGCATCTTCATATCTCAAGAGAAATACCTCAAAGATTGCCTGAAGAAGGTTGGAATGTAAGATTGCAAAGGGTACACGACGCCAATGCCAACCAAAGGTCAATTGGGCTCCAACGACAATGGTAAAGAGTTCGATCAAAAGGTATACCGCTCCATGATTGGTTCTTTACTCCACTTATGTGCTTCTAGGCCTGATATAATGCTTAGCATTTGCATGTGTGCCCGATTCCAAGTGGCACCAAAGGAATCGCATCACCTAGCTGTGAAGCGAATTCTTTGATACTTGGCTCACACCCCAACACTAGGATTATGGTATCCTAAGGGTTGTATATTTGGTGTTGTTGGATTCTCAGATGCTGACTATGCTGGTGACAAAGTTGATCACAAGTCCACATCAGGCACATGTCACTTTCTTGGACGATCTCTTGTCTGTTGGTCTTCAAAGAAGCAGAACTCAGTGTCTCTCTCCACCGCTAAAGCTGAATACATTGTTGTTGGATTTTGTTGCGCTCAGCTTCTCTGGATGAAGCAAACTCTTAAGGACTATGGCATCAACATGGTGAAGGTGCCTCCCTTTTGTGATAATGAAAGCGCCATCAAGATTGCTCACAATCCCGTTCAGCACTTGAAGACAAAGCACATTGAGATTTGTCAACACTTTCTCAGGGATCATGTGATCAAGAAGGACATTGAAATCATACATGTCAACACCGAAGAGCAACTGGCAGACATATTCACTAAGCCCTTGGATGATAAAAGGTTTTGCAAGCTGCGGTGTGAGCTAAATATCCTAGAATCCTCAAATGTTATGTGATTGGACACACATCCTAACGCTTATGCATTTTGATGACTTAGATGTGCAACACACGAAGTAACGTATGTCTTCAACTCATGAAGACTTACACTCTGAGTGGGAATACATTAATGTGGAATTCGACTCTGGAGTGCCACGATAATTGTGCGCCGTGTCCTGGTCTAATATTTCCTATACGGTGGGTAATGCCACCACCAAACTTTCTAGAAGTTTTCATTTGGAGTCATGACTGCATTATCTTCTTACTTGGTTTGTCTTCAAGATAGTTTGTCTTCAAGACTCATCTTCTCAATGGTTATTTGCTTGTTTTCTCTGATATATATATATATATATAAGTGTTTTGACCTCTACAACATTCACTTACAGCTATGTATTCAAGCTGTTTGATCTAAGTGAATGTGATCGGACCCTAACCCTCCCCATGCTTAATCTCTCCAACTCTGTCTATCTCTTCATATGCATTCTGTTGACACTTGTTCAATGTCTTCACAGTGTCCTTGTCAGCTGAAGATATAGAGACACTCAATTAAATCTGTTTTCAATGTCATATCCTTTTTGCCCGAAAACCGGAGAAACCGAAATGGCTATCCGACAAACCAGGCATGCGTGGGATCGTGGCTCGACTCTCCATAAGTTGCATGCCAGCCACGTGTCGTTCAGATGTAAAGCGCCAGGGGCACCTACGTAATTGTACTGCGCCGCCATCTCTCCTTATAAATACTCCACCCTTGCGGTCATAATTTCTTCTCTCATCTCTCGCCATCTCGCTCAACCCTAGAGCCTCCGCTAGCTCAAGTCGACGTCGGAGACGAAGCGCTTAGCTGACGCGACTTCTTCGACGCCGTCTTCCCGCCGGTCGCGGACCTCATCTCTCTGCCATCGCCGTAGGTGTCTTCCGCCGCCAAGTTAGGGCACGGAAGATCGATCTGCTCGGCATTCATCTCTTCATGTCTAGCAGTTCTTCTGTGCGGTAAATAGATCTCTCTTTTTACCGTCGTTTTGATCCATTGAAATCATGCAACTTCACCACAAGTGGTTTCTGTACATTTGAAAGTTTCCTTCTGTATCCTTCTCTCATATCATGCAAGAATATTCACTTATGCTTCACTGCTAGTTAGATTCCTCACTTGTACCTATTCTTGGATTCGTACAAATTGGGAACCAACTCACTCCATATAAGTGAATGTCTTCGCACTATGAGGTCAATGTCTTCAAACCGCATTTATCTTCAAAATCTTCTGAGAATGCATTTGACCTCTTCCCCTTCCCTCGCATCTTTAATGCTATCATAGATACATGTCCGTGGGAGATTCCCTTGGTTCACATAGTCTGCATTCATTTGCAGAATTCCTACAACGTCACATTGAATCTCCTCAAGCCAGTTCCTATCTGACCAGTCGTCGGAAGACAAACTACTTTGTGAAGCCTTTCTGTCTGAATCCAATGGCGTCTGAAAAACAGTCCAAGAAAGGTGGCAGGCAGAGACGTACTGACACTGCCAAAGATCTTCCTCCAGATGAGAGCTATGGAGAATGCAAATCTCGAATCCAATGGATACAAAGATATTGGGCAGAACAATGGTTTCTGTATAGATTTGTGACTCCTGAGTATGCTTCCAAGAACGCTATTCGCCCTCCATGGGGTGATACCGTCTACAAGAAGCTTCATCCCAAGACTATGTCTAAAGCCATTGCCAGGAACTTTTATCCGTGCATGGTCAGAGGACAAATGCCTTTAGATGCTGACCCATCTAGTCTTTGATGGTGTCGTGAGGATGAATTATTTGAAGAAAACTACAAATTTGCCAAGAACTCTGTAACCCAGAACAGGAAGGAACTTGGCCTTAACTTCAATCCTGGCCCATCTCAGCCCCGGTCTGATGGAACACGTGAAGCCAATAAAATTGCTTTGGCCCCTTCAATGGCCTTGATGGACTACTATCCCACATCGCTGATCAAATGGCGACTGTGGAAGATGTTTCTGAAGACATGGAACCTGAATCTGTTCTTGAGTCTGTGAAGCCCAATAAGAAGACAAAGGCTTCTAAATCTACTGCTGCCCCAAAAGCTTCAAGTGTGAAGCCCTTGAAAATTGTACCTCCTGAACCAAGTGTGCAGTCTGAGGATCACTCTCGCATCTCTCAATGGTCGAAGCAGCTAGTGAAGCCATCTGGTCAAGGACTCACTCCAGGCGGCATACAGCGTAATGATGATGACATCATAGATTTGTCTAGTGATGAAGATATTGCTGATGATGCCCTTGAAATGCTAATTGAGAGCAAGCAACAGGCAGAAATCTTCAATGATTTGCCTCTCTTTGATGCTAATATCATCAATAACTTCATCGGTGAATGGTTTGAGATACATCCCTTTCACTTGATGATCTTCAGCTTCCCATTGATATCTGTGTGACCTTTCAAGGATATATTGCTCAAGAACTGACTGTTGCATAGAAGGTTATCGAGCAAATGAACAAAATTGATCATGAGAAGGCTCTGTTCAAGAAGCATATGGCAAGCCTCAGTCCACAAGAAGTTCAAAACTTCAAGACCATGATGACAGACCTCAAGGCTGAATTCGCCAAGCGCCGTGAAGTTGCAAGGGGCTCTAGGGAACATCTCAAGTACTATGATGAGAAATGCGTCCAAGCCCATAATGAAGTTGTGAAGAGGAAAGCTCTTGGTCGTCCAGGCATTGACCCCTAGCTGGCCGCCAAGAAGCCAAAGAAGAAGATGAAGAAGCCTGTTGTTGAAGACACTGAATCACCAAGGCAAGAAAGACCCAGTATTGTCTTCCCTGTCAGCATGACTGGCTCAAAGCCAATGGTCCCATCAGCAGCTTCTGATTAAAAGATGATGAGGCAGGCTGAAGCTGAAGCTAAGAAACGCAAGCACCTTGATGCCTTTGATGCTGCTCCTTCCAAGAAGAAGCAGAAGACAAAAGCTTCGAAGGCTTCACATCAGCTTCGTGTCTCCTCCACAGAACTGCTGGTTGTTGAGCCCATTTCTATTGCCCTGCCTACCTCCTCCAACCATGAGCGTCGTCTCGTTATCCATGAGCCTACTACCTCAGAGGCTCATCAGGCTAAAGAGATTCGGGCTGCTTACTCTCCTGCAGCTGAAGACATTGGTCATGATGACAATGTTGGTGATGATGAAGTCCTTCCTCAGCTTGAACCCTAACCTACTCAGTCACCTGCTGAAACGAGCAGTGAGCTCATAAGCATTGGTTGTCCCATAACACCAATTGCTCAAGATGAAGTTTGGGAAGAGCAACCCCCAAACACCCCCTTACATCAAGTCACTCCTCCCACTCCACCATCTCTTGTTACCTCTCCGCTACTCGTGACCTCCACAGCAACACCAGAAGAAGATATCGAGCATACCAATGATTCACCAATAATGTCGCCCAAGTTTCGAAGGCTTCGCAAAGGTCTCAGGCCTCAAGCCTCCATATCCAGCATTCCTGAAGATGAAGTACAAACCTCAAGCTCAGTGGCACGTTAAGTATTTCCTGATGCCATTCCTTTAGCGTTTGCTCCTCAATCTGAAGCCAAGGCGGCTGAAGATATTCTGGATGCATCAGCCGATGAAGAAAAGGAAGAAACCCATGAAGTCACTCCCCTCCCCAAGAACCAGTTGAACAAGAAGAAGGAGTTCCCGTCATGCAAGAACCCACTCCCCAAGATTCCGTTGTGCATGAGTCCCCTCTCCTTGAAGCCACTGAAGGTGAAGCAAATGTGGCTGCCCCTCGAATGAATACTGAAGCCAATGACACTATCATGGCTGAAGATAATGTGCATTATGAAATCATTGCTGGCCCTGAATTGATTGTTCCTCCCCCTGTGCCTCACTCCATGGCCCAAGCCTTCAATCAAGTAGATGAGCTTGTAACTGTCAGATGGGCAATACTGACGCCTCCTGCTGCCCCAGGCCCACAATATGAATATCATGTGGAACGAAGGCCTCAGACACCAATTCCCAAGCCCAGATTGCCTTGGCTTCCAAGCACTGCAACGACACAAGGTTCATTCAGTGTGCACAACTTCAGAGCGAACAACACCTTCTTTGACTCTGACAAGAACTGTCGGTGTCAAAACTTGCAGATCTCGGGTAGGGGGCCCAAGCTATGCGTTTAGAGGATCAATGGTAACAGGAGACTAGGGACACGATGTTTACCCAGGTTCAGGCCCTCACGATCAAGGTAATACCCTACTTCATGCTATATTAATATGGATGAATTTCAATAAAAGAGTTGATCTACCTCGAGATCGTAATGGCTAAACCCTAAAGTCTAGCCTATGAGGATATTGTGATGTTGATGATCCCCTCTACAGACTAAACCTCCTAGCTTATATACACGCCAGAGAGGGCCTAGGGTTACAAGGGTGACTTGGTGAGGAAGTAATAGATACATCCGGACTCTTTGCCTGCCTTTCTACGTACATAGGAGCCCTGACCGAATACGGGGGCGAGTCTTTTGCTTCTTCTTTTGTGGCCCATTAATACGTCCTAGCTTCATCGACCCGGACACCTAAGGACCCTTGAATACAGGACTCCCTTAGTAGCCCCCGGACTTGCCTTCAAGGACGAGATCGTGTCTGGCTTCGTGTCTTCGGTCTTGCAAGGTGAGTCCTCCTGGATGGTAGTTCTTGTTTTAATATTGTATTCCGTTGATTCCTCGCCGCCTTCGCCTGCGCTTCCACGTGTCCAACGAATGTGAACCGTTTGGGTAGTTTTACAATTACCCCCTTGACTGTGTAGGGAAGGTGCCTATATAAGAGAATAGATCTCAGTTGCCCCTCCATTCCATTCGACGCGGATGAAACCCTAGTGCCTGCAAAAAATCTTCAAACATGGCCAGCGCCCCAAGCTCTTCCTCGCGCCCTTACGGCCCTCGTGCAGGAGATTGGAAAAGTTGCTCCGTATCCCATGCGCATCTGACGACACTTCAAGCACAGGGATATCTCCCTCCAGAGGATCTAGCACCCGTCTGGGCTGGACTAACTTCTATTGACAATCAAGCCCTCGCAGAGAGCTTTCCCAACCCCTACGATGGATAGCGGGTATGTTTTGTCCCTTTCCTTTCAAGAGGCGTAGGTTTCCCCGCCACCCCTTCCTTAGGGGACTCCTGGAGTTCTATGGTCTTCAATTGCACGATCTTACACAGGGGTCTATTCTGCATATTGCGGGCTTTGTTGCTTTATGTGAATTGTTCTCAGGCTGCGAGCCTCACTTTGAGTTGTGGAAAAAGTTTTTATGCCTTGTCCCTTGCTCGGAAAAGGGATCCATATTTGAAGTTGGGGGCGCCGAAATATGGCGCATAGCAGGGACAGGCTATCTGCCCGGTACTCCAAAAAAGGCATCCGAAGAGTGGCCTTCGGAGTGGTTTTATATTGAGGACGTTGCCCTACCGGATCTAGTGCCGCAAGGCCTCCCCAAATATTCCAGCGCTCCGCCAAAGAAGCTTTTCAACCGGTGTCCCCGCAGTCCCTCGGAAGAAGAGAGAGCGGAGGTTAGCAGACTGGCCGGCAAGATCAGATTATTCGCTAGTTTGGGGTTGTCTATGATCGAAGTGATGGCTATTTCAATAAAGCGATGCGTGTAGCTACTCCAAGCAAGAGGATTTTCAATGTGGCATTATAATGGCCTAAATGATGCCTCATGGTGCTTACGCCCGGGTCCGGATGATCCTGCCGCTCTAGCCGTGTTCCTGGAAGGTCTTTATATGGGAGAGAAGCAAGACTTCATTCGTTTGACGTGTCGGGAGGGTTTTTCTATGTACAATCCTCCTGACTGGGTAAGCTTCTTTCGCGACCTCTGTATTTGCCCATTTTTCTTTGTTATGATGTATCGACCAAACTAAATTTGGTTATTCCGAACAGGAGTGGAAAAAGGTGATCGAGGGGATTAATAGTCCAGCCCCACAGCTAGAGGTCTGATTCCAAAATGCGGGGCCCGGATATGATGAAGATCCGTACATAGGCATAGAGCTAGAAGAGGGAGTCTTCTATCAAGCCTGCCATGAGGGCACCCTGGTGGCTATTGTAGCTGATTACCCAGGCCTCATTCCTTCTTCCCATGTAAGTACCCAGGACATATCTCATCAAAGAGAAGATTCCCAGCATGCCTTACCCACCGTATTTTATCATACTAAAAAGGGATGGCGCTCCTCACGCCGAACTTTGTGAAGACCGTCATCCTAGAGGGTGACACCTGCATCGGGTGAGGCCTCGAAGCAAAAGAGGACCGCGGACACCAGCGAACCTTCAAAGAGATATGTTTGTTTTGACACACGCTGGGTGGTGATGTCGGTATTACAACTCTCCGCTTTGTTTTTCCTTTTAGGAGGAATACACACCGGACTATTTCCGGAGATCATGCAGACCAAGCTCCAGCCAATCCGGCATCCGGCCCATCAAGGGTTAATGCGGATTCAGTGCCGGATTGTCCCCTCCAGGAGGATTCAGATGGAATGTCAGTTACTAATTCTGAAGTGGAGGTTGTGATGGTTCACCGGCGGCAAAAAGCAGCCATGTGTGACCCAGCCTTTTCTAAGGAGGTGTTTAACGCCCTCAGTTCTGCAGATGCCTATATCCGAGCCGCTCAAGATGGACTCGCTGGAGCCACTCACCGGGTTTCAAAAGATATGCGGGTAAGTGTATATTTTGATGTTCCCACGCCAGTAGCCCCCGAGACTAAAAGCAGTTGGTACAACTGATTTGTGGATCGTTGTGTTTTTGCAGGTGCTTCAAGAAAAGAATAACTCCTTATCCAAGGAGCTAGAAGAGTGCCGGACCCAGCTCGCCGACTTGGAAAATTCGAAGAAATCCGAAAAGGATGCTGGTGGTAAGAACAATGGTGTCCGGACACTATAATATTTGCGCTGATCACTGAGTCTTTAAGTACATATTAATTGCAATACATCAATGGGGCCAACCGACCAAATGGAAAGGGAGCTAAGGGCTGCTTTGGCGGACAAGAAATTTTCCGAAGGGGATACAACTGCTGGCAAGCGCGTATTGACGCAAGCCATAGATAAAAGAAACAAGGCGCAGGATAAAAATGTTAGGCTGGAACATGTGCTAAAGGACGTAAGATCCCAACTCTCAAGCACCTTGGAAGAGAACCGGAGGCTAAAAGGCGGCATGTTCAGTATGTCCCTTATACCTAGCTCTCCTTATAGTCCCTTATTTTGGTAGTTTTTCATAAAACTTTTCCTTCAGGTTTGTTAACTGGGCAACCCGAAGGGGGAGTGTTCGGTTTTGAGGGTGACGTGCTGCAAGAGCTTTCCAGGGTCCCCGAGCGAGCTTGGAAGGCCATGAAGAATATGGTCAAGGCTTTATGGCTGGGCGATTCGCCTCCAGAAACTATGGAGGACTTGGCGGACTTGTTCAAATGGGCTCGACGCTGCTTCGAACCGTGGAAAGCATCAGCATGTCCCATGGGTGCTCGAGAAGCCTGTGCCATGGTGAAGACGCGCTACACTCGCCTTGATCCGAATCATATGGCTCGTGTGGGACCTCGAGGGTATGATGGACAAGAAATCCCTCTGCATTTGGTATATGACCAAGTAGAGACAGCTAACAAGTTTTCCCAACTGGACTATAGACCAGATAGCCTGATAGAGGGAATAGAGAAAGAGTAGTTGTTTGATTCTATGTATTAATTTACTTTTACCATCAAACTTATCTCCGACCGAATTCATAAAAATGTTGTCATGGCCGACCATCTGCTTTAACCTCCATAAACCCAAAGGCTGGAGTGTTTCTAAATACTATATCTGTGGTAAACACGTGATATGTTTGGAAACCAGACAATCCGGTCATAATTGCTTGAACAGACAAACTGTTTTCGGGGAGTTATGTTATATTACTATTTAACGTAAGAAATATCTTCCAGATAGAATAGTTCCGTTAGGGGTTCCTTTCCCTAGGTCAGCATGCATACATATGTGTGCCTAGGCTTTTGATCCTGTGGAAAGGATTGTAGGATGCCATATCATGTGGTAGTTTAAAATATACGCTTTAAAAGGCGATATTTCGTGTATCCGCCGACCGATTATTCCCTTAAGAGTGCTAGCTTTTGGCTTCAGCCAGTCTGAGGTACATGTCCGGATTACCCGACTGTAACAATCGTAGAGGTGCTCCCTTTATGCCCTAGCCGAACAATCGGAAACGTAGGGGTAAGCATAGGAGCCAGGCAACCCAGCTTGGCCAGAACTTATGCCATATTGGTGCATATAATGGCAAGAAAGGACTGTAAAAAACAGACGACACTTTAAGCAAGAAGCTTTATTGGTAATGGGCTTCATTAAAGAAGCCCCCAAGTATATTTGAGGTAGATACATTCAAAGATGTACTATCCTATGGCAGTTCGGGCGAGCCGAATACTTGCCAATGAGAGAGAATGCAAAAAAGTGGAGAAGGAGAAAAATAAAAGATAAAAGATAAGACCTAACTTAAAAGGAAGAAAAAATTGCTACCGAACTATCCATAGAATCTTCGGAGCCTGGCAGCGTTCCACGGGTTTGGCTCAAGGCGGTTGTCCTGTGCATTCTGAAGGCGATAGGCTCCACCGGTGAGTACTTCGTCGATAATGAAGGGCCCCTCCCATTTTGGTTTGAGCTTGTCCTTTTTCTTCTCCGGGAAGCGTAAAATGAGTTCGCCGATGTTGTATGGCTTGGCCCGCACTTCTCTGATCTGGTATCGCCTGGCCTGTTGTTGATAAAATGTGGAACGGGCTTGCGCTGTATCGCGCTCCTCTTCAAGTCCATCTAGGTCATCCTGCCGATCTAGCTCGGCTTCTCTCTCCTCGTACATGCGCACTCGAGGTGAGTCATGAATAATGTCACAGGGCAGAACAGCCTCCGCCCCGTACACCATGAAGAAAGGTGTGTATCCGGTCGTCCGATTAGGTGCGGTCCGCAGCCCCCAGAGTACAGAGTCAAGCTCTTCGACATATTGTTTATCAGACTCCCGTAGGGAGCGCACTAGTCGGGGTTTAATGCTGCTCATTATCAGACCATTGGCTCTTTCGACTTGACCGTTTGTTTGAGGATGGTACACAGAAGCGTAATCAAGTTTAATGCCTAACTGTGCGCACCAATTTTTTACCTCGTTAGCTATGAAGTTCGTGCCATTATCTGTGATAATACTGTGTGGGACACCATAACGGTGTACTACACCGGATATAAAATCTATCATGGACCCTGCCTCAGCTGTTTTTGCTGGCTTGGCTTCTATCCATTTAGTGAATTTATCTACCATCACCAGCAAGTATTTCTTTTTATGGCTTCCCCCTTTAAGGGGTCTGGCCATATCAAGCCCCCAGACCGCAAAAGGGCAAGTAATGGGGATTGTTCTTAGAGCGGTGGGAGGCATTGGACTTTGATTTGCAAAGAGCTGGCAGCCAACGCAGTGTTGGACTAAGTCCTGGGCATCTGCTCGGGCAGTGGGCCAGAAAAAGCCAGCTCGAAAAGCTTTACCTACGAGTGCCCGGGCTGCAGCATGGTGGCCGCCCATTCCAGCATGTATTTTAGTGAGAATTAGCCTTCCCTCCTCTTCGGAGATGCACCTTTGTAGAACACCAGTAGTGCTTTTCTTGTACAATTCACCTTCGTGAACTTTGTAGGCTTTAGAATGCCGAACTATGCGATTGGCCTCATTTTGGTCATCGGGGAGCTCCTGCCTTTTAAGTTAAGCTAGGAAGGGCTCTGTCCAGGGGGCTATGACAGCCATGATCTCGTGAGCCGATGGAGTTATCTCCATGTCTTGGTATCCGATGACGTCTTTGTTAAGTTCGGCCGGGGGTGTATTCGGATCCGAATTCGTATCGCCGCCCGTGTCCTGCCATGTTACTGATGGCTTAAATAGCCTTTCCACAAAGGTGTTAGGCGGGGCAGAGTCGCGTTTAGCACCCATACGAGCGAGTACGTCAGCGGCCTGGTTATTATCCCGGGGTACGTTATGGAATTCCACCCCCCAAATCTAGCCGCCATTTTCAATATAGCATTGCAATACGCTTCCATTTTTCAATCCTTTGCATCAAAATCTCGATTAATTTGGGAGATAGAGAGGTTTGAGTCTCCGCGTACCTCGAGGCATTGTATTCCCATGGATATAGCTAGACGGAGACCATGCAATAGGTCCTCGTATTCGGCCGCATTGTTCGAGTCCGTGTACATGATTTGTAGGACGTACCGGACTGTATCCCCAGTTGGAGATATCAATATTACACCGGCCCCCAATCCGGCTAGCATTTTGGAACCGTCAAAGTACATTGTCCAGTGGGAGTATGAGCCGTACTCTTTAGGGAGTTTGCCTTCGGTCCATTCTGCGACAAAGTCGTCCAACACATGGGATTTAATAGTCGGCGTGGCTTGTAAGATATTTCGAACGGTAAGAGCTCGATGGACCATTTGGCTATGCATTCAGTGGCGTCTTTATTGTCAATAATATCATGGAGTGGTACCTCGGATGCCACTGTGATCGAACACCCTTGAAATTAGTGTCGAAGTGTCCGAGATGACATGAAGATCGCATAGGAAATTTTCTGATAGTGAGGTTACCTTGATTTGCACGGTGTTAGAACCTCGGATACGTAGTATACGGGTTTTTGAATGGGGAATTTATGTCCCTCTTCGGCTCTCACTACCTGGTGAGTGGCTGATATATACAGCAGCATGGGTTCGCCAACACCGGGAGCGTCTACGATTGGGTTGCTCGCCAGTAGATTTTTCATTTCTTCCAATCCAGCTATGGCCGCATCCGTCCATTCGAAATTTTCAGTGCGTCGTAGGAATCTATAAAGTGGCAATGTTGTTTCTCCTCACCTGGAGATGAAGCGGCTTAGGGCCGCTATGCAGCCTGCAAGTTTTTGCACTTGCTTGAGGTTGGTTGGTGTTTTGAGCTCTGACAAGGCCCGGATTTTAGCTGGGTTAGTTTCGATTCCTCTATGGGATACGATGAACCCTATTAGCTTTCCGGTTGGAACGCCGAAAACACATTTTTCCGGATTGAGCCTTATGTCATATTCTCGAAGGTTGGCAAACATAAGGCGGAGATCATCCACCAATGTCTCGACGTGTTTGGTCTTAATGACTACGTCGTCAACATATGCCTCCACTGTCTTGCCAATTTGTTTTTCTAAGCATGTTTGAATCACGCGTTGATACGTGGCGCTAGCATTTTTAAGTCCAAAGGGCATAGTGTTGAAACAGAATGGGCCGTACGGGGTGATAAATGTCGTTGCGGCCTAATCGGATTCCTTCATCTTTATCTGATGGTATCCGGAGTAAGCATCAAGGAAGCATAACGAGTCGTGTCCGGCCGTTCCATCGATAATTTGATCAATGCGGGGAATAGGAAAGGGATCCTTGGGGCAGACCTTATTTCGGTCTGTAAACTCGACGCAGAGGCGCCATGACTTATCCTTCTTCGGCACCATGACTAAGTTGGCTAGCCAATTCGGGTGTCTCATTTCTCTGATGAATCTGGCTTCCAATAGCTTGGCTAGCTCTTCTCCCATTTCTTGTCTTTTGGGTTCGAAAAACTGTTGCAGTGACTACTTGACTGGTTTGAACCCTTTAATAATATTGAGGTTGTGTTCGGCCAGCCTATGTGTGATTCCCAGCATATCTGAGTGGTGCCAGGCGAATATATCCCAATTTTCTCGAAGGAAGGCGCGTAACGCGCTGTCTACCGCCGGATCCAGCTGTGCCCCGATAGACGCTGTCTTGTTAGGGTCTGTTGGGTGCACTTGGAATTTTATGATTTCATCTGCTGGCTTGAAGGAGGTAGATTTCGATATTTTGGCAAAGATTACGTCATCCTTGTCCACCGTTGATCGTAAGGTATAATTCTTCGGCCGCGAGGTCTTCGGATAATGCCTCTAAGGCTAACGATGCCGTCTTGTTCTCGATGCGGAGTGCTCTATGCGGATCACTTGTTAATGTGATCACTCCATTGGGCCCTTGCATTTTAAGCTTCATGTGCCCGTAATGGGGTATAGCTTGAAAGCATGAAAAAGCGTCCCGTCCCAGATGGGCGGGGTATACTCTATGAAAGGGGACAATGTGGAAGAGCAGTTCCTCCGACGTATAGTTATCGGATGTGCCGAATACTACATCAAACTTAATGCTTCTCGAACACCGGGCTTCACGGCTAGGTATAATTTCTCTAAAGGTTGTGTTAGTGTGCTCAATGCGGGATTTGTGGACCTGCATTTTTGCAAACGTTTCTTCGTATATGAGGTTTAGTCCGCTTCCTCCTTCTATAAGTACTTTAGTGAGGCAAAAACCGTACACTATTGGGTGTAGTACAAGAGCTGTTGTTTCTCGGATCAGCTGGACACGGGGTGCGTCTTCGACGGAAAAACTAATTGACGTGTCATTCCATGGGCCTGTAGAGCTAATTTGGTTAACCTCGGCAAGTTCGCGATTCGCTCTCTTGCATTGGCTATTTGAGGAGAACGTCTCGAAGATAGTAAAGACACCGATGTCTTTCTCCCCTGATAAGGCGGTGGCAAGGATTGCCACACCGCTTTTAGCTACCTACCGGAGTACCCAACATGCTCTAAGGCAGTGGTTTGGGACATTGTCCGTAGTTCATCCAGTACAGAACTGCATCTTAAGAAGGGTTTGTTCTTCTTCCCAATAGGCATATTATCGGATGACCTGCTAGGGTATCTCCGTTTAGCCTTAATATTATGCTGTCCAATTGCAGACTGTTCCAGAGGTATGTTCTGGGCTTTCCAAGTGTTTTCCATTGCGTGGTACTTTCGTACTAAATGCGATAGTTCCGAGAAACTCAGAACGCGACGTTGGTTGAGGGTGTTCAAGACTCCCTCGTCCGTGCAGTTGCGGTAAAATAAGGAGACCGCCTCATAGACGCAGCAGTCCTTAATCTTGTTCTTGACGAGCAGGAATCTGGCCCAGAAGTGGTTGACTGTTTCCTTGGACTGCTGTTGTATGTTCACGAGATTATCTATGTCCGGAAATCCAGATTTACTTGGAGAGTTTTTCCTAGGGGTGGGTGGGTGTTGGTAATTTTGGGTCCTGACCCAAAGTGGTATTCACGGTTTTGACAACCTCCGATGTGGACGATCCGGGCTCAACATGACCTAAATGTTCTGGGAGCCTGGCGTCAATCTCAAAGCTCGAAAAGCACGAAGTGCCTCCCGACAGGGGCGTGTTCGGCTCGGTGGGTTCAGAAATCCAAACAATGACGGTCTCCGTCTCGAGAGGAGGAGTCTCTTCGGCTGCGTCCTCAACTACTGCCACTAGATGAGTGATCGGGATAGGATCGATCTCATTATGACAGGATTTGGTTCCGATCTGATCTCCTGGCAATGAAAGCCCCAGGGCGGCGATGCAATCCAACAACTCATTTAAAGGCGAGAGATCTACCGAGGTTGCGTCATTGGAGTGGCCGGAGTCAACATAATGGTGGTGCTCGATGACCGCGGGGAGTGCGGCCGACCCTGAGGCCGCGCGTGCGCATACAACGAAACCGCCGAGCTGGAGAACCTAGCCGATGGCCCAGTTGTTCCCGAGGGTGATCCCGTTATTGATGACGAGATGAGCCACCGATCGCTCATCGCGAGTGCATAACGAACCTCTCAATGAAAGCACCATTGTCGGTGTCAAAACCGACAGATCTTGGGCAGGGGTGCCCAAGCTATGCGTTTAGAGGATCAATGGTAACAGGAGGCTGGGGACACAATGTTTACCCAGGTTCAGGCCCTATCGATCGAGGCAATACCCTACTTCCTGCTATATTAATATGGATGAATATGAATACAAGAGTTGATCTACCTCGAGATCGTAATGGCTAAACCCTATAGTCTAACCTATGAGGATATTGTGATGTTGATGATCCCTTCTACAGACTAAACCTCCTGGCTTATATACACGCCAGAGGGGGCCTAGGGTTACAAGGGTGACTTGGGGAGGAAGTAATAGATACACTCGGACTCTACGCCTGCCTTTCTACGTACATAAGAGCCCTGACCGAATACGGGGGCGAGTCTTCTGCTTCTTCTTTTGTGGCCCATTAATACGGCCCAGCTTCATCGACTCGGACGCCTGAGGACCGCTGAATACAGGACTCCCTCAAGAACCCATACAAGAAGCCAAGGATCTCTTCTGATTGGTTCTAGATCTTTCAGCAATGAAGCTATTACTCTTGCATTCTGTACAATCAGGACCGAATCTTTCCTCACCAATGTCTTGATTGTGATGCCATTGCTGGACTGCCAAGCCTTGAGGAAGCCCTTGACTACTTCCGAGATGTTGGATTGCTTCCATTCGTCACTTCAAAGGAACACTGGAATGAAGAGCTTCTCCTGCAATTCTATGCTACTCTTCATATCATAGGCTACAACAGGGATCCGAGGACATGGGTCTTTGAGTGGATGACAGGTGACATTCATCATGAATCCAAAGCTTAGACTCTACTTGAGCTTACTTCCCTGCCCACTCCTGGAGAGTTGTACGAACTAGGTTGTTCCCTGTATCAGAACGAGCTGGAAAGCATCTTCAAAATGGCTGAGCCCATAATGAGTGAAATGTTCAGCATGATGAAGCCATTGCCCCTGGAAGCTGATTATCCAAAGGAATTATTTGTCAAGGACCTTGAGTATCTGCCTCACACCATATGTCATTTTCTGAGGCGTACTCTCTGGCCTATTAAGGGACACTAGACTGAAGCTAAACTGGAAGGTGCCATGAAGACTTTGGTATTTTACATTCTCAATGGCATCAGATTCCGTACACATGACTTCTTCATTCGTAAACTGGCTGCGTCTGGTACTGATCTGTTTGGCCTCAGGTTCTATGCTCCCCTGGATAATGCGGCTCGTTAAGCTTCACTCATCTATGAACTATCAAGCCTCTGCACGCAATCATGTTGTCTTTTTGCCTGAGGTTGATATGTCTTATGAAGCCATCTATCCTGAGCCTGCCAAGTAACCACTTCAACTGCTCAATGTTGATTACCAAAGCTTCACACAGCATGTTGAAGGTGTTGATGTGCCTAATGAAAATGTCACTACTTATCCTCTGGCTGGAAATCTTCGTCTACCGCATCATGCAAAAACTGATGCCACTAGTAGCACCATTTCTCAAAGGCCTAAGAAGCATCCCCATGTCCTCAATGACCAAGAGATTCTAGTTTCACTTCACCATAAGCAGGATAAGCACCATTATTGGTTGAAGCGGCAGATGCGAAGTCTTCTCACTGATGTGAATCGCATTCGCAACTTGGCCACCAAAAACTCCTTCGTTGCTCATGAAGCCTATCAGCGGTCCTGGAAGAGCCTCACATTGCTCTGCTCTGAAGATGATCTTCAAGCAGATGGCTTCACCGAGCGCTTCAAGTTTGACTCCAGACCTCCAGAATCTGCGACTTGGCGTCCAACTCCCTCCATTGAAGATTCTGAGTATTTATCTTCGGCTGCAACTGTTGTTGCTTGTGTCATCGATGAAGAAGATGACGCCACTTCTCCAGCAATCGCTTCACTGCATCATGACTCTGAGTCAGGCCCTTCTACACCACTCAACTCCAACATCGACCCGGCTTCACCTGCATCTTCACCGCTGGGAACGCATAGATACTCTATGTCTTCAAACCTTTTTGGGCCTTACTGACAAAAGGGGGAGAAGTATACGAGTTGATAGTCTTCAAGCGTGTCCATATATGGGTCGGGTGCCTTCTTTTTGCTTAGTTCTTACAACTCTCGTTTTGAAACATTTGGCGCTTGGGTTGTAACACTTAAACTTGATGGTCGTCTGTTACATTTGCTGATGTTTCTTCTGCTTCATTAAATATCTATCGTATAAGCATGAAGTTATTCAGTAGATGCCCATTTCCCATTATGCATATCATTATATTCACTATATCCTTGTATGCATGATGGATTGTCTTCATAAGATTGAAGGATATCTCCACAGAGAAAAACCTGCCATGTGCCTTTGCATGCAAAAGCAAATTTCCTCTATGCACATCTTCAGGGGGAGCCCTCTCAATCTCCTGAAGACAATGAATGTATTATCCATAGTTTCACATATTTTATCCCCGTTGAAAACTTCAACCTGTTTCTCATCAATCACCAAAAAGGGGGTGATTGTAAGTGCATCTAGTGGCCCCTAGTTGGTTTTGGAGTATTAACGACAAACGTGGTTGAGGGACTAACGTGTTTTAGAGAATTGCAGTTAACACAGGTAATAGTACCTCACTAATTCGGTTTACCTTCCAGAGATGACCCCTAAAAATGTGTGAAGACATTGAAGACAATGGTGGCTCGTGAAGACATTCACGTGAAGATAATGACCTATGATGACATTCATTGAAGACTATAGAATGCGAAGACATAGTTTCTTTCGTAGTTCTTTTTTATCCTTTCTTGAGTCATAGGAACCACCGTACTGTTAAGTGGGGTCCAAGTGAACATAGTCAGATGACTGAAGTGATGCTCAACCAAAAGCATATGTCTTCGAATGAAGACAATGAGAGCAAATCTTATCAAGAGTTGGATAAGTCAACTTTACTTGGAACTCAAGCAAAGTTTCCGCGTGTGTTCATAATCCGACCATTGGACACGTGTCAGTTACTTAGTGACCAAGGGTCATTTCGGACATATCATGTCGGGTTGCCTCATGGCTATAAACAGCCCACCCCCTACACCATAAATTGGTGGCTTCTCAGAGTTAGTGCACGTCTTTTGTCGTTCGAAAGCAACCCACCTCCGAATCCTTTGAGAGAAAAGATCCTTGCGAGGACAAAGCCCAAAACACCCAGACCCAAAGAGTGGTAGGCATCACTAAAGTCCTTCTCTCTGTGTGACCTGAAGACTTGTTACACTTGAGCACTGTGCATCCTCCAACTGGTTAGGCATCATGTTTTGAGAATCCAAGAGTCATTGTGGATCGCCGGTGAACGAAGTCTGTGAAGGTTCAGAAGTCTACCTTGAAGACTTACCAGAGTGATTGGGCGAGGATTGGGTGTCCTTAGCTCAAGGGGAATAAGGTGAAGACATGGTCTTCGGAGTTCAATCTCAGCATCCCTAACCACACATACAGTTGTCACAGCAACTGGAATTGGTCTACCAAATCCCCTGTGTCTCCAAGCTACCGGTCCTATCTTACAACTCATTTACATTCTAGTCTGTCCTCATGAAGTCATTGCTAGTTTGTCTGATCTGTTTCATTTTACTATGTGAAAACTGTCCCCTGTTTAGCTTCATTTATATCTTCCATCTCGATCCATGTTATCTAGCTATCAATAGTCTTTGTATTATCTTTATGATGCTTACTTGACTACTGTGTGCCGGAAACATTTATCTTCCACTGCTTATCATATAGGTTCATTTCATCAGTTTGTCATCAAAACATATCGTGTTTTGAAGACTTCCGTAAAAATCGCCTATTCACCCCCTGTCTAGTCGATAACTTGCACTTTCAAGTACGATGAAGCAAGAAAGAATCAATCACAGGCAACAGATGAAAGCAAGAGACAAGAAGGAACTAGCATGTGTAGTTGTGGTTGTCGCATTGGCCATGTTCTATGCGTTGATTGCAATGACGATTAGGTTTTTTTTTACAGTATTGCTAAAGCACATCTAGATGTGTTCTAAGTAATGCACATCTAGGTCCTATGCCATTGATGTTACGCGAAGATTTGTGCAGATGTTTTCCTTTGTCTTTTTTTCCTTTTTAGTTTGATTATTACTGGCTTTATCAATAAGAAGAGATTAATGTACTGCTTGCCAACTGTCCTACTCCGTTCGTACCTGTACCGGTGCATAATCCCAAATCTCGTTCCTTGTTTTTGTCCTGAAAAAAGAAACCAGCCAATAGGAGTCATGCGCAACCCTGGTAGTTTGGAGCGATTGGTTACAAGTAATTGCGATTGATTATATCAGCGGTAAGATAATACGTCGACCCCCGCTTCGATTGGCATTTCCTCTTCTCTGCATACCCCGCATAAGTGTCCACCATCTTCATCGTCCCCGGCAGGCCGCGCTACACACCGACACACACTCTGCAGCCATGTTGAGCGACAGCGAGGAAGACAGTTCGGCCAACAGTCTGGCACCCGATAATAGGTCTACATCAGAATCATCCCGCTCATCTTCCATGAGTCCGGTGTCAAGCCCAGACCTGATTATATCCAGATCATGGAAGGGACGCCACCTCTGGAGTCATCATATGACAACC
The DNA here is from genome assembly GCA_902687465.1 of Secale cereale. NCBI lineage: Eukaryota > Viridiplantae > Streptophyta > Magnoliopsida > Poales > Poaceae > Secale > Secale cereale. The sequence continues at coordinate 369,790,325 of LR738711.1, forward strand.
AGACGGACGAGGAGCCGTCGGAGGATGAAGAAGAGGATGACAATGATGAGGAGGAGGAATGGTCGAACTAGGAGGATGGCGACGACGACATCAATGACGATGACGACGGTGGCGGCGATGACAGTCCAAACGTTAGCGGCAAGAAGCATCCTCACCAACACGATGTCGCGGGGCCATCCAACAACAACAACAAGAAGAAGGACTAAATTAAGCAGACTGTACATATCTCTATTTATGTTCGCTCATATTAATTTGTTATCTCTATTTATCCTGTCAATCTCATTGTAGACGGTTAGTAATACATATTCTACAAAGATCTTCTACATTGTTGCCCACAGGTTGGTTTGTTGAAATGTGTGCGCTGGCGAGCACACAATTCACAAAAAAGACCGTATGGGCTGTCTATAATGATCGCACACAATTCTGGTTAACGACCTGTTTGCCGGGTATTGCACACATCTTGTTACGCTGAATCGTTTGTGATCACCTCGATCATCGCAAATAGTTCATCGGAGCGAACTGTATACCGTATATTGCACACACATTGATCTGGCTGCCCGTTTCTATTATTATGTCTAATCTCAAACAGTTCGTATGGATCAACCGTATGCTCAGCATCACACACGCAACTAAAATCTGAACCGTGTTTGATGTGCCTGCCATCGCAAATGTTTTGTAGCTTTTTATGGTTATTTTCCACCACCGTTTGCGATTATTGCATCGCCCACAGTTTTGTCGAAGGGTCTCACATCGTAGTGTCGCGTTAGCAGCATCCAACATTAGTGAGGGCGATTCGAATTTTGCTTGGGTTGGCGGCGGATTAGGGATCTGAGAGCTCTGGGTGCGGAAGGGGATGAGGGAGATGGGAGATTTTTTAGGGCTGGAATTGGGGCCACCAGATATTTCAATCCAAAACGTGGAAGGGCGAACCTTTTTTGTCGTCGTTCTTTTGGGGGGGGGTGCAGGGGGTGGTTGCTACTACTTGCTAGCGTCCGTACGACACACACGACCACCACGACATGACCCTGGTGTTCCTGGTGCGTGTACATTTAAGAATGCAAACGAATCTTCTTTCATTTGCAAACGAATATTGTACTCCTTGCAAATAATTAGTTCTTCGAAACGAGTACTATGAATTAATAAATGAGGAGTTCTTTGAATTAGAGTATGTTTGTCACGTAGAGGTCTCCAATTTTAACGTGGATTTCGCATTTCATGGTATCCACGCTACTTATTTAATACAAATTCATATATGTATAAGATGAATATCATGGTGGTGAGAAAACTTTGGATGGATTCAAGGATATGACCAGACGCATACAAAATACCACAACAATCGAGTCAATATCAACCTTTCCAAACCTAGCATGGCACGAATTCGAAATAATCACGGAAGCCATATGCATGGTCCTCAATTCAAATCTTATAATTTACACTAAATTGAAGCATCAATATTAAGTTTGGTACTATCTACATTCATATGTTGGTTTTAGCCCCCCCCCCCCAATCGGCACACACGTTACATACTTCCCCAATTGATCAATCTTCCTCTCATAATCACTTTACAAAGCTTTGGTTTCCACACGTTCATTCTATCTATCCATGTTTCGATCTCTAACTCTCACAAAACAACCATTGCACACCATGTCAAGCCCTCTCTCCCCCATCCCATCCTCTCTCGGTAGATACATGCATTTCCTATCTAGACCCCCCTCCCTCTCGTGCGCACGCATGCACATTGTCTATCTAGGTCACTCTCAAGAGACCGTCTCACTCTTTCTTCCGTGCAGCGGCACTGGCGGAGCTACATTGGATTCCTTGGGCGGGCCAGCCTGAAGAAGAAAGCATAGAAAAGAGATGGGTCGTGCCACTTGGCATGCTATTTAGGCATTGTTTCAGCTAGGCAAGGCAGGCTAGAGCACAGGTTAGCCCAACGTAGCTCTGCCCTGCATGGTGGCCCACACTCGCTTCTTTATCTATGTCTTGATTAACCTCGCTTTCTCTCACACATAAACGATATATATCCTTGTTAGGGCCTCGATAGACACACTCTATACCCTCTCACACAGCTTGTCTATCTACATCAGTCTCTCCAAGTCATTCGACTCTTTCGACCTCATGGTGGCCCACGCTCTCTCAATCTCTCTCTCTCTCTCTCTCTCTCTCTCTCTCTCTCTCTCCAGGCATGTCTCGATTAACCTCGCTCTTTCTCACACACAAACGATATATCTCCATGTTTGGTCCGAATTCAACATATTCATAATGTACACTCTCTCACGCACATTGCCTATCTAGGTCACTCTCTCCAACCCGTCTCACTGTTTCGATCGCATGACGACCCACACTCTCTCAATCTCTCTCTCTCTCTCTCTCCGCCTCTCTCTCTTTATCTATGTATCGATTGACCATGCTTCCTCCCACGCACAATTGATATATGTACTTATCTATGACTGGATCATCTGCAAGCTCTCTCTTACAACCCTCACATCTTTCCAAATGTTCAATCGGACAATATATATCCACAACATATATATATATCTTCAACAAATGCCGGGGCACACTCAATTTGTCTCTCTACCTATGCCTCGATTGACCTCCCTTTCTCACGCTGTCGCTTCCACACATCGAAGCTACCTCTCCATCCTCGCAGAGCTGGAGCTATTTACATTGCGAGGGGGACTCTAACCTTCGATTAATTTGTGAAGGCATTTATTCCCGTGGGTTTAGATTATATTTTTGTAGCATTCGCCCCACCACTACTCCAAACACCATTGCAACCCCTGCCCGTCCCCCAATTGTTTTACATCTGGCACGGTCACCGCTCTCTCGCACACCCTTTCTAACTTTCCACGTCGCACCATGGTATTTTTGCAAAACACAAGGACTTATCCTTTGTTCTAGAATCTTCTATATCATAATTACCCTTTTTCTAAATGAATTGCCATTATTTGTTTTTTACTTTATGCTCTAGAATGCACAATTCCATGAATCTTAAAATAGATTAACTTTTTTATAAAACTTATTGATTTTGAATGAGATGAACTATAAGAATTAAACGAATATCTACATCATGCATATATGAATCAAAGCTTACATGCTATGGTGTGATATTTATTCATCATTTGGTTGCTAAATCTCATGTGTGCAATGTGTGTGTACCTTACTAGTATGAATTAAAAATGAAAAAGGATGAGGATCTAACATGCGACCAGGGCCTTAAAGACGCACGTTCATAGGCAACATACGAATGCAACATAGTAGCAATGTTTGATGTACACCCCTTTGTTTATATAATGTTTTTATATTACCACGGCATATTGAATGGATAACATGTTTTTATATTAACTTTAGTACATTATAGTGGGACCGGCTCGTGAGGACGTACTATTCCACTTCACTTACTGGTGGGTTCCATGTTAGCTCTCTCTCTCTCTCTCTCTCTCTCCTCCCCTTCTACGTTTAGACACACGGGCAAGCACGAAGAACACGCGGGCAGTGGTGCCGTTGATCATATCTGGACGCGTTCACAAGTTACAACACCAGTTTCACGTAATACTAGTACTAGTATTATGTAACAAGTTTAGGAACAAAAGTTTAGGAACAAAAGTGACTATGAAAAGTTGAGTAGGACGTTTCGATGCCCAGGCTCATCTGCACCCGGTTAGGAAAAAAATCATAAAAAATAAAAAATATCAATTTTTTTCTACGGTATACAATTTGATGCGTGAGGCACGCTCCGAATTTCAAGTCATTTGGACATCTGAGCAGCTATCAGCAAAAAAGACAAATCAGGACAAAACGGTACATGAATAGTAAACATTTTTACAGACCCCCAATTTCCTTTATTGCTGAGAGGTCCTCAAATGTCCAAAAGATTTGAAAATTGGAGTGTACCTCATGCATGAAATTGTCTACCGCACAAAAACAAACTGGAATTTTTTGAATTTTTCTCAAGATGAGCTCGGGTGCAGATATGGATTTTCGTGATAAGTTAGGCTACTAACAATTACAACATGCGTGGATAAATAGATGTATCGCCTAGTGCATGAACAAGGTGGGTGGTAGAAGCTAGTCAAAGGGCTCGCCTCCCTGTGAGCCTACATAGTGTCCTGCTCGCACGCCTCCCGGTCAGCCGGCGCAGCGATCTGATCGCACACCTCCCGTCGACTCACACGCTTGCTCGGACGACACCTGCCGATGAGAAGCGGGACTCGTGGTGGCACGTATATCTAACGCCCATGGTTTGAATAGTGAAACCGTTCGCGTTAACGTGACATGTCTTAGTTCCAAAATACCTTGGGTCTTTTTTGTGCATCTTTTCATAAGCAGCTTCTCTCAAATTGAACACAAAAAAATACGACATCCTTTTTGTCCCATATCACGTGACCATGCTCAATTTCATAAATTTCATGTCAGTTTTGGATTTTTGGATTTTAAAATCCAGAATTCGAAAAACTATCATAACCTGCGTCATGAAATAAATTTTCAAGCCATACATCTTTATTGTTGTAGATGTTAATATTTCTTAAGAAAGGATTTGGTCAAACATTTTGCTTAGTTAGACTTCAGACAAGTTATATATGTAGAGTAAAAAGATAATCTCTTCATACCAGTGCATTGCCTTATATAATAACTCTAGTAGGAACGAACAACACACGAACAAAATCAACAAACGGAGCTCCATTTTGTGCTCATCCTGGTGTAGTACTATTAGTACAGGCAATGGAGTTGAGGTGTGACCTTCGGTAGCTGCGACCAAGGGAATTACACTGTGCTTGGCATGGTAAGTAACGTGGGCTAGTTACTAAAGCATACCTCCATTATTCGTTGGTTCTCATCATGGACCGGGGATATGACGGGAATTTTGGCCTCTAGATGTTTCTACTCGAAACGCGGAGCCTCCAGTGGAGGCGCGAAGTTTAATATCACGGTTCTTTTGGTTGGTCTTGGCTAATGTGCATACCACGCGCGCCACCAGCACGACACAAGCCCAGGTCTGGCTGGTACGTCGTCGGGTGATACCATTCGAGAATGCAAAAGGAATCTTTTTTAGAATTGCCGAACGAATCTATATGTATTACTATTATTACAAGTCTACAATACACGTATTTTCCTTGCAAGTAACTGGTCATTCCCAAAGGCATGGTAATTAATTTATGACGAGTTCTTGAATTAGAGTGAGTTTGTGATATAGTGATCTCAACGTGGATGTATGACCAATCATGTATGACACGAATTCAAAAATAAAATGTAAGCCATGCATGGTTCACAATTCAATCTTTAAAATGCACAATAAATTGAAACATGAGTATTAAGTCTAGTACTATGTAAATGCAAATGTTGTGTTTAGGTCTCTCCATCGACAACCTCCCCCCCACCCCACATACTTCATGTATCGTTCGATCTTCATTTGTTGGTTAGTAGAGCTATTGGTATCCGACACACTCGTGCTCATTATTACTCTTCACGTTTCGATATCCATTTATGTCACACCCGCCCTCACACTCTCAACAAATGTATTTATCACAGACCACCTTGTCATTCCCTCCATTACAAACCCTCCCTCTATCTCTCAAGACACGTACGCAGCCTTTGTAAAACACCTTCACCGTCCGTGCACACACAATGTCTATCTAGGCTACACTCTCTCGGTAGCTATCTCCCTCCAGCCCTCACTACAGCTTCGCAGCCCGATATCTCGACATACCGTCATTAACATTTGAGTGTACGCTAGGCTACACTCACTCGACCTCTCCCTCTATAAATGACTCGATTGACCCCGCTTTCTCACGTCGTCTCTCTCACACTGAGATGCTCCCACTACACCTCTTGCATAGGTGGAGGTATGTAGATTGTCGGGGGGTAACTCCTCGACCTTACACAAATTTGTGAAGCACTTTTTAGGATTGTTTAGATTATATATTTTTGAACATTATATTTGCCCCCACCCTCCCAAACACCGTGTTGTGCACCACCCTCCTGGGAGAATATCATGTGCCCCCACACCTTAGATGCTATCTGGTGATATGAGTTCCTTAAAGCGTGTAGATCTGAGATATAGCGGCTACCAAGATGTCTTAATATTTTGACATGAAAGCTTAATGAGTGTGGGAATTGCACACAATTAGTACCAAACTACTCAGATGCCCTTGGATCCCATATCCAACGGTCTCGAAGCTCGTATCATCGTAGCATCTAAGGTGAGGGAAGACCTCATATTGTCTTGTATTTAAGAATATCACGTGCTACCACACCATAGATGTTGCGGTGACACAAGTTGCTCGGATCCGTTGGATCTCAAATCCAGTGGCTACTTGGTGGTTCGAATGTTTTTTGCAGAAAAGCCCCCAAAGAGTTCAGATACAATGCACAAGCACATAGGCTACTCAGATGCCATTAGATCTTAGATCGAACGACCTCGAAGCTCGTATCATCATAGCATTCAAGCTGCGAGAGCACCAGATGTTTTCTCACACGGGGGAATATGAGGTGCTCCCACACGATAGATTCTATGGTGATACGAGTTCCCGGGAGATCTAACGGCTCATAGTAGGAAGTTTGAATGCTTTTGAAATATAGTCCTTAAAGAGTTTGGGAATTGCGCAGAAAGTACAAATAGTACGAACATGGCATTGGATCTCATCCAACAACCTATATGCTCGTATCACCGTAGTGGCTAATTAAGCTACGGGGAGCACCTAATATGAGCTATTGGGAGCCACTGGATCCAAGATCCAGTGGCTCACACGAGGCATGGAAGTTTTTTTTCAAGCAAACCCTTGGAGAGTTTGAAATTGCGCATAATTACAAAGACTACTTCCAAGCCATTAGATCTTAGATCCAACGACGTAAAATCTCGTATCACCATGGCATCTAAGCTGCCGGGAGCATGTGATATTCTATGGCGCCACTGTTATTTTTGTTCCTAAACTTGCAAAATACGTGTAACTGCAGCCGTAACTTGTCTAACCGAGCAAAGTGTTTGTGCAAAAAACCCATCCTACACCGAAATATCTGAACAACACACGGGGGGGGGGGCACTTTTCATTGATCAAATTTGCACCTAAACGAACAAATCTGAAGGACGAGATTCGAACCGGCAACATGGAGTACAAAGTGTACGTCGATAGTTTTTTTCATCGAATATACGTCGATAGCCTGAAACCGCAACGGTTGTTGGCTTTGTCACATAACTTGATTTTATACAGTATTACATTGAGTAGAGTGGACAGGGAGTAGCTCATCAACACATGCATGAACTTTGACTGACTTACTGGTGGGTCCCATGGCTGCCATCTCTCTCTCATATCCATCTAGTATAGAGGGAGTGGCTCGTCAACATGTGCATGAACGTTGACTGACCAGTACAACCTTTAGATGCACGGGGACACACGAAGAGCGGCGCGAGCTTGCCATGGTGTTATTATAACTAAAAAATGCTTGGAAATTAGATGAATCGCCTAGAAGAAGAGACATTGCGGCTGGTCAAGATGGAGCTAAGCACACCTATCCTCCGTGCCATGTTAGCATGATGAAGACGTGTGACTAGTGGGGTGTTTTCGACCGACTTGTAGGGTCCCGAGGTGGAACCATAGGTAGTTTGACACAATTTATTTTTTACGCGCACATTTCTCCTCCGTGCCGAGACGTGGCAAACCCTACCACGCGGTTTATGGGTCCTCCTCGATGGTGCACTTATATTTCCTTCCTTATCGATACGTGGGACAGCCTACCTCGCTTTATTTGGGTCCTCCTCGGTCGAAGCAAGTAAATGAGTCGTCAATTCACAAAAGCCCACCTTTCCAGCCGAGTACGTTAGTGAAGCACGCTGGATTGCTAGTTGGGCTAGTGCGATCGATCAGCTAGGCCGCCACCACATTTGTTTTTTCACCCCTTTTTTCTTCCCTTACCAGTTGGTAAATTGAAATGTCCACCACTGCGTTGCACTGGTCTTTGGGTGCGGCAGACGCGGCATGATTTTTATTTTTTTGATTGATAGGAGCAGACGTGGGAGCAATTAGTCATGATAACTCCGCCTCTAAAACCCACTGCTCCCTAAAGTGAAAAGTCGTTGATTGGGCTGGCACCCTCCGCCTTCCCATAGATTGCATTGGCTTTCAGCCGTTCCGCCTCCTTTGCTTCCTCTCCCCATTGCTTCTATCTAGTTCCAAGGCGGCGAACCAGATCACGGACTCTGAGGTGAGGCGCCTGACATAGGAGCCCCATGGCAAGGATGCGGAGCTCAGGGCCAAGGACGTGGAGCTCCGTTAGCTCAAGGAGGAGAGGAGTGCCATGCTCCTCCTTTATGTGCGAGAGTTCACGAAGCTTCAAAAGTGGCAGGCTTCCACCACAAAGATGCTCGAGGCGTCGGCGGTGTTGCTGCGAAAAGCGGGAGATACGATAGGCGGTCGGGCAAGCTGGCTGCAGTGCGAGCGGGCCAATCGTGTAAGGTCCAGGATCGCCTCAACAACTTGCTGGACCATGTTGCCACACAAGTGTTGTGGCTGTGTGATGCCTACCATCATGCCAACGTGACCTTACCGGCCGTCGGGCTAAACCCGTTCGACCACCCGATCGACTTCAACGAGCTGCAGCTTCCTGACCTAGTCTCCTTCTTCACCTATATCTCCGACGAGCTAGGCCATCTCCGCTTGGTGGTGGGGGCAGAGCTGGACAAGGAGGGGTTGCAGGCAGCCATCGGCGTTGCTAGGCCAATCCTCTCAGGGCTTCGTCACCAGAATTCAGTCGTGCCATTGCACGCCGTCTTTGATGAAATGGCTCCCGTCGATAGGGAGCGGGCTCTGCAGGTGGTGGCACCCTGCATCACCACTGTCATGCGCCTCGAGAAGCAGAGGGACTTTCGTGGTGTTTCGGTGCGCATGCTCATGTTTTTTTTCTGAAATTTTGCATGCTAATCTCAGCACTGCTCTTCATGCATGCTCTGCACGCTCCTAGTGTATTTGTGTTAACCTAGTGTGGGCTCATGCACCCTTCATGGTCTGTAGCACTGTACTCTCCGTGCGCTGTAGTCCTAGTTGTGTTAACATTGATCTCACCGTTCGTTCTTTTTGACCGGACAATCAACCATACTCTCTGTGCGATGTATTCCTAGTTGTGTTAACCTTAATCTCACCGTTCATTCTTCTCGACCGGACAGTCAAAAAAGGGGGATGTTACATAACTGTTCATATAGTTGACCTGCACACAATATCTTTTTTTATCATCATATCTTCCTACGCTAGCTACAAGATTATAGTGTGGACTTCTGAACCACTGCATATGCCTAGTAGTAGGAGTACTTTGTAAGTTCAAGTGGCTGCCTTGTTTCGCACTCCTCCATCATAAGAGTCGAAACGCTTGATGTAATCATTTTTCCAGAAACAGTGGGCACGCTCTACCGTGCGGATCCTCCTCGACGGTCGTCGGGAACCTTACTACTCACTTGCACCGATGTGTGGGACAACCAGCATCGGGGTCCACTAGCCATGCACTAAATTACTCCATACTAGAGTGCAAATCTGCACGGTAGACTACACCGGTCGAAGCACCGCATTAATGCTCAATGAGCCGTCAAATCAATAAACCCAAACTTTCCAGCAGTAAGTTGGACGGACGAAGCAACCATCATTTTGCTCTTCTCCCTCATCTTCCTCTCTTGAAGAAAACCCCAACTCGCTTTTCCCTCATCTTGTTCCTCATTTATGCAAGAAAACCCCGACGCGCTTCTGCCATTGTTCTTCTCTCCCAAAAAGGAAAGGTGAGCGCATAAATGGTGTTGCTTCTAGCCAAGGCCCGGTCTTGCTACCACGCAACCGATCCTAACTCCCTCCCTGTTCTTCTTTTGGGTTTACGATTACGGTTTCTATACTTTCATTTCTATTTGACTGTTTCTTGATGGACCCTAGATCACCGGCCGAGGTGATGTCAGTTCTGGCCAAAGCCGACAGGGCTCAGGGTACGAAGAAGCGCAAGAACCTTGCCAAGACTACATCAGACAAGTTCAAGCCCATCACCATGTCCAAGCCGGTCCAGGTAATATCTCTTCTTGGCGATCTTTTTGGTGATTTTGATCATGTTTTGTCATCTAACACGCAGTACTAGTACTAGTAGTACAACTTCCTGGGTGATCTTCATGTGATTTTTGTGTGACAAATCATGGTTCTAAACTGATCTTTTGACCAAAACATGTGAGAGGTTGACATACATATGATTTTTTCACATAACATTGATTTCTTATAGATTACATTCAACTACTTTATGAACATCAATGCTAGCTGTAGGAAATGCAATATTTTAGCTTTCATGCCTTTGAGGAGAGTATAGTAGCCTCAATAACTTGTGTTAAAAATATTGCAAGTAATCCCTCTACTCTTGTCGGCGTCCTCGGAACGAGGGTACCCAGACTTGCCTGTCTGCGGGCCGCAGCGCGCTCCTGCCACAGCCTGGTACAGCCTAGCTGATCGACCAGTTGCTCAAGACCCTCGCGAGGGGGCTATACCTCTCAAGGAGAACAACGTCAAGACCCCCTCAGGAGCGGCCTCGGCAAGGTGCTTCGGAGGGGCGGAGAACCCAAGGCCAAGCCTGCCTCAGGAGGAGGCAGTGATATAAGTAGTGATGCACCGCGCCAGCGTGTGCCAGCGCCCGCCAATGGCGCAGTTGCCATTTTGGTGCAAAGGACGCAGCGCAGGCGCAGGTTCCCGAGGAGCGGGACAAAGGTTTCCCCTGTGGTGCAACAAGGCCGAAGACCGCAAGGACGACAGCGAGGATGTCACCACCGAGCCCACCACTGCGTCACCTCCTGATCCTTTTGCAGGCGAAGACTGCTTTTGTCAGGATAGGAACGTCCTTGTGTTCCCGCTCGAAAATGGCCGTTGTGGGATCCCTTCCCGCCTAAATATTTCGGGGGAAGAGGACCCTGGCCGCCTATATAAGTAGCTAGGATCCCCACTATAAGGGACAAGGAGAGCAGATCCATAAACTCTGCCACCGCGCAAGAGAGCAAGAACTCTTGCCTTCCGACCCTCCTGAGCTCTCCTCCTGAGCTCAGGAACCACTGTACTGGTTCATATTCTAGCCCTCCTGAGGCCAATCCACAAAAGTAGGAAGTAGGGTTTTACACCACAAGGTGGCCTGAACCTGGGTAAACTCTTGCGTGCTTCACTTGTTGTTTGCTTCAATCTCTTCACTGGACGAGGGCGAGACGCTAGGTAGACATGAGTGGGAGAGATCTTCGTTCACACCCCTGTGTTCGAACTTCTTGGGTTTGCGGAGCCCATAATCCGGCATTTGGCGCGCCAGGTAGGGGGTGTGTCGAAATCTCGTCTCTTCGGCGACCTCGTCCCGTTCTCGTCATCAGCTTCGCTCGACAGCCACGGTGGACACACGCCGAGCTCGCCCCACCCGCCACGCCGCGAACGTCGCTCAGACGGCCCCTGCGGGCAATGGTGCGCCGCCCCGCCCCGACTCACCGGTCGCCAACGCCGCCACCGACCCGGCCGTCCACGAGCAGAAGGACTCGTCGCTGCCGCTGTCCGTGCGGCGCGATGGTCGCACGGCCGGTCTATCAGCAGCCTACGTTGTTGATGGCGTGGGAGCTCTTGCGCTACCGCCCGGCAGATGACCTCTACGACGAGTGGCTCTACTGCATCACCGAGCTCGTCAACGCCAATGGGGAAGCACCTGCACCAACGCACTCCTCCCATCCCCCGTCGCCCCTAGCGGGGAACGAAGGCCACGGAGTCCCAGCTCCGCCTCCACTCTATGGTGCCGGCCAAGAGGTCTGGCACGAGGCTCCGCGGCGTGAGCCACCCTGCCGAGCCCACGCGTGCGACGAGGAGAGCTGCCAGGTGATTCCGCATCCCCAGGCAGGGTTTCGTGCCCCCCTGGCCCGCGGCGCCAAGACCGCGCGCCGCAGGAGGCGGTGGCGCCAGCGCCCCAAGAACCAGCACCGCAAGCGCGGGGGCGCCTGCGATCATGAGCGTGGCTGGATGTCGTGCCTTAGCTCCGGAGCTACGGCGCCTCGTTTGGCCCGGCAAGTTCAAGCTGGACCTGTCTCCGCGTTACGACGGCACCACCGACCCCACGGAGTTCCTCCAGCTCTACGAGCTGAGCATCGAGGTGTCCAACGCTACTGAGCAGGTCATGGCCAACTGGTTCCCCATGGCTCTCAAGGATGGTAGACGCTCCTGGCTCCTGAACCTCCCCGTGGGATCCATCTCCTCCTGGGAGGAGCTTCGTGAGCGTTTAGTCCCCAACGTCCAAGGCACCCGCGACCGAGCCCCGGCGGCTATGGATCTGCGCCGCGTGAGACAGCGGCCGGGAGATACCCTGCAAAAGTACATCCAACGCTTCAACACCATGCGCCTCCGAATCCCTAGGGTCTCGGAAGAGGCCATCATCTCGACTTTCTCCGACGGCGTCCGCGACGTCAGGATGAGGTAGTAGCTCGCCATCCACGAGGACCAGTGCACAGCCCTCGAGATGTTCAAGCTCGCGGCAAAGTGCGCCAGGGTGGAGGAAGGACGCCTCTCCCTCCAGGAGCTGCCTGAGGCGGAGGCGGACGACAAGAAGACCAAGGCCAAAGAAGCAAAGCCAAAGGGGCCCGCCATGCTGGCTGCGGAGCCAGAAGTGAAGCATGGCTGCGGCTATGACGACCCCCCAGAGACAACTGTCCGTACCGCGTCTTCCACAATGTCCACAACCACAACACTAACGACTGCCAGGAGCTCAGGGCGATGCACGGCGAGCGCGTCGGGCAGCGTCCTGAGCGCGACAACCGCGGCTATGGCCATGGAGGAGGCCGAGGTGGAGAACGTTGGGACGGCATGAACTCGCGCCAAGGGTGGCGCGAACAGCCTCGTGAAGACCACTGCCAAGAGCAGCCTCGTGATGCCCCCTGGCGCGACCAGCCTCGTGATGGTCGCCCTCAGGGAAACAGGGGCCTACCTCGGCTGCCACCACCGCCAAGAAGGAACGACGACGACTGCCAGGGGGTGCAGCAGGGGGCTTCCAGGAGCCGCATGCAGTTGCGTGCATCTTGGGAAGAGCCCATGCTCTGGCTTCCCACAGCATCTTCAAGCAGTTCGCTCGTGAGGTCAACGCGGCGCTTCCCAGGCCTAACACCGCACGCAACCTCAGGTGGACCAAGCAGGTCATCGCCTTCGACCCCAAGGACCAGCTCAAGTGCACCGCAGCCCCAAGCGCTCTCCCGATGCTCTGCACCCCGACCATCAGCAACGTCCTCATGACAAAGACCCTCATCGACGGCGGATCAGGGCTCAATGTCCTCTCCGTCCAAACCTTCGAGACGCTCCAGCTCCCCTATAACCAGCTCCACCCGACCAAGCCATTCTACGGAGTCACGGATGGCCCCACGCTCCCGATAGGGCAGGTCCGCCTCCCCATCACCTTTGGTGACTGCGACAACTATCACACCGAGCTCATCGACTTCGACGTCGCCAACATCCACCTCCTGTACAACGCCATGCTCGGGTATCCTGCCCTCGCCAAGTTCATGGCAGCGACCCATCACGGCTACAACGTCCTCAATATGCCCTGGAGTGGCGGAGTCATCACGATCGCCTCCGGCGAGAAGGAAGCGCTGCGTTCCCTGGAGCGCGCCTACCAGACCGCGGCGGTCGAGAGCTCCGATGAGGATGGAGCCGTCCTCGCCCTGCAGACCGCCCCCAAGAAGAAGAAGAACCTGCCTGCCAGCGGACCTCAGGACACGGAGGCTCCTGATGGCCCTGTCTCAGGACCCGCGCCTGCCGACGAGCTGCCCTCCACTCTCGCATAGGGAGGTGTGCCCGGTGCCCCTCTCAGGACGGGCTCGGGGGCTCTCCTCTGGAGCGCCTCTGGCCTGACCAGCGTCACGAGGGAGGTGTTCGGGCACCACCTGCAGGCGTGTCTCGACACGCGTTTTTGTGATCCCAGCATGAGCCATACAGTGCCGAGGGCTCATGACTTCATCGAACAGGCTACCTTGGAACTTCAGTAAGCAAGGCTCATACGCGGTGGGCACAACCGCACGGCACCAGGCTCACCTACCCGCAACCCAAGCAACCAATTCCGCGTCTACGCCGACATCGCATGCCTCAACTGAGCCGCTTCTTTGGAGCCCTTCTGGCCGACAGCTGTCGGCTGAAGCAGTACTCTCCCCTGTAGTTACATTCGCACGCTCTTTGGCTTCTGCAACGCAGCTGCCATGTTCAAGTACCTCACGCGGCAGGCTTTGGGAGCTTAGGAGGCTAAGTGGCAGACGGTCCTGATGGAGCAGGAGCCGGACCCCCGTGACCACTGAGGGCCTCCGGAGCCCCTAGCCCTCAGGAGCCCGGCGATCCTCAGGAGAGACCCGCACGACTCGCATCTTCAGCTACCCCAGGTCTTCTTCGACGACAAGTATCAGGTGATGTCTCAGGTATTCAATCAAGGGCGCCCCCCGGGCTGCATCATCCTCGAGTTGTCGGGGGCTCACCCCCACAACAGTCCTCGAGCTGCTGGGGGCTCACCCCCATAGTTGTCTCTTTTGCGCATAAATCAAGGCTAGTTGTTTCTCCCTACTTGCATTATCTATATGCTTGGCGTCCTCACTGCCACTAAGGTCATGATGCTGCATCAAGACAAAAAGGGAGGGCAGGCCCGGGTCAGTCCCTCGTCCTCTCACGCATGACCCGTCGCGCATGAGCCCGCCCTGGATTTCACCAGGGGCTCGCCGGCGGCAGGTATGATGCACATGGGGAGGGGCCTCCTCTCCCTCCACTCAAGCTCAAGACGCCGCGCCTCCCAACGTACCATCCCCTGGGCTGCGGAGGGTACATCTGGAGGCGGTACGGCAGCCCGTCCTACGCATGCCAGGAGGGCCCAAGACCGTAGCTCCGTCCCCCCGCTCGCGTAATCCCTTACCCTCTAGGCCCGACCCTGATCAGGAGGGCTCAGGGGTCATTAGGAGCATTAGTGGGGCGGGGTCCCCCTCGCACCTCAGGACGCCGTGCCTCCGGACGACGTTAGCCCCCGGGACGAAGCGCGTCCAGAGGTCGCGTAAGTGGCGTGCCTGGTGCTCGGCAGGGGGCCTATAGCCAAGGTCCCATCCCCCCACTATGCGTAGTGTCCCAACTCATGAACGCCGCCTTTTGGAAAGCTCATGGCGGGAGCAGACTAGTGCGGGTGGGGCCCTCAAATTGAAGGGGCGGGCACGTCAGAAGCCCTCGTAATCCGACATTTGGCATTTCAGAAGCCCTCGTAATCCATTCAGAATCGCCCGTGTCTCTAGGCCTGGTGATGTGCGCCTGGAGACGCAGGATAAGATACCTATCCAGAATTCCTGGAGCATTGAACACCTCAGGAGGTTCAGTCCATAATCAAGGCTCTGTGCCCGTGAAGGTCTCCGCTCGCGACGGTCTCACGTAATAATGAGTTGGGGCTGTACACGCCTCGGGGTCTCTAGAGCGTTGCCTACGGGCCCTCAGACGGAGCTCCCACCCACGTACCAGTGGCAGTCCTTAGCTCCGCGTTGGGAAGAAGACGTAGTGTAGGGGTCGGACGCGACCATTTTCCTTTTTGTCTCGGTGTTTGGCCATCAGCCTTTTCTACTTCCTTGGCTATCAGCCCTTCCTCTACCCCATGCTATGAAGTTCTTGTGTTTCTTGCATTTGGTTGGAGGTCTTGCTTGGAAGTCTTGCTTGGATCTTTCTCGCCGGTTTTAAGTCCAGCTTGTTAAGCAGGGGCTGCGCCACTCGCTCTCCTTCGTGTGCCTCGTGCGTGGGGGCTGGGGCACGGTCGGCCACCGGCTTTCATCTGCCACGGCCCCGTGACCTCCCCTGGCCAAGCCTGCTTAGGCTCTGGCATCGGGCTTCTCAGTCCGCGCAATCTCCTACCGAGCCGGCTCAGGCTTTGGCGCCTTAATCCACGCTCGGCGCTCTCAGCAGCTGACCCATACTTGGGGGCTGCGTGAGTGCTCTGAATTCAGCCGTCCTCATGACCCGATGGGGGCTCATTACGCCAATGTGTCAGCAGCACTTCGCCGCAAGACGTCGCAACGCATAAGCTAAGTAATCTAACCAAGACCAAAAACATGATAGCAATTTCTCGCTTCATACATGTATCACAGTATATTACACGCCTTCTCGAGGCAACTTAAAGTTTTGACACATGAAGGACATGATGAAAAAATGGGGGAAGAAGAAGAAGCAAAGGCCGCTCTCGTTTAGTCGGAGTCTCCCAGTTCCTCCGGCTTCACCGAGCCACAACGGCGCAGCGACCCCCTCCCCTCGCTGACCCGAGCTCGGCGGCGTGGTGGCTCGTTGTAGCCGCTGCTGCTGGAGGAGCTGATGCTGCCACAGAGGGGGGACCTGCGGCACCCCCCAGGACCAAGATCATCTCTGGAGGAGGAGCTGCTCCTCCGGACGCTGTCCCCGCCGTCCTCTTTGTCATTAGCCTCAGGACAGCACCCAAGGCGCCTCCCTTCCTCCGAGAAGACCCTGACGAACAGCGTGGAGGCGCCATCATACCTGAAGTAGAGCGTACACCTCCCATGCAGCCGGCGCGCGCGTGCAAACGATTTCCAGCCGCGCTCCAGGAACAAGTCGCCCGAGGGAGCCACATCGACCTCCACCCAGGATGCACCGCTGCAGCAACCGTCGGTCTGCAGCCAGACGCCGTTGGGTCCTCCGGCCGGTAGCACGTCGCCAAACGAGTAGGGAAGCCAGAGCCACGAGCCGCCAGGCTTCTCCGTCCACACCCCGAACTCCGACGACACGTCAAAGGAGTGGAGTTGCGGGCGCGGAGGACGCACGACCGCCATACGCCGCCTAGTGCCTCCTCTCCGACCGCGGCCGTGACCACCTTCACCGCGGGAAGACGCACCGCGCCTCTCACTAGCGACCGAGGCGAGACCTGGAAGGCCGCGCCCACTTCCTCGAGGAATTGCTGCGGGCACGGCGGCATGCTTACGGGGAAGCCTGCGACCCCTCTTCGACGGCGGCGAGGCCAAATCCTTCGGGGCCTTCCCCTTCTCCGCGGCAGACGGCTTCCTCGGCGGCGCTAAGGAGATCTCGCAGCAAGAGGTAGAGCAGAGAGCAAAAAAGGAGGCAGATAGCGCTGGCTTGAAGATGGCTTGGGGGCTCCCCCCTAGTCGCATTTATAGGGCGGAGGAGCCCTACCACCAGTTGCTGGCGTCGCAGCCATAACAGCCGCGTCGTCTGGGCCGTCGAGTTTTCTAGTCACACAATTACCAAGACTGCGTGGGGAGCGGAGTAGCCACGTCCCATCCAACCGTCACGCGCCAGCCTGGCCCGCAACCTTTGGGGCCCGCGGCGCTTCATCCTCGGCTAAGGCTTCGCCTCGAAGCCAACTCCGCGCGCGCCTTTGGCCCGGGGGCTACTGTCGGCATCCTGGGAACCAGGGTACCCAGACTTGCCTGTCTGCGGGCCGCAGCGTGCTCCTGCCACGGCCTGGTATGGCCTAGCTGATCCACTAGTTGCTCAAGACCCTCGCGAGGGGGCTAGACCTCGCGAGGAGAACAACATCAAGACCCCCTCAGGAGCGGCCTCGGCAAGGTGCTCCGAAGGGGCGAAGAACCCAAGGCCAAGCCTGCCTCAGGAGGAGGCAGTGACGTAGGCAGTGACGCACCGCTCTACCGGGTGCCAGCGCCCACGAGGGGTGCAGTTGCCGTTTCGGTGCAACGGAGGCAGCGCAGGTGCAGGGTCCCGAGGAGCGGGACAAATGTTTCCCCTTTGGTGCAACAAGACCGAAGACCGCAAGGACGACAGGGAGGATGTCACCACCGAGCACACCACCGCGTCACTACCTGATCCTTTTGCAGGCGAAGACTGCTTTTGTCAGGATAGGAACGTCCGTGTGTTCCCGCTCGAAAATAGCTGTTGTGGGATCCCTTCCCGCCTAAATATTTCAGGGGAAGAGGACCCTGGCCGCCTATATAATTAGCTAGGATCCCCACTATAAGGGACAAGGAGAGCAGATCCATAAACTCTGCCACCATGCAGGAGAGCAAGAACTCTTGCCTTCTGACCCTCCTGAGCTCAGGAACCACTATACTAGTTCATATTCTAGCCCTCCAGAGGCCAATGCGCAAAAGAAGGAAGTAGGGTTTTACACCACAAGGTGGCCTGAACCTAGGTAAACTCTTGCGTGCTTCACTTGTTGTTTGCATGAATCTCTTCACTGGACGAGGGCGAGACGCTAGGTAGACATGAGTGGGAGAGATCTTCGTTCACGCCCCTGTGTTCGAACTTCTTGGGTTTGCGGAGCCCGTAATCCGACAACTCTCATGCCTTTGAAGACATGTTCTAGTGTCTTTGTTCACTCATTTATGGGCCTATATGTAGTCTTATATGGAGTCAAATACCAAAAATCATCTTATATTTCTGAACGGAGGTAGTAATAAAATATTTGGTTTCTGTTTGAATTAGAACCTGGACTATGGTGGATATGAATTTATCAAAGTCCTGTCGTGTGAACTGGAAGACCAGAGGATGAGTTCTACTACTAAACTACCCAGCTGATGTGTCCTTGCCGCCACGTCTGGTGAACAAGTGTTTTCCTGTAGCATTCTGTCAGGCGTGTTCTCGAGGGTATACTGCACCACAACAATTTCCTAGTTGCGCCTTCGATTAAGAATGGTGTGGTTCTTCTAAAGCTTCCCGACAAATCTAATGTGGATTATCTTCATGGTCATGTTTATAAGTGGAAAGACCACTCTGTTAGGTTCTGCAAGGTTGACCAGATGGTGATGATACCAGTAGACATCAGTCATGAAGTCCATGTCCTAGTCAGTAATGTGGAGTACATCCCGTAGGTCGGTGATAACAAATAGTCTTCAGAGTTTAATTACTGCAACTTTGCTTGTTTGTAGTAAGCACTACTTGTTGAGTACTTGATTTGTGTGTGTGAACCATGTATTGTATAGTACTGTCAATATTGTTGTGTGGTGAGTCCTGAGAACAGTCTATATTACTGTTTGTCCACTCAATTCAGTCTGTATATTTTGAAGTATCCAGACCATCTTTTTTTTTGAGGACGGTTTATCAATTATGGTTACACTCCAATATCTGTATGCATTGCAGGGTTTATCGCACCCACCAGGATTTCTAGTCCCATGGATGTTCGCTCCAAACGAGTTGTCACAACCTTTGGGTTGTCCTGCTTGTGGGAGTAAGTGGGTGCCCCGCATGCCACCCGTAATTGACAATCGACCTTCTATTTAGAACTTGAACATAGTGATATCCCAGTAAGGATTGACTCCTATCACATAAAGTAATTCTTATAGCTTTACTATCATGTTTTCTTACATTTGCTGCAATTTTGAGATGAAGGTTTTTTCATGTCACATTCGTTATAGAATAAATCATTTGGTTTGCTCTATGATGGTTATTTTAGCAGGTTTCACTTCTTATGATGTGTCAGTAACGAAGGCACTGTCCATCACTTATATTATTAGACACAATTGGATCAGTCTGTTGTCTGACTACAATTTGAAGCCTTGTGATGAACTGCAGTTTGTTTTAACAAACACGCCACAATTAGTGCTTCTCACGATTAAAAGAAGTGAAGAAGAAGACTGGATCCAGGTCACGGAGCCTAGTGAAGTTAGAAAGCTGAATTACGAAATAATAGCAGACCAGAGTCGATCGCTGATGTCTCACACATCGGTACCACCTTCAGCATCGGATCGAGCACCGGCACCTGCTCCGATGGCACTGGCTTTAGCACTGACAGCGGCAGCAGCTTAGTCTGATCCACCAGTGGATTGGGCACCGACCGTGTCAACGGATCAGGCTGATGTACCGAAGAATCGGGCACTAACATGGGCACCTGCTCCGATACCGGCACCAGCTCCACAAGGAGCACCATCACAGGCAGCAGTAGCGGCACTACCAGTCGCATCGGCATGGGCACCAGCAACGACTCCGGCACATGCACCGACACTTCAAGTTGCACTTGCATCTGCTCTGGCAAGTGCATCGGCAACAGAACCAGCACTTGCATCGGCAACACACTAGGCTGCAGTTTGCACTGCATATACCAAAGTCTTTACAAAAACCGACATCTCCACCTTCTTGGTAAGCATTGGCAGCCCAAGTGCTTCATTTTTTTTCTTTCATTGTTGTTTCACAGTTTTCACTTTGTTGATCTAACTGTTTGTGTATGTCTTCTTGTTTGCAAAAAAGAGAATTCCTAGAGGAACGAGGGAGGCGTTTAAAAATCCAGGCAACTGTGGCCAAGTTTCTCTTACCATGCGCAGCCTTGGTGCGAATGAACCTGCTCAATATACAGTAAGTACAAAGGATGGTCACATGATGATTGATGCTAAAGGATGGTCAAGGATCAAAACTCTATCAAATCTTGCGATTGGGGATGATGTCAAAATCGAACTTTCTAGGCAAGGAGAGCTAGTCCTAATCAACTTTGAAATTCTTCAGTAGCAGCACGCAACTACCGAACTGGCCTATCCTTCGAGAGCTTTTGATGTAATTATATGGCATGGTGAAACAAATGTCCTATGTGTATAAGTAGTACGATAGTATTATTTATCACGTAAGATGTCGTGAAAGAATTGCAACATTGATTGCTGGTTAGGAAATGTCGTTTGATTTCATTCTAACAGCTGCCATGCTTTATTTAATTTCTGTATTCACCTTAGGATAGCATCTAAAACCAGCCTGTGGCCTAAAGTCCAGAAATGTGAGCCTGTCTGAGTACTATATTCTCAGCTGAACCCCCATATTATGTTATATATATTCCCCTTGATTTTTCTTATATAAGTATAAAGTTGTGATATAAAACATTTTTATATTTCTTTACAAAGGGAGTTTCTCGCTTTCAAAAATATATTTATGTGTAACTAGTTACTCCTGCCTTTCTACTTCCTTTCGCTGATATGTGGGGCATCCGATAATGGGGTCCACGTGCAATGCACCAAATTAGAGTGCACAACTGAACGGTAGACTCACCCCGATCATAGCGCCGCAGTAATGCCGAATGAGCCGTCAGATCACAAAAAAATCACCTTTTCAGCTATAGTAGTAAGCTGGACGGAGGAAGCAGCAATATTTCACTGGGTCTGAATCCCCCTCTCCATCGTCTTCTTGTTTAGAGAAAACCCCTCTCGGCGATTGCATAGGGTTTTCTCATGGAGAACCAGGTATGAATTCTTTATCCGTCCCTGATAAATCAAAGTCCCTTGGTCGCGGGTAATCCTTGGATGGCAGCCGCCGCCGTTGATGCATTTTTCTTCCTACCAAATCTCGTGTGTTTCATTTGCAGCGCCCAATGTGTGAGGACCCTACGGGTTTCTGCACACTCGGCGAGACGCCACACTTCTTGTTTCTCATCCTAACACAGGATTTTAAAACACGCACAGTATGTTCCTAGAATCCTCTTTTCTATCTGGGTGGGTCGGGGTTTTTGAACATGTTGTTGACTAATTTGGAAATTTAAATTGCTATATTTGGATTAAAGGTACTAGTACCATGGTCAACACTGACGTGAAGGAGGAAATTATCTCTAGATTTGGATAGCGGATACATTGTGTTCTCATATTATCTTTCCTATAGTGCATTCATTACTCTGTGAGAGCACATGTACTCAAGATGGTCGGCCTTGCCATAACTGAATGCACCAGTTTAATGGTCACATTGAAGACAAGCCATGGATATAAGTTCCAAGTTAGGTTCATGAACCAAGAACATCGTTGCTTTTTATATGTACAAACTTGGATAAACTCTCTCAAGTGTTACGGACTGGAAGTTGGCGCATGAATGTTGATGGAAATAGCAGAACCCGGTCTCATCTTCACTGTGATCTTCCACGCCGACGTCTTTCCAGTAGTTCATCCATGGTAGTTTTGTATCTAGTTCTTCCATGTTGCCTTGTTTACTTCTTAATCCACCTATTCTATCTAACTAATCCCAATTTAACTTTGGAAGTAGCAACAATTTTTGATCAACTTCCCTCACGAAGATGCTACTTCTAACCAACATTTCTTATAATTGGTGGCACGTGTAGGTTATTTCAAAGTTAAGAACGCTACTCGTTTGTTATTCTATAGGAACTCGACTCTTACTGATGGCACTGAAGTTGACTGGGACAACATCCACCAGTTCCTACACTTTATTGATCGTCCTGAGGTCCTTGTGGGGCGTTTCAATGGAGGAAGGCCTTGTGGGATATGTGTGCCACTGATGCACAAGTTGAACATGTCTAATAGTGTCGAGAAACTTATGGTACGAGTTGTTTTCTGTTATATATGTTGTTCATAAACTCTTGCTTACACACAGTTTTACATATGTGATCTTCTTGAAACAAAAACTGTCGAGTTATATTGTTCCTATACAGATGCCTGACCATGGTCGGGTCAGACCTGCGCTTGGTCAGAACATGATGTTTATGTCAACCTACTCCATTTCCCTTGGAGATGAGAAGATAATTTTTCATGGTGGTCCCAAATAATGAAGGCCCATATATCTTGGAGAATAGGACAGAAGGTTATGATCATGCTTTTCCATGGCTCTGAAGCGAATATCCTGTTTATTGACTACATTCCGAGATGAAGCCGCTTTTAGAAGGTTGTGGATGTGCGGGGTGGTGCCTGGGCTTGTCCTGGAGCTTGGTGGCCTCACCCTTGGTTAAATATAGGCAAAGTAGCAATGTTCGAGGCATGCTTTGTACGGTTGAACCTATATAAGTACTCATATTGCTTTCAGCTATAGTTGTTAAGTGCCCCTGGTGGTTTTAGTTCAGGTTGTTAAGTATTCCTGCTGCTTTTACAGTCTGTCGTGTTTCTTCAGTCCTGTCTTCCTCCAGCCGCCCAAACCAAACGAGCGCCAGCGAGGCCACCTGCTTCCGCCTCCCACGGCTTGTTGCGCCTTAGCGCGCGCATCGCCGCCACACTGTCTCCTAAATCGTTAACGCCGATGTCTGAGGCCTCGCCGTCGTCCTCTGCGCGCTTTCGTGAGCACGCTGCAGCGTCGCCCTGTCGTGTTGTCAACATGGAGAGCATGAAACTATGGGCCCACCATTGAGGGAGGATGACACTAGGGCCCCACCATGTCCATGGCCATACGCAAGCAAGTTCCTCATTTTTTGTTATATATACTCCATTGTCAGCGTAAGGAAAAAGAAAATGCTTTCTCCTAGTGGTTTGCTGACATCTAGGACCCACGACATTGTCAGCATATAGTCATTAGACAAGAGAACGACACAAGATCGGCTGACAACTGGGATGTAGCTGCTCGAGCAGTATTTTTTCTTTTATTGTTGAGACGAAGCAAAGTTTCAACTGGGTTGTGGCCGGTCTAGACTAGACTTCTATTTTACGCTCACCACATGACCAGCCCAACTAATATTTTTTTGTGAAAATGAGCCCAGATTATTTTTTCCGAAGAATACCCAATCAAGGCCTACTTATTTTTCTACGCCCTGCTGGGCTGCAACTCTTTCAAGATGGCTACAAATCTTGAAAGTAATAGGAAATGGGTTGTAAATGTAAAAAATATATGACAAATTGGCAATTACTTTCAAATTTCTGAATATTTTCACATTTCCATATTCCAATTTCACTGGGCTTTAACCGGATTTAAATATATCTTCAAATTACTTTAAATCTGGCTCGACATTTCGGTATTAAAAATAGTTTGGACCCCACCGACATATGCAAAATTTTGTTTAAATTTTTAACCCTCGCCCTGGCCAACAAAAAAAATGGGTTGCAATAAATTGTGTTAGAAGTTGCAATGAGCTGTAAATTATTAAAAAAATAGGGAATGGTCTGACCTGTGGGCCTATTACGTTGACGCGTATGCAAGATTTTTTTACTTATTATATACATCAACAAACGACACTAGCAGACATGACCGTTTGATGTCAATCCAATGACCGCCGTGCTTCTTCAAACTCTGATCTTGTACAGCCGCCAAATCCAGCGCCGGCGGGGCCGCCTGTTCCTGCGTGCTCCTGCCTCCCGTGGCCAACTATGCTGCCACGTAGGACTCACCGCCCCCTACTACTCCCACCGTTGGCCAGGCTATCCCTCTACTCAACCACAGCCCATGTTATTCTGTGGCATGGGTAGCCTCGCACCGCAGCCAAACTAGTCAACCCTCGTACTACCCTTCGCATGTTCCCAGGCTCCGCGTCGTTCCCTGCCTCACCGTTGTCCACCGCCTGGTGTTGTCCGCGCGGCGTGGTCAACGTAGTCAAGAGAGGACTTCCATCGGAAGAGGACTATACGTGGAGTGGCTGACAGCTGGGTCCCTGGCTGCACCAAGGAAGTGCCTCCTTATTACGCGCAAAATAATGATTCCTCCACCTGACAGCGGGACCTACCGGAAGGGCCTCGAAAACTGTTTCCCCTCTAACAGCTGGGACCCACCAACTACATCTTTGCATGCAAGGAAGTGCGTCCATATTACGGGCAAAAAAATGTTTCTTCCCCTGACAGCTGGGACCCACCAGATGTATCTTCGCACGCAAGGAAGTGCCTCCTTAGCCTCCCTGATAGCTGGGACCCATTGGGTCGAACCGTACGTAGGGTTGTCTGTCTGGTCGCGAACATGTACGTACATATCGGTCGATTGGCCTCTCTGCATCGATGAACCGTGGCCGAGTAAGGAGATGCACATGTCATAGTAGAGGCCCAGACATAGCATGTCATGCAGTCCCGTCTATATATATAGTGTACACGTGCGTACAACCACATTGCAAGAAAGTAAATACGGCTACGTACATACATAAGGGCGGGGTCTCGAATGCGTACTCGTGCATATGTACTGCCATGGCTCGGAAGGCGTTGTGTTCAACGGGAGCCAACCTGCTTGGACAAAACAACTGGAACGGGGTCTAGCATACCGTAAAACGGAGGTGAACAACCTTTTGTTCAACCGCGTATGGTCGAAACAGAGTCCTATTCACCGGGAAGGGTCTGGAGTACCGTAGAATGGAGGAAACGGACTTGTGTTTGAGCTCCTACGGTCAAAATGGTGTGTTGTTGAATGAGAGGGGTGTGGCATACCGCAAAACGAAGGAAACGGACTTGTGTTGGAGCGCCTATGGTCGAAACGAGGTCCTATTCATCGGGAGGGGAGTGGCGTACCACAAAACGAGACTCCATGATACATCCATTTTGCATCATGCTTATAAGTTGATATTTATTGCATTATGGGTTGTTCATACATCTTTTGTCATAGTACTTATGCCTTTTTCTCTCTTATTTTACAAGGTTTACATGAAGAGGGAGAATGCGGGCAGCTGGGATTCTGGGCTGGAAAAGGAGCAAACTCTGGAAACCTATTCTGCACAACTCCAAAAGCCCCGAAACTCCACAGAACATATTTTTGGAAAATATAAGTAATATCTGGTGGAAGAAATCCATGAGAGGGGCCACTGACTGGCCTCGAGGGTGGGGGGCGCGCCCCCCTTCCCAGGGCGCGCCCCCTGCCTCGAAGGCCAGCCGGTGGGCCCCGGGTGCCCATCTTCTCTTATATGAAGCGTTTTGACCTGGAAAAAATCAAAGGGAGGCTTTCCGGACCAGACGCCGCCGTCTCGAGGCGGAACCGAGGCAGAAACCAATCTAGGGCTCCGGCAGAGCTGTTCTGCCGGGGATACTTCCCTCCTGGAGGGGGAAATCGTCACCGTCGTCATCACCAACAACTCTCCCATCTTGGGGAGAGCTATCTTCATCAACATCTTCACCAGCACCTTCTCCTCTCAAACCCTAGTTCATCTCTTGTATCCAATCTTTGTACCTAAACCTCAGATTGGTACCTGTGGGTTGCTAGTAGTGTTGATTACTCCTTGTAGTTGATGCTAGTTGGTTTATTTGGTGGAAGATCATATGTTCAGATCCATTATGCATATTAATACCCCTCTGATCATGAACAATATTATGTCTTGTGAGTAGTTGCTTTTGTTCCCGAGGACATGGGAGAAGTCTTTCTATTAGTTGTCATGTGAATTTGGTCTTCGTTCGATATTTTGATGAGATGTATGTTGTCTATCCTCTGGTGGTGTCATGTGAACGTCGACTACATGACACTTCACCATTATTTTGGCCTAGAGGAAGGCATTGGGAAGTAATAAGTAGATTATGGGTTGCTAGAGTGATAGAATCTTAAACCCTAGTTTGTGTGTTGCTTCGTAAGGGCTGATTTGGATCCATATGTTTCAGGCTATGGTTAGGTTTACCTTAATACTTCTTTTGTAGTTGTGGATGCTTGCATTAGAGGTTAATCATAAGTGGGAGGCTTGTCCAAGTAAGGGCAGCACTCAAGCACCGGTCCACCCACATTCCGAATTATCAAAGTACCGAACGCGAATCAGATGACCATGATGAAAATTAGCTAGACGATAATTCCCATATGTCCTCAGGAGCGCTTTACCTTGCATAAGAGT
Organism: Secale cereale; assembly: GCA_902687465.1. Lineage (NCBI taxonomy): Eukaryota > Viridiplantae > Streptophyta > Magnoliopsida > Poales > Poaceae > Secale > Secale cereale. Next base: position 369,816,728 of record LR738711.1, read on the forward strand.
TTGTCCAGGCTTGTCCTTTGCTACAAAAAGGATTGGGCCACCTTGCTGCACCTATTTACTTTTACCATTTTGTCACTTGCTACCTATTATCCTATCACAAAACTATCTGTTACCTATAATTTCAGTGCTTGCAGAAAATACCTTACTGAAAACTGCCTATCATTTCCTTCTGCTCCTCGTTGGGTTCGACACTCTTACTTATCGAAAGGACTGCGATAGATCCCCTACACTTGTGGGTCATCAAGACTCTTTTCTGGCGCCGTTTCCGGGAAGTGAAGCGCCTTTGGTAAGTGGAATTTGGTATGGAAAAATTTATATAGTGTGCTGAAATTTATTGTCACGTGTTACTATGGCTCAAAATCCTTTGAGGGGCTTGTTTGGGGTATCTTCACCCCGAGCAGAAGAGCAAACAGTTCCTCCTCAACCTATCGCACCTAATGAAAATGTTTGCTTTGAGAATCCTTCGGGTATGATAGAGAAACTGCTTGAAAATCTTTATATAGGAGTCGGAACACTTCACCCGACTTACATCTAATCTATGTGGATGAAGTTTGTGGATTGTTTAAGCTTGCAGGTATGCCCAAGGATGTTATCAAGAAGAAGGTCTTCCCTTTATCTTTGAAGGGAGATGCATTGACATGGTTTAGGCTATGTGATGATATGGGATCTTGGAACTATAATCATCTGAAGTTGGAATTTCATCAGAAGTTCTACCCTATGCACCAAGTTCATCGTGATCGTAATTATATTTATAATTTCTGGCCTCGTGAAGGAGAAAGCATCGCTCAAGCTTGGGGGAGGCTTAAGTCAATGTTATATTCATGCCCCAATCATGAGCTCTCAAGAGAAATGATCATTCAGAATTTTTATGCTCGGCTTTCTGATGATAATCGCTCCATGCTCGATACTTCTTGTTCTTGCTCTTATATGATGAAGACTATTAACTTCAAATGGGATTTATTAGAAAGAATTAAACGCAACTCCGAAGATTGGGACCTCGACGAAGGTAAGGAGTCAGGTATGACCCCCAAGTTTGATTGTGTTAAAGCTTTTATGGAAACTGATGTTTTCCGTGAGTTTAGCACTAAATATGGACTTGACTCTGAGATAGTAGCTTCTTTCTGTGAATCCTTTGCTACTCATGTTGATCTCCCCAAGGAGAAGTGGTTTCAATACCATCCCCCTATTAAAGTTAAAGTAGTTGAACCTATTAAAGTTGAAGAAAAGACTATGACTTATAATGTTGATCCCGTTATTCCTACCGCTTATATTGAGAAACCGCCTTTCCCTATTAGGATAAAGGATCATCCTCAAGCTTCAACGGTAGTCCGTAAGAGTAATACTAGAACACCTACACCCTCTGAGCAAATTAAAGTTGAACCTAGTGTTGCTATGGTTAAAGATCTCTTGGTAGAAGATTTAGATGGACATGTTATTTATCTCCAAATAGAGTCTGCTAGAATAGCCAAACCCAATGCTAGGAATAAACATAAACCTGTCAAGAAAGGAGATCATTGCTATCATGGTTTATGTGCCGTAGGTGCTAGTGCGAGCATTATCCCTTTTGATTTGTATAACGAAATTATGCATGATATTGCACCTGTTGAGTTAGAAGGGATTGATGTTACTATTAAGCTTGCTAATAGAGATACTATTTCACCAGTTGGGATCGTTAGAGATATTGAAGTCTTGTGTGGGAAGGTTAAATACCCTGCTGATTTTCTTGTTTCTTAGTTCCCCACAAGATGCTTTTTGTCCCATTATATTTGGTAGACCCTTCTTGAATACCATTAATGCCAAGATAGACTGTGTGAAAGACATTGTCACAGTTGGATTAGGGGATATGTCTCATGATTTTAACTTTGCTAAATTCTGTAGACAACCCCTTGAAAAGGAACCACCCAGTAAGGATGAACTCATTGGTCTTGCTTCTATTGCTGTGCCACCAAATGATCCTTTAGAACAATACTTGTTAGACCATGAAAATGACATGCATATGAATGATAGAAGGTAAATAGATGAAATATTCCTTACACAGGGACCCGTATTAAAAAACAACTTGCCTGTTGAAATCCTAGGGGATCCTCCTCCACCCAAGGGTGATCCCGTGTTTGAACTTAAACCTTTACCTGATAATCTTAAGTATGTTTATCTTGATGAAAAGAAGATATATCCTGTTATTACTAGTGCTAACCTTTCAGAGCATGAGGAAGAAAGATTATGGAAAACTCTGAAGAAGCATCGAGCTGCTATTGGATATACTTTGGATGATCTTAAGGGCATTAGTCCCACTATATGCCAACACAAGATAAAATTGGAAGAAAATGCTCAACCAGTTATTGATCATCAGCGATGGTTAAATCCTAAGATGAAAGAAGTGGTAAGGAAGGAAATTCTAAAGCTCCTAGAGGCAGGTATTATCTATCCCATTGCTGATAGCCAGTGGGTAAGTCTTGTCCATTGTGTTCCTAAGAAAGGAGGTATGACCATTGTCCCTAATGATAAAGATGAATTGATCCCGCAAAGAATAGTTACAGGTTATAGGATGGTAATTGATTTCCGTAAGTTAAATAAAGCTACTAAGAAAGATCATTACCCCTTGCCATTTATTGATCAAATTCTATAAAGGTTATCCAAACATACTCATTTCTGCTTTCTAGATGGTTATTCTGGTTTCTCTCAAATACCTGTTTCAAAGGGGGATCAAGAAAAGACCACCTTTACTTGTCCTTTCGGTACCTTTGCTTATAGACGTATGCCTTTTGGTTTATGTAATGCACCTGTGAAAGCACATTTGCTCCCTGGGTGGTTTTGGTAATTAATGACAACATACTTTGTGGTTGGACTAATGCTTTTATCAAGTATGTTTCAGGAAATCCAATCACATTGGCTATGGTAAAAGGACTGAAGAAGTGGACCCCTCAAAATGCTAAGGCAAGCATTGGCAAAAGCTCAAGACTCCATTTTTTGTTTAGTGATCAAAGATCACATTGAGTCCATAGGAAAAGCCAATACTATTAAAAGGGGATGAGGTTGTGTTGATGATCTGGTTGCTCAAGTGCTTAGTGATTTAGCTCCTTCAACTATCAGCAACTTTCACTACTATATACACTCATAAGTAATCTCGGACAAACCGATTCTTCCAACTCAGTCCCACCGAGATGAACCACCTCAGCCATAAGCCAAACCCTAGAAAAATCGGTCAATCCGAGTTTGTGTTCGGTCTCACCGAAACACAGGCTGCCAACCTTCTGTAACCATTTGACATCATTTTGGAATAACCGAGATTGCATTTTCGGTCTCACCGAAATTGGCAAGCACCTGTCTTGGCTCAAATCGGTCTCACCGAGATTGCATTTTCGGTCCCACCGAAACTGGCAAGTTCCTGTCTTTAACTCAAATCGGACCAACCGAGATGGTATTTTCGGTCCTACCGAAAACCCCAACGTTCACTATATTTGAACTTTCGGTCTGACCGAGTTTCCACTTCGGTCTCACCGAGATTGCTCAATTATGTGTGTAACGGTTGGATTTTGTGTGGAGGCTATATATACCCCTCCACCCCCTCTTCATTCATGGAGAGAGCCATCAGAAAGAACTACCACTCCTACCTTACACTTTCTGAGAAGAGAACTACCTACCCTTGTGTTGTGATCAAGTTACTCCATTCCTATCATATGAAACTTGATTTCTAACCTTCCCAAGTTGCTTTCCACTCAATCCTTTCTTCCACCACAGGCAAATCAATGTGGAGAGTTGAGTGTTGGGGAGATTATCATTTGAAGCACAAGAGCAAGGAGTTCATCATCATCTACCACATCTATTACCTTTTGGAGGGTGGTGCCTCCTAGATTGGTTAGGTGTCGCTTGGGAGCCTCCGTCATCGAGATGTGGAGTTGAACCAAGAAGTTTGTAAGGGCAAGGAGATCGCCTACTTCGTGAAGATCTACCCCGAGTAAGGCTAGCCCTCCGTGGGCGTAGGCCATGATGGAATAGACAAGGTTGCTTCTTCATGGACCCTTCGTGGGTGGAGCCCTCCGTGGACTCGCGCAGCCGTTACCCTCCGTGGGTTGAAGTCTCCATCAACGTGGATGTACGATAGCACTACCTATCGGAACCACGGGAAAAATCATTGCGTCTCCAAATTGCGTTTGATCTTCTCCACTTCTCTTTACTACTTGTGCAATTTACTTTCCGCTGCCCATACTTTAGAATTGCATGTGTAGTGTGCTACTTGACTTGTGTGTTGTGCAAAATCTGCCAAAATCTGTCCTTGATAAAAGACAGAATTTTTATCTTGTCGAGTAGTCTAATCACCCCCCCCCCTCTAGACACTCTCACCTTCTTCGATCCCTCAATTGGTATCAGAGCATTGGTCTCCATTGCTTTGGTTTACACACCATTGGAGGAAGATGGACGTGTCTACGTTTGGGAGTATTAGCCATAGAGTGCCTATTCTTGATGGAGAGTCATATAACTCATGGAGGTTTGAAATTCTTAGTATCTTTAAGAAGTACAATTTGTGCAAATATATTGAGAACCCCTATGTGCCTCCTTTTGATCCCTTGCACCCTACCATGGATGAAGAGCTTGATTTGCTTTGTAACCTTAGAACTGTAAATCTTATCATTAAAGGGCTACCTGATGATTTGCTTAAGCTTGTTACAAACTTTGAGTGTGCCTATGCTATGTGGAAGTTCTTGGAAGAACTTTATCCGGACTACTCTATGAGAGGTCTTGATAAAATTCTATACAAGACCATTGAATTTGATAAGATGCACCCCAATGATCCCAACTTTGATAAATGCTTCTTTGAGCTTCGTGATCTTATGAAAAAGAAGGGTGATCCCGCTCTTATCAATGTTTTAGTTAGAAATGCTCTTGCATTGCATTCCGAAGATTATTGTCACATTGACAAAACTAATGCAAGTACTTATCAAATTGACCTAGGTGTTGATGATGAACAATCTATGGGTCAATATGATGATGACCATGAGCATGATGATGATTACTTCGATTCGGACGCCAAGCTAGACAAGGTCATGAAGAGTCTCAATCTCATGGCAAACCTGAGAGACTACATGTTCGGCGGAAAAGAGTGGATTCTTGATAGTGGATGCACCGATCACATGACCGGAGATAAAGACATGTTTCGAGAGCTTGCAAAGAACGATGGTCCACGCAAGTATGTGACTTTTGGAGACAACTCCAAGGGTAAGGTACTTGGCCTTGGTAAGGTGGCCATATCTCATGATAGCTCTATTCAAAATGTCATGCTTGTAGAATCTCTTGGATACAATTTACTTTCCGTGTCTAGATTAGTTGACTTTGGATTCAATGTGCTATTCACCAAAGTAGATTGCCAAGTCTTTCGTCGTGACAATCAAAACATGGCATTTACCGGTATCCGTAGAGGTGATCTATATATTGTTGATTTCACTAAGAAAGCCCAACCTAGAGCTTGTTTCATTGCTAAATCCTCTAAAGGTTGGTTATGGCATAGAAGGCTAGGGCATGTTGGTATGCGTAATCTAGACAAGCTAATCAAAGGTGATCATATTCTTGGTGTTAAAGATGTTTTCTTTGACAAAGATAGACTTTGTAGTGCTTGTCAAGCAGGAAAACAAGTAGGTGGAAGTCATCCCGTGAAAAACATCATGACCACAAGGAGACCGCTTGAGCTTCTTCATATGGATCTCTTCGGTCCCAATGCTTACAAAAGCCTTGGTGGTAACTCCTTTGGTCTAGTTATAGTTGATGATTATTCCAGATTTACGTGGGTATTTTTCCTAGATGATAAATCGCAGGTTCAGAGAATCTTCAAGACCTTTGCCAAAAAGGCCCAAAATCAATTTGAGGTGAAGATCAAGAAAGTTCGGAGTGACAATGGAACGGAGTTCAAGAACGCCAATGTAGACTCTTTTCCCGATGAGGAAGGGATTCTACATGAGTTCTCGGCTACGTACACTCCTCAACAAAATGGAGTTGTTGAGAGGAAAAACCGAACGCTCATAGAGATGGAAAGAACGATGCTTGATGAATACAAGACACCGAAGCATTTTTGGGGAGAAGCGGTCGAGACAGCTTGTCATGCTATCAACAGGCTTTATCTTCATAAGCTCCTCGGCAAGACATCATACGAGCTCCTCATCGGTAACAAACCCCAAGTGTGATACTTTCGTGTCTTTGGTTCAAAATGCTATATCCTTGATAAGCATCGTCGGTCTAAATTTGCTCCTAAATCTCATGAAGGCTTTCTCCTTGGTTATGGATCAAACTCTCACACCTACCGTGTCTACAATAATTTCACCCGAAAGGTTGAAGAGACGGTAGACGTGAAGTTTGATGAATCTAATGGCTCGCAAGTAGAGCAAATGCCTATTGATGTAGGAGACAAGGACCCATCGGAAGCTATCCAAGACTTATCTATTGGAAAGATCCGTCCCATGGAAGTGAAGGAGAGTACCTCATCTACATATGTGGAGCCACCTACCTCACGGCGAGATGAACCTCAAGGCAACATGGAGGCCTCCACAAGTGGAACTCACCAAGATGAGGAAGTGCAACAAGAAGATCCACCACAACCTCCTTCTCCACCGCCTCAAGACAGCACCAACAACAGTGAAGAAGAAGAAGAGAAAGATGAAGATGATGAGGAAGCTCAGCCACAACATCAACAAAAGCTATCCCGAGTTCGAGCAAGAGTCAAGAAGAATCATCCCGTGGAACAAATGATGAACGACATCAACTCCGGGAGAATTACTCGCTCTAAAACTCGCTTAGCTAACTTTTGTGAGCATTACTCATTTATCTCTAGTATTGAACCTATGAAGGTAGAAGAAGCACTTGAAGACCCGGATTGGGTGAACGCTATGCACGAAGAACTACACAACTTCGAGAGGAACAAGGTGTGGACTTTGGTAGAGAAGCCCAAGGATGATCAAAACATCATTGGAACCAAATGGGTGTTTCGGAACAAGCAAGATGAAGATGGACAAGTCATCCGCAACAAGGCTCGTCTCGTAGCTCAAGGTTACACACAAGTCGAAGGTATGGACTATGGTGAGACCTATGCCCCCGTTGCTAGACTTGAATCCATTCGCATTCTTCTTGCTTATGCCAATCACCATGATATTACTCTCTATCAAATGGACATCAAAAGTGCTTTCCTAAATGGTGAAATTGAGGAGGAAGTATTTGTGAAACAACCTCCCGGATTTGTGAATCCCAAAAAGCCTAATCATGTTTACAAGTTGCACAAAGCTCTTTATGGTCTTAAACAAGCTCCTAGAGCTTGGTATAAATGCTTAACTAGCTTTCTTCTTGAAAAAGGGTTTGAGATTGGAAAGATAGACTCAACGCTGTTCACAAAAAGGGTTAATGTTGAACTATTTGTGTGCCAAATATATGTTGATGATATTATCTTTGGTTCAACTAACCCCCATTTTAGCAAGAAGTTTGGACAGCTCATGTCGGAGAAGTATGAGATGTCCATGATGAGTGAACTCAAATTCTTCCTTGGGTTGCAAATCAGGCAATCTAAGGAGGGTACCTTTGTATCACAAACAAAGTACACCAAGGATCTCTTCAAGAAGTTCAACATGCAAGAAAGCAAAGGTATGAGTACCCCCATGCCTACAAATGGACATAATGACTTGACAAAAGATGGAGAACCCGTTGATCAAAGGGTTTACCGTTCTATGATTGGTTCTCTACTATATCTTTGTGCTTCTCGTCCTGACATAATGTTGAGTGTTTGCATGTGTGCACGATATCAAGCAGCCCCTAAAGAATGTCATCTTAAAGCTGTTAAAAGGATAGTGAGATACCTGATACACACACCAAACTTTGGCATTTGGTATCCTAAGAGAGCCTTTTTCGACCTTGTTGGCTATTCCGACTCGGACTATGCCGGTGACAAGGTTGATAGAAAGTCAACTTCGGGTACATGTCAATTCCTTGGTCGATCCCTTGTATCTTGGTCCTCCAAGAAACAAAATTCGGTATCATTATCCACTGCTGAAGCGGAATATATTGCTGCTGGTTCGTGTTGTGCTCAATTGCTATGGATGACACAAACGCTTAAAGATTATGGGATACATGTGAGACATGTTCCCTTGCTTTGTGACAATGAGAGTGCAATTAAAATTGGACACAATCCAGTGCAACACTCTCGAACAAAGCATATTGTCAAGGATATGGTTAATAGGTATAAACCGGATATTGTAAACCGGCTTAGTTATATCGTATTTGGTTTATTATTTTAGTAGAGATTACGGCCCATGAGATTTCAAGGCCCATGTATAGAAATACGGTTTGTAAACCGCCAAAGAGATGTAACTTGAGGGATAAGAAAGAAAGGGCAGAGACCGAGGCGGACACGATTATGAGCCGGCCTCGGGACTCTGTAAATCGGACCAGGCGTCACCTCTATATAAAGAGATGACCCGGCACCGGTTCAGGGACAAGCAACAATCGATCCGTCGAGACGCAGGCAAGCGATTCCGCTCCCTGTAATCCGACGCCCAAGCAATACCAAACCAACTAGACGTAGGCTTTTACCTTCTCGAAGGGGCCGAACTAGTATAAAACCCTTTGTGTCCTTTGTGTGCCATGAACCCTTTCAAGCTAACCCGTGCGATGGTTCCATTATCAAGTCCGCTAAACCGGACATCTGCCGTGTTAATTCCACGACAGTTGGCGCCCACCGTGGGGCCTGCGCACGAGGGTTTCGAGTTCTTGGAAGGCGGCCTCAAGGGGTTAAAGGGCTACGCAGTCGGCCGAATGACCAAGAGTCGTCGCGGCCGGATCTACATCGACGACGCGGGTTGGGGACCGGAGGCCGATTCCATTGAATACGGGTACCGGGTCCCCTTCGGCAGCATCCAAGTCTTCATCGGCAAAATCGGTGGACCGGGACCTGAGCCGGACACCTTCCCCAACATCGTCGAGCCGGCTCAGCGTGCGAGGTCGACCCGGATTCAACCTGCCATGAAGCATGTGTTCGTTGGAGCGATTCACGGAGGACAAGCTGAGGACGGGTAGGAATCTGATGGTGCAACCGTCGTCTATTCAGATGACGAATCTTCGTCCGGGGAAACTGAATCTCTGTATCAGTTGCGGGATGGCCGGTCTGAGGGTGAGTCCGATGGAAACAGTATTCCGGGCCCCTCCGACCCGCCAAACCGGGTGGCGGTTTTCATGGCCGGTTCACAACCCCAGACGAACGGAACAACAGCGGAGGCTGGCGCAGGGGGAAGCGGTTCAAATCCCTCCGTTACTGCGGTTCTATCCACCTTGATGGAGGAGTTCGCGGCTAAGGCAGTAGAGGTCGTAGCTCCAGCAGACAAGGCGCAGCATGATGCAGTGCTTCTTCAGTTGAAGGCCCGGATCGATCAGTTAAAGGAGGATTTAAAGGCAGAAGGAGAGATGCTAGCGATAAGACAAGCGGAGTTGGATGAACAAGCTTTTCACTTAAGGATGGAACAGGCTTCCATGGAAGGGGTAAGAGGACGAAAATATCGATCCCGCCTGCCGCCGGGTTACGAATCTGCGAATTTGTTCAGAACACCGGGGGCTGGGGCCAGTAACAATCCGATCTTAAACCGGAGAAGCCCACCGGCTCGAGAGGAACCGGTTCAGCAACCCACCGCAGAGCGGGAGCGACGGATTACATCGGCGCCTTATGTTCCGGTCCCCCCGGGGCACTATTCAAACCCTGTGGATAATATCGCTGCAGCGGCAGCACGGTTGGCCGCTTTACCTGTGGAAGAAACATCCCCTGTAGCGATAGAGGCGCGCAGGGCCCAGAGGTTACTCAATACGGCGTTAATACAGCAGCAAGCGTACTCTCACAGCAGGGAAAGGTTGCATTCAACACCACGTCCCAACCGAAGTTACTCTAGACATTGGGAGGAGCCCGAAGTGTCTAGCAGCGAACGGAGGAGACATCAGCACAGGCAAGATAATCCGGCAAGGGCAGAGATGCCAGCCCCGGATCGAAACCGGCCTAGATCGGAGGCCAGGGAGGAGATCCGCCAGTCGACGCCGGTTCACACCGGCACTACGGGGACAGGAGCGACAGCGAGCGGTTTTGGGATACAGTGTCTTGTCCCGGCCCTGCGGAGCGTTAAGCTGCCCAAGGATTTCAAAGGACCTCGCAAGGTGCCTAATTACACAGCCGATTTACCGCCCGAGGCTTGGGTGGAAAGCTACGAGATGGCTATGGAGATGCTGGACGTGGATGAATCGGCTTGTGCCAAATATTTCACTATGATGCTTGAAGGAACGGCCCGGACTTGGCTAAAGGGACTTCCTCCGAATTCTATCGGATCATGGGGGGAGCTGCGTAGTCAGTTCATCAAAAATTTCAAAGATACGTGCAAGCAACCTATGTCGGTGATAGATTTAGCAGCATGCGTGCAAGGAGAGCAGGAGTCTACAGCAGCTTGGGTACGCAGAGTGGCAGAGATCTTGCACTCCTCAAACTGTATTAATCCGAGCACCGCAATTGTAACCTTGGAGAACAATTGCCGGTTTGAATCTTTGAAATTAAAACTCGGACGGCTCAAACGAGAGTGCAATGACATGGGGACTTTGATGAGTGCCTTGGTGAAGTACGGAGACTCAGATAATACCAAGTATCCGGAGCCAGAAGGAGATAAAGCGGGAAAGGCCAGCAAGACTGGTAAACCGGCGTCAGCCAATCCGATCACTTCAGGTGTGTTGGGCAAACGGAAACCGGAAAACAGCTCCGATTTTGTGGCTAATACGCAGGTTCAAGGCGGTTTTCAGGGTATTCAGCAAGGTCCCACTCGCCAGACCGGTGGAGGAAACCCGGGTTGGGAGCAGGATTTGGATCAACCCTGTGTAAAGCATAGCGGGAGAAAGGGGCCTGCACGGCACACGGCAAGAGAGTGCCTGAACCCTATGATAACGGGGAACGGCCGTTTTAATTCTTTTAACCGGCCCCCAAACGGCGGTTCAGGGCCCGGGTTGTACGGTCCGGGTTACCAAGGGAACAACTCCGGTTTAGGATATAGGGGCAATAACGGTTATCAAGGGAGCAACGGCGGTTATCAATCCCGGCCAGGCGGCCAAGGTGGTCAAGGAAACTATAATGGTCAAGGAAGCCAATCACATTATCAAGGTGGTTATCAGAGTCAGGGAAATCAATCGTATCATCAAGGCGGTTACAACAATCAGAGTAATCAGCAGCAGGGCCAAGGGAGTCACAATAACCAAGGAAATCAGCAGCAGCAGCGTCCGCAGCAACAACAGCAATCCGGGTACCAGAGTAATCCAAAGGAGTTGAGCAGCGGCCAATATCATGTTTTCACCACAAGTTTATGCAAGAGAGACCAGAAGGTTTTAAAGCGGACTGTTAATGCGGTAGAACCGGCGACGCCACAGTTTCTACGATGGTCAGAGCAGCCCATTGTTTGGAGCAGGGAGGACCACCCGTTACGGGTAGATAATCCGGGACATTTAGCCTTGGTAGTGGCACCTCAGGTGGGAGGATACCGGTTCACTAAAGTCCTCATGGATGGAGGTAGCAGTATCAATATATTATATTACGAGACTTTCCGTCGTATGGGTCTGACAGATAAACAGTTAAGGACATCAAACACAGTGTTCCACGGGGTGGTCCCAGGTAAGTCAGCTTATCCAGTTGGTAAGATTGACTTAGAAGTTACCTTTGGGGATGAGCATGATTCTAGATCGGAGATGATCACCTTTGAAGTTGTCAAAATCAAAAGTCTGTATCATGCTTTGTTTGGGAGAACGGTTTATGCTAAATTTATGGCTAGGCCATGTTATGTTTATCTGCAGCTCAAGATGCCGGGTCATAAAGGCACGATTACGGTGCACGGCAGTCGTAAGATAGCAGTAGAATGTGAAGAAGGTGATGCAGCTTATGCAGAAGCGGTATGTGCCGCGGAAGAGTTAAAATTTTATAAGGATAATGTTGATCCGGCAGACATGACTCCGCTGAAGAAGCCAACCACTGAGCATGATCCGGCTTTGAAGTTCAAATCAGCGGAAGAGACTAAGCAGGTCGATTTTGTGCCCGGAGATTCATCTAAGCAATTCACCATCAGTGCTAACTTGGATCCTAAATAGGAAAGCGCGCTCATCGAGTTCATCCGTGAGAACCGGGATATCTTTGCATGGAAGCCCTCTGACATGCCAGGTATACCGAGGGAACTCGCTGAGCACAAGTTAAATATTGATCCGAAGTTTAAACCGGTAAAGCAGTATCTGCGCCGCTTCAACGAAGAGAGGCGCAAGGCTATAGGAGAAGAAGTGGCTAGGCTTTTGGCGGCAGGATTCATAGTAGAAGTGTTTCATCCGGAATGGTTGGCTAATCCGGTGCTAGTTCTAAAGAAGAATGGGAAGTGGAGGATGTGTGTGGACTACACAGATCTCAATAAAGCTTGCCCAACTGATCCTTTTGCTCTACCTCGCATTGATCAGATTATTGATGCTACAGCAGGGTGTGAGCGGCTGAGCTTTCTGGATGCGTACTCAGGCTATCACCAGATCAAAATGGCAGTTGAAGACCAAGAGAAGACGGCATTCATAACCCCTTTTGGTGCTTTTTTCTATGTGTCTATGCCTTTTGGGCTCAAGTGTGCGCAGGCAACTTATCAGCGTTGTGTTCAGAATTGTTTGAAAGGGCAGATAGGAAGGAACGTACATGCTTACGTGGATGACATTGTGGTTAAATCAAAGGAGGAGAGGACAATGATAGAAGATCTCAGAGAAACCTTTGATAATCTTCGGGCTTACAGGATGATGCTCAATCCGGAGAAATGTGCTTTTGGTGTCCCGGCTGGTAAGCTTTTGGGATTCCTGGTCTCAAACCGGGGAATAGAAGCCAACCCGGAGAAGATCAAGGCCATCACATCTTTGATGAAACCGGCTTGCATTAATGATGTTCAGCGCATAGCTGGCCGGATCACGGCTTTGAGCCGGTTCATCAGTCGCTTAGGAGAAAAGGCGATCCCGCTTTATCAAATGTTGAAGAAAACGGACCGGTTCATTTGGAGTGATGAAGCGAATACAGCGTTTGAGAATCTGAAACAGCAACTAGTGAAGCCGCCGGTTTTAGCTGCCCCTATTGACAAGGAGCCTTTGTTACTATATGTTGCTGCAAACACACGGGCAGTTAGCGTTGCAATTGTGGTTGAGCGCAAGGAAGCAGGGAAAGAGCATCTGGTTCAGCGTCCGGTTTACTATGTGAGTGAAGTACTCATCGAGTCCAAGCAAAGATACCCTCATTGGCAGAAATTGGTGTATGGGGTGTTCATGGCGAACCGGAAGTTGAAGCATTATTTCCAAGGGCATCCGATAACTGTGGTTAGCTCGGCTCCGTTGGGAGATATAATCCAGAATAGAGAAGCAACAGGCAGAATAGCCAAGTGGGCCATTGAGCTCAGTCCACATGAATTGAAATATGTACCACGTACTGCTATCAAATCTCAGGCACTGGTGGACTTCATCAACGACTGGACAGAATTGCAGACCCCGGAGGAGAAGCCGGATCTCACTTATTGGACGATTCACCTCGGCGGTTCGAAACAGTTGGAGGGCTCAGGGGCCGGAGTGGTTTTAACTTCCCCCAGAGGTGATAAATTTTGTTATGTCCTCCGGTTGTTATTTCCTTGTACTAATAATGCAGCAGAATATGAAGCACTACTTCATGGTTTGCGGTTGGCAAAAGAGATGAATTTAAGCCGGGTTAAGTGCTTGGGCGATTCAGACCTAGTGGCACAGCAAGTTTCGGGCAAGTGGGATTCAAGGGATCCCCTCATGGCGGCTTATCGACGAGAGGTTGAAGCGATGGCAGGTTACTTCAAAGGGTATCAGGTGGAACACATAGACCGGCGGAAGAACGAAGCAGCTGACGCTTTAAGCCGGCTAGGGTCGCAACGTAAACCGGTACCACCGAACACCTTTTTGGATGAGTTGCACAATCCTTCGGTGCAAGTACCTTCAGAGGACGATCTGGCTGTTCCGGACCCAGAGGCACAGTTGGTTGCGGCAACCCATGTTATTCCGGATTGGACGTTACCTTATTTGGTATATTTAAGCTGGGGAGAATTGCCAGAGGACGAAGATGAAGCACGGCAGATAATCCGGCGTTCCAAGTCTATGACAATTGCCAATGGGGAGCTGCATCATCGTAGCACCTCTGGAGTATTTCAACGGTGTGTTTCAGCTGAGGAAGGTTGTGAGATTCTAAGGGAGATTCATGAAGGGGATTGCGGTCATCATGCCGGATCAAAATCTTTAGTGGCTAAGGCTTTCCGACATGGATTTTATTGGTTAACCGCACATGCAGATGCAGCAGACCTGGTCCGCAAGTGTGACGCTTGTCAGAAGTTCTCAAGACGTGCCCTTGTTCCGGCACAAGAACTCCGGATGATACCAATAACTTGGCCTTTTGCAACTTGGGGGCTTGACATGGTGGGTCCTTTCAAGAGATCCCAAGATCAGAAAACTCATCTACTGGTGGCAGTGGATAAGTTTACAAAGTGGGTTGAAGCGGAACCTATAAGCAAGTGTGATGCGGCAACGGCGGTTAAGTTTATCAAAAAAGTAATATTCCGGTTTGGTTTTCCACACAGCATCATCACAGATAACGGCACCAATTTATCTCAGGGTGAGATGGAAGAATTCTGTCAACGAGAGCATATTCGTTTGGATGTATCTTCTGTGGCTCACCCCCAATCCAATGGTCAAGCAGAGAGGGCAAATCAGGAGATTTTGCGTGGGATCAAGCCCCGGCTTATGACACCTTTGCAGAGAACCCCAGGGTGTTGGGTTGAAGAATTACCCTCTGTCCTTTGGAGCATTAACACTACACCAAACCGATCTACAGGTTATACACCTTTCTTCATGGTTTACGGTGCAGAAGCAGTTCTTCCAAGTGACATACGCCATGATTCCCCGAGGGTGGCGGCCTATGTAGAAGCCATCAATGAGGAGTCAAGACAAGATAGTTTGGATCGATTGGATGAAGAGCGTGACATAGCTGCAGCACGGTCGGCGATTTATCAGCAAGACCTGCGCAGATATCACAGCCGCCGGATCAGAACCAGGACATTCCAGGAGGGCGACTTGGTACTCCGGCTTATCCAAGATCAAACAGACATGCACAAACTATCCCCGCCATGGGAAGGACCCTTTGTGATCAGCAAAAATTTACACAACGGGTCGTACTATTTGGTGGACATTCGAGAGCACAAAGATTCACGGACATCAGAAGAGGAGACGAAAAGGCCATAGAACATTGCTCATCTACGGCCATATTACACTTGAGCCATAGGCTCCCATGTATCCTATGTATATATTATGAATAATGAATAAACCGGCACCTTCGGTAAACCGGGGGCTCAGCCTTCTTTTTTCCACATACATAAATTTTGCGGCAAATATCCATATCAGTTGTTATCAAAGAATCATATTTCAATGTTAGCTGGTTTTCGGAAACTAATCTTTACAGGGTATGTGAAGGAGCGGTAGAACTCACAGGAACAAAAAATCATGTCCGGTTCAGGAAGAGAAAAGCCCTAAATAAAGAAAAAGGAAAAAGAGGAATATCAGCAGCCCCTGGGGACAGTGGTTCGCCCACACCCCCTTGAATGGCTATGTTACCAATATTTGGGTTCCCTGAACAGTGGGTACGCCCACATTCAAATGATGGCCCGGCCCCTGGGGACAGTGGTTCGCCCACACCCCCTTGAATGGCTATGTTACCAATATTTGGGTTCCCTAAACTGTGGGGACGCCCACGTTTAAATGATGGCCCGGCCCCTGGGGACAGTGGTTCGCCCACACCCCCTTGAATGGCTATGATATGAGTTTTTGGGCTCCCTGAATAGTTGGTACGCCCACGTTCAAATGATGACCCGGCACCTGGGAACAGTCGGGTTCGCCCACACCCCCTTGAATGGCTATGTTATGAGTTTTTTGATGTGTTTCTTGATGTTTTTGTGTTTCATAATCTTTTTAACTAAGAGGAAGGGCTCTAGGAGTTGAATGTCTATCTAGTGTTGTAAATCTGGGTCATAAACACCAGAGAAAGTTAATCCGGCGTTCATCGTAACCCGGCTCGACTTCATAATGAGCTAACAATTGGCAGCACACAATCAGATACGAGTTACAAATTGTTGAACCGAGAAGAGAAGGGTTTATGGACAAAGTTGAGCTGAAGAGTTTCAAAGACTTATTAGAATTGATGAAGACTGATTAAGGTAATTTTAAACATCTTGCCGTTTTCAGGTATTTTGGCTACATGCAATTAAGGTATCACAGTTATTTATCAAAGGTATGCTTGTTTATTATACCAAGAGAACAAGTTAATCCGTCCAGTGGTCAAACCACTAGGACATATTTTTCATCTTTTTTATGGACAGGGCAAGAAATCCGCATCAATCAACAAGTCAGCGAAAGAGTACTTTATAAAGACCAAAAGCCGGATCACAGTGCATTAAATTTCAGCTAAAGCCTATTACAAGGCATGAAAGCCAAATAGTTGGAAGCATTGTTTATGGAATAGCAATTGTGATTACAGCAATAACATTTAAGATTCCGTTCCTCCCTGCCGGGATGATTGGCCACCATCTGGTTCCGGAACATCTTCCTCCTCGTGAAGCGGCGGGAAATCTGGTGCACGCCAATCAATCTTGGCCAAGGCACGGAAATACACTTCATCGTTGATCAACTCAGCAGGATCAATATCAGGAGCAAAAGTGTGAGGACGAACCGGCGGAGTTAAGTTTGCAACATCGTAAACCGGTCGTTCCACACGCTCGTTTTGCAGGTCATATGCTGGGTGGTATCGAGACAAATCAGCTTCCACCGCAATCTTGCTAGAAAGTGGACGCATTTCCTTTGTCAGAGCGTACAGATCCTTCTCATCAAATGCTGAACCGTCTTCCTTGGTGTCAGGAAACCCGGTTAACACTTCTGCCGGATCAATGTCTGGAACCCAAGCTTTAGCCCTTGTCAGGGCCAGAAGAGCACCTCCTCGGGCAGCCGATTTCTTCACCTCTTCAAGGCGAGTTGGCAGAATCGACAAGCTGTTCAAAGTAGCCTTGATGGTTGAAGGAGCCGGTTTACCAAAGGAGGTAGCGCTGATAATCCTTTGCGCTCCAGAGTATAGTTGCTCCACCAAAGTATAGCAGGCCTTCAGTTTCTTCCGTACATCAT
This sequence comes from Secale cereale, assembly GCA_902687465.1. Taxonomy (NCBI): domain Eukaryota; kingdom Viridiplantae; phylum Streptophyta; class Magnoliopsida; order Poales; family Poaceae; genus Secale; species Secale cereale. Next base: position 369,833,948 of record LR738711.1, read on the forward strand.
CCCCAAGATGGGAGACACGGCGTCCTACATACAACAAGAAAAGTTAAACCGGTACAAATCACAGTTTGCAAAGATAACAGACAAGAATTCAGGTTATGCTTACCAAAGATAGCAGAGGTCATCAAATCAATCTGGCATTTTAACCCGGTCAATTCTTCAGTAACCGGGTTAAGTGCTCCTTCGGCATCTTGAATACGTTTTTCGAGATCCTTCTTCTGGACTTCAAAAGCAGTCCGTTCCTCATCAAAGAACTTCTTCAAGTCTTCAGCAGTTTTTAAACTCACTTGAAGTTCTTTCTTCGCTTTTGAAGCGGCTGCCTCAGTCTCTATAAGCCGGCTTCGAAGTTCACTGTTTTCCACAGCATTCCGGTTCAGCTCAGCTTGTAGACAAAAGTTCAAAGGTAAGATTAGAAATTACAAGTCTCAAGCACACAACCAAGTTGTATACTTGACACTTGGGGGCTAATGGCAGTTGAAGCAATGCATCAGAGACAATTTTTACAAGTCTCAAGCACACAACCAAGTTGTATACTTGACACTTGGGGGCTAATGGCAGTTGAAGCAATGCATCAGAGACAATTTTTACAAGTATCAACTACATAACCAAGTTATCTACTTGATACTAGGGGGCTAATGTATGGATCAGCAGTTAAAAACTACAAAGTTCCGGATTACCTTCAATGAAGAAGATAAACCGGAACTTGGGGGCTGTTAGAAGATAAAGATGCGTCAAAACAAAGCAAAGTCAGAGCAGGAAAACTTACTTCGTATTTCTCTCTCATCAAGTTTACTAAGCTGGCTTCATAGTCCCGGCTGCTGTGGAGCCGGCTCAAATATCCGGAATAAATGTCTTGAGCACTCATACTCGAAAGACTGGATATGTCCGTACTCCACTTCCCCTTTTCCTGAGTTACTTTCTCCGCTTTAGCAGTATGTTTTGCTAAAACGGTGGGTTTGGCTGGCGCAACATAAGCAGCGCCAGTAACCACAACGTCAGGGGAAGTGGGTGCATTAGGAGGAGTAACTTGAGCTTGAGCCGGATCAGGAGACCCCGGGTTAACTTGAGGAGAACTAACCCGGGCCGGACTTGGTGGATCTTGGGCAGCATCAGTGGCAGGAGTATCAAGAACAGGTTCTTGAACCGGAGTGACAGGGGTACCTTCAGGAGGGATAGCTGTTGGCGGCTCAATTACTGGTTCATCAGCAGAGGGATCAACAGCAGGCTTATTCGCCTTGGCCTTCTTGCTAGGTTTCGGTTTACTGGAAAGATAAGCAAAATAAGTTAGCACTATAAAGGGAAGGAGCGTCATAAACCGGAAATGGTGAAGAGAATTACCCCGGGACGGTCTTTAGAGGAGGAAGCTGTGTAGCGGTTGATTCGCCAGAAGAGGACAGTGGAGTTTCCTGATAATCAGGATCAGTCGGTTTAAGTGGTTTTCTGATAAGACCGGCCTTGGGGTGAAGAAGGGTTGGAGAGAGTATCACCTCAGCGCGGCGCTTTCGAACCGGAATCAATGAGATTCCAGAAGATTCCACTGCTAAGCCACTATGGCGAGTGGTCCGGCGCAAAGCTTCGTGCTGTTGTTTCTTCAAAGTAAAATTGGGATCCAACTTAGCATAAGGATGAGAAAATTGATACTTTCTAACATTCCGACGGCTCTTTTGAGGAGGGGGTTCTGAATCGGAAGAAATAAGGGTTACCTCAATCTCTGCCGGGTTATCACCTTCGAGTGGATCCTGTGAAAAAGGCATCATTAGATATATGAACAAGTATATAAAAGCAAAATGTAAACCGGAGTAAGGCGTACCTCGGAGTCCGGATCATCATCCTCAGAAGGAGAACCGGCGTCAACGGCTGCTTTCCTTTTCTTATTTGCAGGAGTTTTTCGGCGAGCTTGCCTTGCAGGTTTTTCCTGAGGTTTCCTCCTCCAGAAAGGATCATCAGCCTAAATGAAAAAAGCAAAGGAAAGTAAAAGACGGTTCAAAAAGGACGGTTTATAAAGTACAAGTTAAAGACACTTACTTCAGGCAGCTTATTCTTCTTGAAGTATGGGGCCAAGCCAACTCTAGTGCAGTCTGTTAGAGCGGGATTGACAATTTTCTTGGCCGATTCAATTACTTCCGATTCAGACAACTTCTCCTTAGAAAACCTCTGAGGATCATCCGATTTACCGGAATAATTGCACATCAAATCAGGGCGCCGGCTTAAGGGAAGGATACTCCATGATAACCAGCAGCGAAGGAAATCTGTGCCGATCAGGCCATTGGCCATGAAAGCTCTCAGCTTGGAGAGTTGAGGAGAAAACTGGATCCGTTCAGCAGCACTTAATCGTTGTGGCAAGGGGTGATTTGCCGGGATACGAGTTTCACGATAACCCGGCAAAGGGTTTTCACCTTCAGGAGATGTGTCTACGCAGTAAAACCAGGACTTGTTCCAGTCCTTAGGATGAGTGTGCAGGGAGGCGTGAGGAAAAACTGCATCCCTTCTTTTCTGAATGCTAATCCCGCCAAGCTCTTGATGAGGCCCGCTGGTGAACTCAGTACGCCGGTTTGCATGGAAGAAATCCCGGAATAAATCAA
>LR738711.1:369837018-369920943 GCA_902687465.1 Secale cereale
GGGGAGAAACCTCTGGAAATATGGTCCAGAAATACGATAACTTCCCCGGATCTAGGAGTGGGAGGGCACTCGTTACCCGGGGCGCGCCATTTTAGCTCGGCCCGAGGCCCTAAGGTGCCGATGCTCGACAGTTTGACTAAGTCTTCCTCAGTTACGACAGAGCGTACCCAATCACACGAAACATACTGTTTAGCCATTTGAGCAAACTGCTGACGAAAAGAAGAATACATAAACCGGATTATGAACATGCAACGATCCGGGACTTATACATATTGTGCAGTGGAGAGAACAGAGAACTTGCTGGCATAGTTAAACCGGTAATCATAATACAAGTTATATCATTTCCGGTTTAAAATGGCAGTTGAAGAGGAATAGTTAAGTCCTTGCATCAGTTTACATAGTTTCCGGTTTATGACATGACGATCTAAACCGGAGCATACTTAGCAGATCTATTGAAGAGAAAAACAGGTTTTCAACGCATTGCTAAGGAGGAATAGATCTGAGCATAATGAGATAAAGAAACGAAAATTACACGGGAAATCTACAGAGGTCCAATTCAGAGCAGATGAGCTTACAGGATGTGCATAAGAATGAGACCTAAAGCAGGCAACAGCAGAAATAAAAACGGCAAGATCTAAAGTACCTGATGCATCTACAGCAGAATAGAAATGGAAGAAGATCAGAAAAGTAAAGATACTACGGAGTTGCAGGTTTCAGAGAAAGAACATTATGAAGCTCGCGGAGAACTCTAATGGCGGAACGAATAAAACTATAAGGTCACTATGACAAAGATCTAATCTGATGCTAAGCGAGAGACCTACGGACTAGGGTTTAAAGGTTACTAAATCTCTATAAGAAAGATATCTACAAGGAGACGAAGCTTCATCAGAAGCCCTAATGGCGGAAGAACACCAGCAAGGCAATGGCGGATATAGATCTACAATGAGGAGAATAAACATACCAGGGACAGCGGGAATCGGTGGCGGAGAGGATCTGGACGAGTCAGGTTGATGCAGCGGCCTGAGGAGCTCTTGATCCGACGAGACGATGGCGGCGCTCCGAGCTCGGGATCTAATGGAGTTCTTGCGGGTCAGGTAGCGGAAGGAGGAAGAAGACGCGAGAAGGAAGAATGAGGAGGGGCGGCACTATTTATAGACAGAGAGGCAGATATGAAGCGACAGGTGCGGTAATCAAGGGAGAAAAATCGGATAAAGATCCGTTGAACGCCTCGATTCTCGGGATAACCATTAAAAACAAACTACAGTACAACTCGCGGCATTAAATGCGGAGATGATGTCATTGTCAGACTTTAATGATTTTGGAGGATGACGTCAGAGCCGGTTTAAAAAAGATGAAGACAGAAGAGAAATTGCAGGGGACGATGGAGATTGATATGAACAAGTTCAAATCATTCTGGGGCCTAATGTCAGGGATATGGTTAATAGGTATAAACCGGATATTGTAAACCGGCTTAGTTATATCGTATTTGGTTTATTATTTTAGTAGAGATTACGGCCCATGAGATTTCAAGGCCCATGTATAGAAATACGGTTTGTAAACCGCCAAAGAGATGTAACTTGAGGGATAAGAAAGAAAGGGCAGAGACCGAGGCGGACACGATTATGAGCCGGCCTCGGGACTCTGTAAATCGGACCAGGCGTCACCTCTATATAAAGAGATGACCCGGCACCGGTTCAGGGACAAGCAACAATCGATCCGTCGAGACGCAGGCAAGCGATTCCGCTCCCTGTAATCCGACGCCCAAGCAATACCAAGCCAACTAGACGTAGGCTTTTACCTTCTCGAAGGGGCCGAACTAGTATAAAACCCTTTGTGTCCTTTGTGTGCCATGAACCCTTTCAAGCTAACCCGTGCGATGGTTCCATTATCAAGTCCGCTAAACCGGACATCTGCCGTGTTAATTCCACGACACATATTGAAGTTCGTCACCATTTTATTCGTGATCATATTGCCAAGGGTGACATTAATCTTAAGCATGTTCGTACTGACAAACAACTTGCTGATATCTTTACAAAACCTCTTGATGAGAAGGTGTTTTGTCTCTTAAGGAGTGAGTTGAACATCATTGATGCTTCAAACTTGGAGTGATAACTCCATTGATGCATGCAAGGCATGAGCCCTCTTGACTAATCCTTGATATTTCTCTTAAAATGATGATCATATGTCTTGGACACATTTGCCTCCTTGTATTGCATCTAACTCCTTGCAGGTACTTGGAAGATCTACATTCCACAAGATTACCACACACTCAATTCATGAGTAGTCTTGTCATTGACCAAGTATCTAGCCCTTTGGGATGTTGAGTTCAAGGAACAAAATTCCACATATCCTTTTTGACATCTTATACATCTAGTATTTCACTCTTGTCATCTTGGATATCCTCGAGTATTTCCTTGCTTGCCTAACCCATGTAGGAAGATGAACTATACAAGTGGAAATGGCGCTCCAACTTCACATTCAATGAGCACCTACATCGAGCTTACCTACATGAGCAAAGCATCAACAAGCCCAAGGTATGTTCTTCACATCTTTAAGGAGCTTTACTCAAAGTCATGAGTACAAGCAGCTTCATAAGATGTGATCACATCAAATGCTTAATCAAAAAATGGCAACCCCATTTTGAGCTTAAATGATGAGTATGACCTATGATCAAATGTCTTCATTTGACTCCTAAGTCAACATACTCAAACATAGGTGACCTTGTCGCCGACCTTTATCTAGATGAAGTACATATGCTTTTGGAGTCTTTCTGTTTTCTCTTATGTTCTCTCATTGAGCTTTCTTTACAAAAAAAAAACTTCATCTAGGAATCTTTTTTTATTTCTTTTCTTATGTCTTTTGTGAATATCCTTCTGGCTCTGATTAATTCCCCGAAAATCTTTTACAAATTCATTGCAAATCTTTTGAAACATTCCTCGCAAAGTGAGCTGAATTATTTCTGTATTTCCTTGGAATTAAACTCGGCGTCACCGATTTATTTATTTCGGTCTAACCGAAAAGGGTCTACCCTAACTCAGTTCGGTGTCACTGATTTATTTCCTCCAGGATATCATCTCCTGCAGCTCCACTCATTGTTTCTTTATGCATGTTCCTATTTGCCCTGTTGTGATTCTTAAGGATCCCACTTCTTTCTTTCCATCTTTCCTAACCTTCCTAGTTTGCTGTCCTTTTCGGCACTTGATGTCAAAGGGGGAGAAGACTTAGGGGGAGTAGGGGAGAAGAGAAGACTTAGGGGGAGAAGAAAAGCAATCTTATCTTAAGGGGGAGAGAATCACATCAAAGCTTTGTCGTCTCTTACATTGGACATCATTCTCTTTTTGCATCATTCTTTTGATTTTGCTGTTTCCATCACATCCCTGTTCTGAGAGAACTCAAAGGGAGAGGAATCTTCACAATTGATATCTCTATGGAAAGCAAAATCTCTCATAATTCATTGAAAATCTTTTAGTTTCGGAGACATGTTTGCTGATTCAAGCCTGTGCTCAATATGAGACACTCTTTATACATGGCATCCCTGGCTTGGTACTCTTGATGTTCTTGCAGTTGGTTGAAGGAATACTCTTGTGTTATCTAACCTTGTTTTCTCAAGTTTATCCCTTCAGGTATAATATCAAGGAACCTCAAGGTAAGTATATGCACCTTGCAGAATGTGCATGATGGTGACTTGCTTGTAAATACTTGTTTGCAAGAAATCACCATGCACATATGCATGATCACTCACTTCTTTTCATCTGCTCTGATGCATATAGCCAAGCTACATGTAGCACATCTTGCTTATCTCTCTTGTGTGCTTGTGGTAGTCCAAAACCATAATCTATGAAAATATTGCACACTTGTAGGGGGAGCCTGTGTACTACATGCTTGTCAAAGCTTTCGTGACAATTCTGTCTTTCTTTCAATAAGCTTTGATGTCTTGTTTAGTGTGTTTTTAGTGTGTTGCCATCAATTACCAAAAAGGGGGAGATTGAAAGCACATTTGCTCCCTGGGTGGTTTTGGTAATTAATGACAACATACTTTGTGGTTGGACTAATGCTTTTATCAAGTATGTTTCAGGAAATCCAATCACATTGGCTATGGTAAAAGGACTGAAGAAGTGGACCCCTCAAAATGCTAAGGCAAGCATTGGCAAAAGCTCAAGACTCCATTTTTGGTTTAGTGATCAAAGATCACATTGAGTCCATAAGAAAAGCCAATACTATTAAAAGGGGATGAGGTTGTGTTGATGATCTGGTTGCTCAAGTGCTTAGTGATTTAGCTCCTTCAACTATCAGCAACTTTCACTACTATATACACTCATAAGTAATCTCGGACAAACCGATTCTTCCAAATCAGTCCCACCGAGATGAACCACCTCAGCCATAAGCCAAACCCTAGAAAAATCGGTCAATCCGAGTTTGTGTTCGGTCTCACCGAAACACAGGCTGCCAACCTTCTGTAACCATTTGACATCATTTCGGAATAACCGAGATTGCATTTTTGGTCTCACCGAAATTGGCAAGCACCTGTCTTGGCTCAAATCGGTCTCACCGAGATTGCATTTTCGGTCCCACCGAAACTGGCAAGTTCCTGTCTTTAACTCAAATCGGACCAACCGAGATGGTCTTTTCGGTCCCACCGAAAACCCCAACGTTCACTATATTTGAACTTTCGGTCTGACCGAGTTTCCACTTCGGTCTAACCGAGATTGCTCAATTATGTGTGTAACGGTTGGATTTTGTGTGGAGGCTATATATACCCCTCCACCCCCTCTTCATTCGTGGAGAGAGCCATCAGAAAGAACTACCACTCCTACCTTACACTTTCTGAGAAGAGAACTACCTACCCTTGTGTTCAGATCAAGTTACTCCATTCCTATCATATGAAACTTGATTTCTAACCTTCCCAAGTTGCTTTCCACTCAATCCTTTCTTCCACCACAGCCAAATCAGTGAGGAGAGTTGAGTGTTGGGGAGATTATCATTTGAAGCACAAGAGCAAGGAGTTCATCATCATCTACCACATCTATTACCTTTTGGAGGGTGGTGCCTCCTAGATTGGTTAGGTGTCGCTTGGGAGCCTCCGTCATCGAGATGTGGAGTTGAACCAAGAAGTTTGTAAGGGCAAGGAGATCACCTACTTCGTGAAGATCTACCCCGAGTAAGGCTAGCCCTCCGTGGGCGTAGGCCATGATGGAATAGACAAGGTTGCTTCTTCGTGGACCCTTCGTGGGTGGAGCCCTCCGTGGACTCGCGCAGCCGTTACCCTCCGTGGGTTGAAGTCTCCATCAACGTGGATGTACGATAGCACTTCCTATCGAACCACGGGAAAAAACATTGCGTCTCCAAATTGCGTTTGATCTTCTCCACTTCTCTTTACTACTTGTGCAATTTACTTTCCGCTGCCCATACTCTAGAATTGCATGTGTAGTGTGCTACTTGACTTGTGTGTTGTGCAAAACCTGCCAAAATCTGTCCTTGATAAAAGACAGAATTTTTATCTTGTCGAGTAGTCTAATCACCCCCCTCTAGACACTCTCACCTTCTTCGATCCCTCGACCTGCTACCTTTCAAAGATGCATGATGGCTATATTCTTTGACTTTTGTGAAAAGACTGTTGAAGTGTTCATGGATGATTTCTTCGTTTACGGAACTTCTTTTGATGATTGCTTAAGCAACCTTGCTCGAGTTTTGCAGAGATGTGAAGACACTAACCTTGTCTTGAATTGGGACAAGTGCCACTTTATGGTTAATGAAGGCATTGTCTTGGGACATAAAATTTCTGAAAGAGGTATGGAAGTTGACAAAGCTAAGGTTGATGCTATTGAAAAGATGCAATGCCCTAAGAATATCAAAGGTATATGAAGTTTCCTTGGTCATGCCGGGTTTTATAGGAAGTTCATTAAGGACTTCTCCAAAATCTCCAGGCCTCTGACTAATCTTTTATAGAAAGATATTCCTTTTGTCTTTGATGATGATTGTCTAGAAGCATTTGAAATACTTAAGAAAGCATTGATCTCTGCACCTATTGTCCAGCCTCCTGACTGGAATTTACCCTTTGAGATTATGTGCGATGCTAGTGATTATGCTGTAGGAGATGTTCTAGGGCAAAGAGTTGATAAGAAATTGAATGTTATCCAGTATGCTAGTAAAACTCTAGATAGTGCCCAAAGAAATTATGCTACCACTGAAAAAGAATTTTCAGCAGTTTTGTTTGCTTGTGATAAATTTAGACCCTATATCGTTGATTCTAAAGTAACTATTCACACTGATCATGCTGCTATAAAATACCTTATGGAGAAGAAAGAGGTTAAACCTAGACTCATTAGATGGGTTCTCTTACTGCAAGAATTTGACTTGCATATTATTGATAGAAAGGGGGCTGAGAACCCCATAGCAGATAACTTGTCTACGTTAGAGAATATACTTGATGACCCACATCCTATTGATGATAGCTTTCCTGATGAACAACTAGATGTCATAAGTACTTCTCGTACTGCTCCATGGTATGCTGATTATGCTAATTATATTGTTGCTAAGTTTATACCTCCTAGCTTCACTTATCAGCAAAAGAAAAAGTTCTTTTATGATTTGAGACATTACTTTTGGGATGATCCACATCTTTATAAAGAAGGAGTAGATGGTATTATTAGACGTTGTGTACCTGAGCATGAACAGGAACAGATCCTACGCAAGTGCCACTCCGAAGCCTATGGAGGACACCATGCGGGAGACAGAACTGCACACAATGTATTACAATCCGGTTTTTATTGGCATACTCTCTTCAAGGATGCCCGTAAGTTTGTCTTATCATGTGATGAATGTCAAAGAATTGGTAATATTAGTAGATGTAAAGAAATGCCTATGAATTATTCACTAGTTATTCAACCATTTGATGTTTGGGGCTTTGATTATATGGGACCTTTTCCTTCCTCTAATGGGTACACACATATTTTAGTTGCTGTTGATTACGTTACTAAGTGGGTAGACGCTATTCCAACTAGTAGTGCTGATCATAACACCTCTATTAAGATGCTTAAGGAAGTTACATTTTCGAGGTTTGGAGTCCCTAGATACCTAATGACTGATGGTGGTTCACACTTTATTCATGGTGCTTTCCGTAAGATGCTTGCTAAGTATGATGTCAACCATAGAATTGCATCACCTTATCACCCACAGACTAGTGGTCAAGTAGAACTAAGTAATAGGGAGTTGAAATTAATCTTGCAAAATACAGTTAATAGGTCTAGAAAGAATTGGTCCAAGAAACTAGATGATGCATTATGGGCCTATAGAACTGCATACAACAATCCTATGGGTATGTCTCCATATAAGATGGTATATGGAAAAGCTTGTCACTTACCTCTTGAGCTAGAACATAAGGCATATTGGGCTATCAAAGAGCTCAATTATGATTTTAAACTTGCCGGTGAAAAGAGGCTATTTGATATTAGCTGTCTCAATGAATGGAGAACCCAGGCCTACGAGAATGCCAAGTTATTTAATGAAAAAGTTAAAAGATGGCATGACAAAAGGATACAAAAGCGTGAATTCAACGTAGGTGATTATGTTTTGCTATTCAACTCTCGTTTAAGATTTTTTTTTGCAGGAAAACATCTCTCCAAGTGGGAGGGACCTTACGTTATCGAGGAGGTCTATCCTTCCGGTGCTATAAATATCAACAACTTTGAAGGCACAAATCCGAAGGTGGTGAATGGTCAAAGGATCAAACATTATATCTCAGGTAATCCTATAAATGTTGAAACTAATATTATTGAAACCATAACCCCGGAGGAATACATAAGGGACACTTTCCAGAACGATTCAGCCTCTGAAAAGGAAGAGGTACATGATACGGTAAGTAAACCGACTCCAAAACAGTTCTAAAGGCAATTTTTCTCCGTTTTGGAATATTTAGAAAAATAGAAAAATAAACCACACTCCGGAACAGACACGAGGTTTCCTCGAGGGTAGGGGCGCGCCCCCCTTCCCAGGGCGCGCCCCCTGCCTCGAGGGCACCCCGTGTGTCCCCTGAACTCCGTTTTCTTGTGGGTTACTCCTTTCGTTCGGAAAAAAATCATTATATACACTCCCGAAGGTTTTGACCTCTGTATCACGCAGAATTCCTCTGTTTTCATTTCGAGCTGCTGTTTTTGACAGATCCAGATCATCATGGCGTCCTCCAACACCCCCAAGGACACGTTCTTCGAGAAGGTCATCAACCGCTCTTGCGGAGGTGCTGCACCACCCCAAAACCATGGAGTTGCATGAGGGGGTGCCGCACATCTGTGATGTGGAGGGGCCGAGGAGGACCGGAAGCGTGGAGACAAGACTCGAAGCAATGGAGCAACAAGTTTTCATGTGCCAAGATATGGTGGAATGAGATCTTGACGCCAACCACATGCTGATCTCGGAGCTTGCCAACAACCTGAAGATGGACTCAAGGATCTTCGGAGAAGCCATCTCCAATCTTCAAGAGAAGATCGATCACCTCCAAGCCCAGATCTATGACCTGCGAAACCAAAACTGTGAGTATGAATATAGATTCAAGAACATGAGTTTGGCTGCGGATTTGAGTATCCCGGAGACTCGATCATCCTTCTATGATGGTGAGCCCATGCCTTAGAAGAACAACATGCCTACATCATCTACAACTCCATCATCACCAACCCCGAAGAAGGAGACATAACCATATGGGTATGGGCACTCCCCTTGGAAACTGCCAAGCTTGGGGGAGTGACCCCGGTATCGTATCACCATCACCCCTATCTTTACCGTTTTACTTAGTTCGATCCTTTTGGTAGTATCTTGATCTATTAGAATAAAGTTGGCATGATCTAGTTGTGAGCTTTATCCTTTGTAATCGAGTCCGTGAGCTATATAATAAAGATTAGTGTTGAGTCAAGGGCTTGGTTCCCTCACTTGGGTCATGATAAAAAGAAAGAAAACAAAAAGAGTATCAAAGAGATATCGATCTTACGGAAGTAATGACTTCACATACAAGAGTATGATAAATAAAAGTTGTTGGGAGGTGACAAACATAGTTTTGGTCATCGTTGCAGTTAATGGGAAGTAATAAAGGAAGAGAGGCTTCACATACAAATATACTATCTTGGACATCTTTTATGATTGAGAGCACTCATTAAAGTATGACATGCTAAAGAGTTGATGTTGGACAAGGAAGACAACATAATGGGTTATGTCTTCTTATATCCGAAATAAAGTATATTGTCATGGATCTTCCAACATGTTGAGCTTGCCTTTCCCCCTCATGCTAGCCAAAACTCCTCGCACTAAGTAGAGATACTACGTGTGCTTCCATATATCCTTAAACCCAGTTTGAGTCCACCATAACTACCTATGGATTGAGAAAGATCCTCCCAAATAAGTTGTCATGTTGTAAACCGGCTAAAATATGTAAGTTTTATTAGTGTGGGAGAAATTAGCTTTATACGAGCTTGTGATATGGAAGTAATAAAAGCGGTAGACTGCATAATAAAGGTCCTTATCACAAGTGGCAATATAAAGCGAAGTTCTTCTATGCTAAGACTTTGTGCATCCCACCATAAAAACACATGACAACCTCTGCTTCCCTCTGCGAAGGGCCTATCATTTATTCTTGTCTTATAACTGTCTAGGTGAAATCCACCTTTCCTTTTTCAATTTATCCTTTAGCAAGCACATTGTGTTGGAAAGATCCTGACATATATACCCACTTGGATGTAGGTTTTCATGTTCTATTACTGTTGACGTTACCCTTGAGTTAAAAGGTTGGGAGGCAACACCATCAGCCCCTATCTTTCTTTGTGTCCGATTAAAACTCCATAAACATAAGTATTGCGTGAGTGTGAGCAATTGTGAAAGACTATATGATAGTTGAGTTTGTAGGCTTGCTGAAAAGCTCTTATATTGACTCTTTCCGATGTTACGATAAATTGCAATTGTTTCAATGACTGAGACCAAAGTTTGTTAGTTCCCAATGAAGTTTATGATGCTTACTTGATATTGTGGATGAATTGTTACTTTAACATAATTATCATATGACTATATTTATATAAGTTGCTGTTATGAGAATGATCATGATGCCCTCATGTTCGTATTCTATTTTTATCGACACCTCTATCTCTAAACATGTGGACATATTTTTCGATATTGGCTTTCGCTTGAGGACAAGCGAGGTCTAAGCTTGGGGGAGTTGATACGTCCATTTTGCATCATGCTTATAAGTTGATATTTATTGCATTATGGGCTGTTCATACATGTTTTGACACAATACTTATGCCTTTTCTCTCTTATTTTACAAGGTTTACATGAAGAGGGAGAATGCTGGCAGCTGGAATTCTGGGCTGGAAAAGGAGCAAACTCTGGAAACCTATTCTGCACAACTCCAAAAGCCTCGAAACTCCATAGAACATTTTTTCGGAAAATATAAAAAATATCTGGTGGAAGAAATCTACGAGGGGGGCCATTGGCTGGCCTCGAGGGTGGGGGCGCGCCCCCTGCCTCGACGGCTAGCAGGTGGGCCCCAGGTGCCCATCTTCTCCTATATGAAGTGTTTTGACCTGGAAAAAATTAGAGGGAGGCTTTCGGGAGCAGATGCCGCCATCTCGAGGCGGAAACCAATCTAGGGCTCCGGCAAAGCTGTTCTACCGGGGATAATTCCCTCCCGGAGGGGGAAATCATCACCGCCGTCATCACCAACAACTCTCCCATCTTGGGGAGAGCTATCTTCATCAACATCTTCACCAGCACCATCTCCTCTCAAACCCTAGTTCATCTCTTGTATCCAATCTTTGTACCTAAACCTCAGATTGGTACCTGTGGGTTGCTAGTAGTGTTGATTACTCCTTGTAGTTGATGCTAGTTGGTTTATTTGGTGGAAGATCACATGTTTAGATCCATTATGCATATTAATACCCCTCTGATCATGAAAATAATTATGTCTTGTGAGTACTTGTTTTTGTTCCTGAGGACATGGGAGTAGTCTTGCTATTAGTAGTCATGTGAATTTGGTCTTTGTTCGATATTTTGATGAGATGTATGTTGTCTATCCTCTAGGTGGTGTCATGTGAACGTTAACTATATGAAACTTCACCATTATTTGGGCCTAGAGAAAGGCATCGGGAAGTAATAAGTAGATGATGGGTTGCTAGAGTGACAGAAACTTAAACCCTAGTTTATGCGTTGCTTCGTAAGGGCTGATTTGGATCATATGTTTCAGGCTATGGTTAGGCTTACCTTAATACTTCTTTGGTAGTTGCGGATGCTTGCATTAGAGGTTAATCATAAGTGGGAGGCTTGTCCAAGTAAGGGCAGCACCCAATCACCTGTCCAGCCACATACCAAATTATCAAAGTACCGAACGCGAATCAGATGATCGTGATGAAAACTAGCTAGACGATAATTCCCATATGTCCTCGGGAGCGCTTTACCTTGCATAAGAGTTTGTCCACGCTTGTCCTTTGCTACAAAAAGGATTGGGCCACCTTGCTGCACCTATTTAATTTTACCTTTTGTCACTTGCTACCTATTATCCTATCACAAAACTATCTGTTACCTATAATTTCAGTGCTTGCAGAAAATACCTTACTGAAAACTGCCTATCATTTCCTTCTGCTCCTCGTTGGGTTCGACACTCTTACTTACCAAAAGGACTGCGTTAGATCCCCTACACTTGTGGTTCATCACTCCACGGGCTATTGTTCATCCACCTTCTACTGCCTCACTCCAGCCTCGACGGGCTACTGTTCATCCATCGTCGACTTCCTCCAGCCTCCACCTGCTACTATTCATCCACCATCAACTTTCTCCCGCCTCCACCAGCTACTGTTCACCACGGGGTCCTGTTCATCTAGCCTCCACCGGCTACTGTTCGACAAGCCCTCCACACGGTGGGTCATGTTCAACCAGTCCTCCACGGGGTCATGTTCATCCACCCCCAACCGGCTCGGGTGTGTGGGGACCTCCTCTTGATCGGGGTCCTGCTCATCCAGCGGCAACGGTCTCTCCTACCACGGGGTCCTGTTCATCCAACCCCCATAAGGAACTGTTCATCCAACCCCAACAACGGTCAGTGTTCATCAAGAGGCAGCAGCAGGTTTGATCAGCTTGAGTTAGGAGCAGTAGGGAAGGAATCGCTCGGGTTCAGTTAACAGCCTGCGATCATTCACTCTGGTTCAGTAACGTAGCTAGTGCAATCAGTTTGATTCAGTAAGCGAATGCCTCGCTCGAGTTCAGATAGAGCCCAACGCCTCGCACATACACGCGACATGTATGAGAGAAACTCGCAAACCTCCGTGCATCGCTCCGCCCCGAACACCCATCATAACCGGGAACTCCGCAAAAATATTCTCGTCAGCGCTTCTACCATGATTTTTTACGTCTTGGACGGCCCAAAGATTGTCATGCAAGTGCGTCCTCGGCCCGCCCCAGATGATAAACCCATTTTCTGTCTTGATTTTTTGTCATAGAAGTAGGAGCCCACCACATCTATGATGATACGTGTTTTTCTCACAATTATCGTCATAGAAGTGTCATAAGCATGACAGAAAAAAAATCGTTCGACCCGAAATGTCACAGATGTGTCTCTTTTGTAGTGACCATGGATGAAGATTCCCTTATAAAGATCGTAAATCGCATGGACTTCCTCACCATCGCAAGACTTGGTGTTTCCTGAACCTACTACTTCATAACACTAGTGCGTAAACATGCTAGTGACAAGGTGATGCTGGGTGGTCTTCCATGTGTCCTTGAGGAACACGTTTACAGGTGGGCCGGTCCAGTGCATCATGGATGAAGAGGCAGGATTACGATTGTACGATTTTGTCACAGGATAAGTGTCGTGGAGGAACACGATCCCTTATGGGGTCATCGTCCCCTTGTGGTTCGGCAAGGGGGAAGCTCATGTCAGGACCCCGATCCTAAGTCACACCGATCTAGCTTGTAACAAATCATATCACTTTGCGGCCTCACGCACGGTATCCCCACGGGTGCCACCTTACCTGGCCCGGGACCATTTGTGCATTTTGGGACACGTATATGATAGTGTCGCAAGCATCCATATGACAGAGAACCCGGGCCGACATGGCTAGTTATAAACCAAAAGTGGCACTAAATTACAGAGACATGCATCCATGACCCAGCAACGAACGTGTCAGTCATCAACGTATGAACCCAAGTCGTAGCAAGCTACATGGACTTAAAGGAACAACGCGTGACATTTCCCCTAAGGGACAGACACAGGAACGAAGAAGGACGCATGTCGGCCAGCCTACATGTTCCGGAGCAGTAGCAAGCTACCAAGGCTCAGTGGAAGCACTAGGAGGCATTTCCCTGTAAGATAGGCTACCAAAGGTAAATAACTAGGTGTCGGATCCCACACATACCAAGCATATCAATCATACACACAATATGCTCAATATGTGCAAATACAACATTGCATCACAACAGAACTCTATGACTCAAAGTACTTTATTTAAGAGGCTCCGAAGAGCCATACATAACATATCCATACAGGTAGGGGTCACATGACCCAACAATCAAGTCATACAATCGTACAAGCACAAGCGGAAGCTAACATGTCTGAGTACAGACAACTTGGAAATAAAACAGGCTTGGTTTAGCCTGACTATCTACAAGGCCCTTCACAAGCTTAGGATCTCCGTCTGGGTAACAAGCTACTCGTCGACGTCAACGTCTCTGTAAAACCCATCATAAGGGGCAGGGTTCTCCTCTGCAATAGTAATTAAGCAAACATGAGTACAAAGGTACTCAGCAAGACTTACAACAGATCCTATCATACATGCATCATTATCAACAACGGTAGTGGAGTTCATAGCAGCAAGCCTGCTTTGACTCTTGGCTAACCTATACTACAACTCTCAGCAGACTGCAAGATAAGACTATGTACACGAGTCCTCTACTCACCACAACAATACACCACCGTGGATCCTCTTCCGTCATCCTATGGAAGGGCCATCCACGGCACTCACACTTGTCTTGGGGCTTTTAGTAGTATGCATCAACTTCTCTATGAACTGTATAAGTAACCAAGTGGTCCGTACCGCGAACAACAGCTATTCGAATAGATTGGTAACCCTGCAGGGGTTTACTTCTTCACACATGTTTGCACCAATTAGCGTCTGCACACGACATGTGCTCGGCAGACTTCAAGCGAAAGCCGACGTGGGTGTAGACCACGACCTAACCAACCACTCAAGTCTCTCGCCCAGGTTTATCGCCTATTTGGGTTCCATCCGCGGGGATATCCGGTCGGGGTGTCGCTCACGGCCCCAAATGATGTGTACAGGGTTTCCGAGTCACCAATCGGGCGACCGGTACACCGTGCCACGTACCTGCCGCATCACAGCCCACCCCGAGGGTCAGCGCTGTGCACGACCACCAGTAAACTACAAACACCAGAAACTAGTTGCAACTCCTGGACAGAGGACAAGGGCAGTCAATAAGTCGAGCGGGGTCATATTTCAGGGCCCAATGTGTGGTAGTAGCTGTAACTTGAACCACACATACAGATCTCGGGTCCTATGGACGGTTCCAATGAAACAACCCACCATGTACTCCTACATGGCCTTTCATCGATACCTTTACCAAACATGTCCACACTTCCCTCTCTTTATGGAGCATGGTCATTTCACTCTGATTCATCACCCAGATAAACCAGACTTGACACAACTCTAAGCATAGCAGGCAACATAAACAAATAGCATGGTGGAACACAGATCACATGGCCCAATCAACTGCTACACATGCTAGTGGGTTTCAACTATTTACTATGGCAATCACAGGTCATGCAAAGGAATAGGGTTCAACTACCGCAGGAAGTAGCATTTCACACGATGTTGCCTTAATGTAGTAAAAGAGAGCAGGAGCAAGAAGATGGGTTTGTATCGGAATGATCAATGGGTTGCTTGCCTGACAGAGTGGTTCTCGGGTACTGCTCTTCAGTTGGATACGCAGAAGTATCCTCAAGAGCAGGACCTACCACGGAGAACACCGACGATACAATCAATGTACAAACAAATGCAACAATATGATGCATGCTAATGACATGGCAAGATGAATGTGTTTTGGGCTAATGCAACTATAAACAGAAAGGTTTGAGCTCATTTGAATCACAGATTCAAATTTATACCCAAACTATTATTTATTAAAGTGCATTATCATGTTTTAATGTGAACAGCAAGGTTAACTTGCTCAAACATGCATGAAACTAGTTCCATTGGAAAGATTGGATTTTTTTGATCAATTTTCATATATAAAACTTTTCCATCAGAGCTACTATTGAATTTATATGATTTTTTGAAGTTTAAAGCATTTTCTAGAATTTCCTGAATAGTTTTAAAACAATTAATCCCATAAAAGCATTTACTGCATCAGCATGATGTCTGCGTGACGTCAGCAAGTCAACAGGGAGGCCCAGGTCAAACATGACCAGTGAGACCCACTGGTCAGTGTCATAGTTAGTTAACTAAGTAATTAGGATTAGTTTAGGCACTAACCTAGGTTTGACTAACAGGCAGGGCCCACAAGTCAGTGACCCAGAGGAGTCAAACCCCTGGTCAAACTGGGTTGACTCGCCGGCGTTTAGCCGCCGGCGAGGCCAGACGCGGCGGTGGGGTGCGGGATTCGTGCTCCGGCGACCAAATCGACGATGGAGCATGTCTACGTGATGCTGATGAAGTGCCGCAGCGAGTGGTGGTGGTGGTTGGCCTCGTGGTCGCCGGAAACGACGCCGACAACGAGTCCAGCGGCTGCTGGAGCTCGGGTGAGCTCGGGCTAGTCGCTAGATGGCACGACGAGGCTCGTGGTGAGGTGCTCTAGGCTCCTGGAGGTGCGGTGAAGCTAATGGACAGGATGGCGCGGCCGTTGGGTGGCCGGAGCCTCATCGGCGACGAGCTCCGCGGCGGCACGTGCAGGTGAGCTTCGGGCAGTCGGTAGAGGGCTCGAGGGGGGAAGCAGAGAGGATGGGGAGGTAGCTGGGCTCACGGAGGTCGCGTTGGAGTTGACGGCGAGGTCGGGGACGAGCTACTGCGACGGTGAGGTCGTCGGCGATCTCGGTGGCCGAACGGGGGAGAAGTGCTCGGGGACGGCGCATTGGAGCTTCTGGCGTTGCATGGCTCGTCGGGGAGGCGTAGCAGACGGTGGCGGAGCTCGGGGACACGTCGGCGAGACGAGGGGGGCTCGGTGGCTGCGGCTATGGCGGCAGGACGGCGGCGGCTGACTCGGCCATGGCGAGGAGAGGGCGAAGGAGAGAGGCAGGGGGAGAAGTGAGGCATCCAGGGCGTTCGGGCAACGACGTGGAGGCGAACCAGGAGTCAAGGTGGCGGGGGAGTGAAGCAGGGCGGCGGGCAGCTGCGTCGCGATCGGAGGCTCACCGGCGTGCTCCTCTGTGCCTGCCTGGCCAAAGGAAGCAGCTGCGTGGAGTGGCTGCTGGGCAGGGCCGGCCAGGTGGGCCGGTCTGGTAAGTCCCTCTCTCTCCTCTCTTTTCTATTTTGTTTCTGTTTTTTTTTCTTTTTCACCTTTGTTGAATTAGTAAAAATGCTAGAGAATTTTTATAAATCATAAAACTAGTCATGCCCACTTTATATAATATGAACATCACGGAACATTTTAGTTTATGATTATTTGGGCACCTAAAATATTTTATAGCATTTAAATGCCCAAATGCAATTACAATATGAATTAACCATAGACCTTTGGATGTCCTAAAAAATTGTGCACCATTTTTGTCAGAGGTTTAAGACCAAGGCAAAGATGATGAACATTTTTGAAGGGCATTTTGGGTACATTGGAAAAGATTTTATTAAACCCTAGTTGTTAGAAGAGGGGTGTTGGGGTTTCTGTCATTCCCATTTCAAGTTTCTGTAGAAAGTAAACATGATGCACACTCTAGCTAGTCCTAATGCAAGCACTGACTAGGGATGTGACAACTCACCCCCACTCAAAATAATCTCGTCCTGAGATTCGGGTTCCTCCGGAAAAAGGATGGGGTACTCAAGTCGAAGACGATCCTCCCTTTCCCAAGTAGCTTCATTCTTTTTTTGGACTATAAACAGTAGGGTAATAAACCCACTACAACTTTTATTGACAGAAAGGAAAAAAAAATTCTATTGGGCTTCAGCTAAGCCCAACTACAAGAACAAGAACTAGGATAAGAGAGAAACTACCAAAAAAGCTATACAACAACTAGCAAATAACTAAAAACTAAAAAAACAAAATAGGAAAGCAAGGAGAACTAGTCATATTACAACCAAGAATCTAGCCAAGCAGAGAATTGCACTTCATATTTCTTCTTGATCCTGAGTTTCAAAAGCTTGAGTTCCTCAGTAAAAATGTGTTTCCAGCCTTGAAAAGAAGGTGTTATACCCTCAAAGATTTTGTTGTTTCTAGATATCCAGATGGCCCATGATCCCAAGATTATAATCTCCATAAAGAAAGGATATTTGAGTTTGTCTTTGAGGTCTTGAAAAGCCTCCATAACTGACAAGTTTGAAGTTCTTGAAGGACAAGTAAAGTCCCAGCATCTGGTGGCAAAGGGACAACCACAAAAGAGATGGTGAAGGGTTTCCTCTTGAGGACAGTCCCTCACTGCACAGTTGTAAACTTGCAATTCAAAGTTTTTCCTCCTGAGGAGATTCCTTGTGTTTACTCTGTCATGCAGGAGCATCCAAAAAAAACTTTATGCTTGGGTTGACAGGAGCTTTTCCAAATCCATGAGAAATGTGGTGGGGTTTGTTTGTGCCCAATTAGCACATTATAGGCTTTAATTGAAGAGTAGAATTCATTGCCCCATATGTAACTCCAGGTATCCATAGCATCCAAATATTCTGATTGTCTCATGGAAATGCACATGTCCTCCATTTGAAGGAACTCCTCATATGCCTATGCAGTTAGTGGCAGATGGAATAAGTCTTGGAGATATTCAGTGTTGATCACTTGTTGGACACTTGTCTGTGGATTTCTAACAAAGGAATATAGATGATCAAACTTGTGCTTGAGAAGGAATTGATCCCACATATCAACCCAGAACAAAGAAGATTTACCATCTCCCACATTGCATCTTGCTATAGCTTTGAACTGATCAATGAGTGCAAGATTGGATTTCCACCAAAAGGAGCCCACTTTTTGGTCTCCTGGAAGTTGCCCATTGCTGTAATATGTTTCCCAAATAAGATTGACCCAAGGTATGTCATGTCTATTGTAAAACTTGTGAAGGTTTTTCATGAGCAGAGTTTTATTTTGTGTGAATATATCCAGAACTCCCAAGCCACCCTGATTTTTAGGTCTGCAGACTGTGTGCCAAGCTACCAGGGCTGGCCTCCTATCTTCCAAATCAGGGCTCCTCCATAGACAGTGCCTTAAGTACTTGATGATCTGGTGTTTAATAGTAATGGGAATGTCCAGACAACACATGAAGTAAACTCCTAAGGAAGCCAGCACAGATTTGACCAACAAAATATTCCCTGCCTGAGTCATGAAAGTAGAAATGCCAGTAATCCTCTTAGCAATTCTATTCACTATGGGTAAACACTGCCCTATAGTTGGTTTATAAATGCCCAAAGGTACCCCTAGGTAAGTGAATGGAAATTGACCTATGGTACATTGCAAAGTGTTAGTGAAAATTTCTACTCTGTCTTCTGCAATGTTTAATGGCACCATGATTGATTTCCCATAGTTAACTCTAAGGCCTGTGGCATCTGCAAATGTGTTAAGTAGGGCTTTGAGACATACAAGTTGTTTAGCACTTGCTTGCAAAATGACAAGAGTACCATCTGCATACTATACAATAGGGAAGTCAGGGCATGAGATCACTTGTAGTGGAGGTGTTATTAGATCTCTAGTCATGGCTTTATTTAAAATTGATTGAAGCAGATCAGCTATCAATATGAATAAAAGAGGTGAAAGGGGATCTCCTTGCCTTACTCCTCTTTTACAGTAAAACATTTTCCCTGGCACCCCATTTAACATTACAGCAGAGGATGCAGAATGAAGTAGCATGTGTATCCAGGTTATCCATCTCTCACCAAATCCCTTAGCCCTTAAGATATCAATTATAGCCTGATGCTCAATAGTGTCAAAAGCCTTTTCAAAATCCAGTTGGATAACAAGCAATTCTTCTTTTGACTTATGGCATTTATGAATATATTCATAGGCCCAACCCAGACAGTCTTGAATTACTCTGTTCTTTAAGAATCCATACTGGTTGATATGAACAAGCTTGAGAATGACTTTTTGTAATCTGTTTGCCAGGAGTTTAGTAATGATTTTGAGCACCCCAGTAAGCAGTGAGATTGGTATAAAGTCATTAGGGGATTTAGGTACCTCCTTTTTAGGAATGAGTGTGATATATGAAGTGTTAATGCTTTCCAAATTCACACTACCAGCATGAAAAGCCATGATAAGTTCAGTAACATCCATCTTGATAATGTCCCAACAAGCTTTGAGGAACTCATTATTAAATCCATCAGGGCGTGGAGATTTGTCAGTGGGTAAGTTTTTAACTACCTCTTCAATTTCTTCCTGAGAGAAAGGTCTCTCAAGGTCTTGGGACATTTGTGGATCCACTCTGTTATCATACAGGTCCTGTAAATTGAAATGCATTGTATGGCCATTTGATTATCCCATTCTCTTCTTGAAAGCTTCCCAAAGAATTGCAGCCTTCCCTTCATGATCAGTAATTTCCACTTGGTCCTCATTCATGAGCATTGCAATTTTGTTGTGCCTGTGATTAATTGAAGCCTTTGTATGGAAGAATTTGGTATTTTCATCCCCAAATTTTACCCCCTTGATTTTACCTCTTTGTTTCCAGTAAATCTTCTGATAATTGAGGACAGTTAGAAGTGTTTCTTTCAAAAGCTCTTTGTAGTTATGCTCAGATGTAGTGAGGTCTCTGAATTCCTCCAAGAAGTCCCATAGGAATATACATTATTCAACTCTTCAATTTCAAGACAAGAAAGGTTTTTTGCCCAAATTTTTAGTGCTCTCCTCAAGTTCTTGAATTTAGCATTAATTTTCTTAGCTGGATCAGTAAAGCCAATAGGGATGTTCCATGCAGTTTGAACAATATCTTTGAAAGAGTTGTGCTTCAACCAATAATTTTCAAATCTAAAACCCCCTGACTTAGGAATAGATGTGCCAATTTTAATAACACAAGGCAAATGGTCTGATATTGGTTTTGCAAGAGGCAGCGCAGTTGTGTCAGGATAAGAGGTCATCCATGCAGCAGAGGTGAAAAACCAATCCAGTTTTTCAAGAAGAGGACTTTGTTGCATATTGCTCCAACTGAACTATATTCCTTTTAGAGGTAGATCAATTAACCCCAAATTACTAATGGCCTCATTGAACAGTAACATCTGATTAATATCACCACCAGGCCTATTTCTGTCTTCAGGTGACCTAATGAACTTGAAGTCCCCCATAACTATCCAATCAGCATCATCTGGCATTTGGATATTTGTAAACCAATCAATAAATTCCAATTTGTCTTCAAGATTGCAAGGCCCATAAATGTTTGTGAGGATCCAAGGTTTGTCGGTTGAAGTACAGGTGAACTGCATGGAGAGTGAAAACTTATTCTGAAAGAGCAAATGTCCATTAAAAAGAGCCTCATTCCAAGCAGTCAAAATCCCTCCAGATGCCCCAATAGAAGGCAGGAATTCATATTTATTGAATCTATGTGGACAGAAGTTATGGATATATGCCAAATCAAATGCTTGCCTCTTAGTTTCTTGGAGGCACAAAATTCCAGCAGCACTTTCCTCAATTTTTTGCCTAATGGCCAACCATTTATCAGAAGAATTTAAACCTCTAATGTTCCAGTTTAAGATGTTCCAGGATCTGTTTCTACTCATGATTAACTAGCTGTGTGGGAAATTTGTGATACGAGGCCCCATCTCCTGGTATGTTGCCATACATATGCAAAGCATAGCTTTTGTGTGAATGAGACCCAACACAATTTGAGGTGTCAGATATCATGAGTAATATATGAAACACAACAGACCTGCTAGGAAGTACAAAATTATCAAAGTCTTCATGCTAACCACAACTCCAGAGCAAAGTCAAGTAGATCATCATGGCAGTAGACAAAAGAGGGCACCAAATATTCAGTACAGACATAGAACATGTTCTGCTTACATCAGGCAAACCAAACATCATACATTCCACTATCATGCTATCCTTTCTCAAAATATTCCTGATACTATTAGTTGCTGGGCAGTTTGTCATGGCACATCCTAAGGGGTTGTATCTCCAGTGACCTTGGGGACCTTGGCCACATCCTCCTGGCCCTTCTTCTTGGGCCTCTTAGAAAGCTTGTCCTGTGCCTCATCCTCAGACACCTTGCAAAAAGTTTTTGTCAAAATTTTGACCACTTTATTATGCACAATGGGTGGAATAGCATTACAAGGTAAGCAAGAGCTAGTATCACATGATTTCCTCCTATACCCATTGTTATCTTTCTTAATTCTATCACTTCTTCTCACCTGGGTCTCCACAAGTGGCTCTTTATCCCTTCTTTTCCTTGAGACAGCTTCACCTAGTGACAACTGTATGTCTTTGTTGGGGGACAGTTGTTTAAGTGGACTTCCAGCTCCACTTGAGGAGTGAGCAGCAAGGCTTATACCCTCATTTTCCTTTCCCAGACCCAGCATGATTTCTTTGCAACTTGGAGCCTGTGAGGTAGCAGGTTTGTCATGTATATGGAATAAGATAGTTTGTTCAGTGTCATAGTTTGCAGTAAGCATTTTCCACAGCTCAGATTTCAACAGATGCATTACCTAACCAAATTTGTCAGGAGTGAGGAGAATGTGAATTATGAAGTTAAACCAACTTACAGGAATATCTATTTTGAAGGTGTTTGCTTCTCCTTGGGTAGCTGGAGCAAAGTGTTGAATCCACAGGTCCAAACCTTCCTCAGAAATCAAATGGGCACCATCAATAATATCCAATGTATGATTTTGAACTAGTTCAAAGAACTCCAAAGAAGGTGAATTGGGTGAATGTAAGCTGTCCATGCCTTTACTTGTTCCACCAGTGGAGGTGCCAATCTGAGCAATAGGGGCTTCTACTTTGTCTTTTAACTCCATACTGTGCTCTGGGCCTTGAGCAACCTGAATTCCTTGTGGCATCACATTAGCAGCCACATAATCTGTGCCCATAGTACCAACATTGTGCTGAGTGGCAGATGTAGTATTCTCTTCAGTCCCCTCAGCCTGAACATTCACAGGCTGAACAAGAGGCCCCTCTGTCACAAAAATACCTTCAGCAGCAGGAGGTGCAGCAACATCCTCATTGTTTTGCCCAAGATTCTCCTCCTCCCCATCTGCCTGATAGGCATTAATAGTATTTTGTAAGCCCAAGCCCAAAGGGTTGTTCTGAGCACCTTGGTTAACCTCCTCACTGGCAGTATGAGTGTTGGACCAAAAACCATCTGATATTGAGACTGTAGTGGTGATGCTGCTATTGGGAGCACCATCCTCTTGCAAGATAGGTATCTCCATTTGTAGCTATGGTAGTTGATCCTGAGGGTTATTTGCTAGGGGGAATGCCCAGTGACCTTCTTCCTCCTGCTCTTCCCAATCATCCCAGTTCTCCTGTTGAGCAGGTACATTATGAATTGGTGCCGGATGGAAGCCAGGGAAGTCATTTGCATGTTGAGGAATAGGGTGGGGGTCCACTCCAGGAGGTGGAATAGGATCTTCATCAGCTGGACCACCTCCCAGCATTTCCTCTAGAAGAATCTCCACCGAACAAGTCCAAAATTCCTCCTCAAAGTTCTCTCCTTCAGACCACCTTATACTTTTAGGTATGTCAATAAGATCAGTGACTCTTGCCTTCACCAGAATCATCCCTTTTAGGGCATCCTCTCTCTCCCAACTTATAATTCTTCCCCACTTAGCAACAACAGCTGCAATGTCCTCAGTGTTGCAGTGATCAAATGGAACACCCACAAACAGTAACCAAACAATCCTATTGAATTGCAGTTTGAGCCAGTTCCTACCTTGGTTGTGTTTAGTGAAAGAGATAAAAACATCACCAAATATGTGTGCGCTCTGCCTGATGAGACGATCTCTGTCTCTAACATGCCGAAACTGAACGTAGGCCTCTCCAAACGGACAAGGTTGGATTTCTCAAGAACTTCTCTAACGTTGGGAAAGAATACCTCATTGGTATGCGGATGAATGGTAGCAATCGCCCAATCCTCATGCCTTCGTGGACGATGCGGCGGAATAGCCCTCGAAACACCAGTACGGCCCTCCACCTCAAAAATCTGGAACCCATGAGGAACAAAGGGAGTCGGGTCTATGGAAATGTTGGCCATGGTCGATGACGAAGCTTCCGATGAAACGGCCACCAGAGTCTGCTCCGGCGATGGTGAGGTAGACGGCGAGCTAGCTGAGGCAGCAACAGTGGAATGGGCAGAGTTGGTAAGAACAGAGGAATGCGAGGAGGCATCCTGTGGTCGCGGCTGGAAGTTTGGAAATAGGCCCTTGACCAACTCTGCAAATGATGAGACCTGCCTAATCGGTTGAGCTAGGCCGACACATTTGAACCAGGCCTCCACCTCGCCATCCTCCCATGCCACTTCAGGTGGGCTCATGAATGAATCAAATTTTATAAAAGGCCATAGCCCAGAGCTTTGGAGCCATGCAGTTACGTGCGTAGTGACCTTGCTCTCCACAAACAAAACACACTACATTCGCGCGGGTGGTAGAACGTTGCAGCATTAGCGGCTGTTTAAATGACCCATAACCCTCTGAATTACGAGAGGGAGCAATCAAAGCTTTCTGCTGATTGTCAGTGGAATGAATGGGACTCGCTAACCGCTCAAAAACCGATCGACCGTTTCTGACCACCATGTTGTAACTCCGACGATCGCCGGAGCTGTCGATGGCAGCCTTTCCCTTTCTACCAACCAAGGTCCATTCATCATCTAGCTCTTTGTAAAAACTTGTTCTTCCCTACGCCAATTCGGTCCACCATGATTCCACAAACTAAAAACAAACTCAAAGTATTGTTCAACAATTCTACCATTGTTGTAAATATCAAAACCAACAGAATTAGAGGCCACCGAGAACTTGAAAGTTCTATCCCTCAAGAGACGAACCCGAAAACTTTGGGCATAACCTCCAAACATAGCCAGGAGAGCGATACTAACCGTGTGCACATCAAGCTTGAAGGATGCGCGACAGAAGGAAACCACCAAGATGAATTCTTGTTGACGAAAGCCAGGGGAGAACACCACTGGATGACCAAACTTGGTTCTCATATCTGCTTGAAACTTTCTGCCACGATCAAAGTTGAGGGCAAAAGGAGCCATCTTTGGATGTGGCTGCCGCGGCCGGAGTGACCCTCGACAGGAGAGGTGGCCGCCGGGGCCGGAGGGGCCGCCAGCGCAAAATCACCTAGGAGTCACCTAGGAGTCCTCCCCGGTTGAGTTCTTAGTAGCTTCATTCTCGGAATGATGTGACCATTGGACCTTGAGAAACTTGCTATTATGACGTCGAATGGTACGCTCGGTTTGATCGAGAATACGAACGGGGTATTCTCGATATGTGAGATTGTCCTGGAGATCAAGCGTTTCGTGGTCCACTCCGCGGATAGGACCCAAGAAGCAACGCCTGAGTTGAGAAACGTGGAAGACTTCTTGAACTATGGAAAGGTGCGGAGGTAGTTCCAATTGGTAGGAAACTTCTCCTTGTTTGGCAAGAATGCGAAAATGACCGATGTAACGAGGAGCCAATTTTCCTTTGATACCGAAGCGATGGGTTCCCTTAAGAGGAGTAATCCGAAGGTAAGCCTTATCGCCGACTTCAAAAGTCACAGCCTTATGATGACTATCATATTGGCTCTTCTGGCGAGACTGGGCTATTTTCAATTTCTCAAGAACGATGCGAACTTGCTCTTCTCCTTCCTGGATCATATCCGGACCAAAGAATTGTCTTTCCCCGGTTTCTGACTAGTTAAGAGGCGTTCGACACTTTCGTCCATATAGAACTTCGAAGGGAGCCTTGCACAAGCTGGCTTGATAACTATTGTTATAAGCGAATTCGGCAAATGGAAGACACTTCTCCCAATCCATACCGAAAGAGATGATAGAGACACGAAGCATATCTTCTAGAATTTGATTGACTCATTCTACTTGACCACTTGACTGAGGGTGAAAGGCGGTGCTAAAAGAGAGATGAGTCCCCATAGCATTCTGGAAACTTTCCCAAAATCGTGAAGTGAAAAGACTTCCACGGTCTGAGTTAATCTCCAATGGCACACCATGAAGAGATACTATTCGAGAGATATAAAAATCTGCTAGCTGGCTAGCGGTTATACTCTCTCGAACAGGCAGGAAATGGGCTACTTTGGAGAGGCGGTCGGTAACGACGAAGATAGCATTATTCCCTTTCCTGGTCCTGGGAAACCCGGTAATGAAGTGCATACCGATCTTGTCCCATTTCCATTCAGGAATAGCTAAAGGTTGAAGGGTGCCAGCAGGCCGTTGATGCTCTGGTTTGACTCGCTGACAAATGTAGCAGTTAGCAATGAACTGAGCGATTTCTCTCTTCATCCTAGTCCACCAGAATCTCTGGCGTAGGTCTTGATACATTTTGGTACTACCGGGATGAATCATGAGAGGAGATTCATGAGCCTCCTTAAGGATCAGCTGCTGTAGATATCGGT
This sequence comes from Secale cereale, assembly GCA_902687465.1. Classification (NCBI taxonomy): domain Eukaryota; kingdom Viridiplantae; phylum Streptophyta; class Magnoliopsida; order Poales; family Poaceae; genus Secale; species Secale cereale. Next base: position 369,862,708 of record LR738711.1, read on the forward strand.
TCTTGGGAACCACTAGGCGGTTCTCGAAGAAGACAACACCTCGATCATCCATAGAGAAACTTTTAGCAGCTCCACTAGCAATGCTCTCTTGCAGTCGGGATATACCCTTATCACGCTTCTGAGCAGCTATGATTTGGTCCGTAAGGGTAGGTTTCGCCACCAAGGTGGAAAGGAATCCTCGAGGAACAATGTGAAGGTTAAGCTTACGAAATTCCTCGTGGAGAAGTGGTTGCCCTTGTTGTAACATCAGGTTGTTACAATAAGACTTACGACTTAGTGCGTCAGCCATGACATTGGCCTTCCCAGGGGTGTAGGTGATTTCTAAGTCATAATCGGTGAGCAACTCAACCCAACGTCTTTGCCTGAGATTCAAATCCGGTTGGGTGAAGATGTATTTCAGGCTTTGGTGATCAGTGAAGATTTCACAGCGATTACCAAGAAGGTAATGTCGCCATGTGTTGAGTGCGTGGACTACAGCTGCAAGCTCTAGATCATGTGTAGGATAGTTATCCTCATGTGGACGCAACTGTCGAGATGCATATGCGATCACTTGACGATCTTGCATGAGTATGCAACCTCATCCTTGCCGCGAGGCGTCGTAATAGATAATAAAGTCCTTGGAAAAGTCTGGTGGTACCAGTATGGGTGCAGATGTCAGGCGGCTTTTCAGTTCCTGAAAGCTGGACTCGCACTTTGGGGTCCACTCGAACTTCTTATCTTTCTTGAGGAGTTCAGTTAGAGGTTTACAAACCTTGGAGAAATTCTCGACAAAGCGTCGGCAATAGCTAGCTAATCCAAGGAAACTCCTAACTTGCTGGACCGATTTAGGGGGAGTCCAATCAAGGACGGCCTGAACTCACTCGGGATTGATAGCTATACCCTTACCAGATATTACATGACCTAGATAGGTCACTTCTGGCAACCAGAATTCACACTTGGAGAATTTGGCATAAAGGCGGTGCTCTCGAAGTTTCGTTAATACTAGCCTTAGATGCTCAGCATGATCTTTCTTGTTCTTGGAGTAAATGAGTATATCATCGAGGTATACCACAACGAATTTATCCAAGTACTCCATGAATATAGAATTCATTAGCCGGGAAAAAGTGGCTGGGGCATTGGTTAACCCGAAGGACATAACGGTGTACTTGCATTGGCCATAATGAGTAACAAAGGCTGTCTTGGGAATGTCCCCGTTCTTGATTTTGATTTGATGGTAACCCAACCTCAAATCCATTTTGGAAAAGACTGAGGATCCAGCGAGCTGATCATACAGATCGTTGATCCTGGGGAGCGGATACTTGTTCTTTATGGTCACCAGATGGACAGGTCGATAATCTACAACCATCTGTTCCGTTCCATCCTTCTTCTTGACGAACAGGACGGAACAAGCCCAAGGGGAAGAACTAGGACGGATGAAACCCTTTTTCAAGGACTCATCGAGTTGTTTCTTAAGCTCAGCTAGTTCTAGTGGTGCCATCTTATAGGGTCTCCTATAGATTGGGACAGTTCCGGGAACAAGATCTATCACGAACTCGACATCTCTGCCAGGTGGAACGCCTGGCAGTTCTTCTGGAAAGACATCCGGAAAGTCACGGACTACCGGGATATCTTCGAGTTCTGGTAGAGGGCTGGCATTAAGAGAGTAGAGCTGACGCTTAGCCATCCGGGCCAATACATTAACTGTTTTGCCGGATGGGTGTGTAAGTTGAACGGTCCTAGTGTAGCAATCAATCTTGGCGTAATGAGCTGTCATCCAGTCCAAACCCAAGATGATGTTTATGTCCGAGGACTTGAGAGCTACAAGTGATGCAAGGAAAACAAGTCTATCGACAAGAATTTCATTCCCATGGCTTACCCTAGAGGTTTGCCATTTTGAACCAGGAGTTGGAATAACCATGGAAGTGGGCATGTCACAAAAAGTCATGTTGTGCATTCGAGCATAGCTCTCAGATATGGACGAATGAGATGCTCCAGTATCGAAAAGAACAGATGTCGGATGGCATTTAACGAGAAGCGTACCAAGGACAACGTTAGGATCCTCATAAGCTTCCTCAGCAGAGACATAGTTGACATGACCACGTGCAGTGGGGGCTGGCTTGACATAGTTCACCTTACCTGTTGGCTTACCACGGCCAACGGACCTTCCTGGTTGGTTCAGAGGACACTCACGCATGTAGTGCCCTGGTTCTCCACACTTGAAGCATGTCACAGTGCCAGTGCGTGGAGCAAAGTTGGCAGGTGGTCCTCCATAAGTCTTGGCAGGTGCATACTGTTGGGTTGGGCAAGGCGCCTCATAGTATGGCCTCAGAGTGTACTTGGGTGGCAGAGCAGTGTTAGGAACCCACACACGGCGCTTGTGAGAGCCAGAGCCGGATGAGGAACCCAAGTCACGAGGATGCTTGTGTGTGGCTTCAAAATTAGTCTGGCCCGTCTCAGTACTGATGGCTTTATTCACCAACTTCTGGAAGGAGGTGCACTCGTGCAGACGTAGATCTCGGCGAAGTTCAGGGCTGAGTCCCTTGCGGAACCTCGCCTGCTTCTTGGCATCGGTGGACACTTCCTCGGGTGCATAGCGTGCCAAGTTGCCAAACTCGCGACTATAGCCATCCACGGTTAGCCGGCCCTGGGTGAAATTGCAGAATTCCTCCCGCTTGCGATCCATGAGACCTTTCGGAATGTGATGTTCACGGAATGCCTCACTGAACTCTTCCCAAGTAGTGAGTTGGCCAGCAGGACACATGGCTTCAAAGTTTTCCCACCAGAGGCTGGCAGGGCCCTCAAGATGGTAGGCGGCGTAGGTAACCTTGTCAGCTTCGGCCACATGGGCAGAGTGTAGCTTGTGGGTGATACTGCGAAGCAAGTCCTCTGCATCCAGAGGTTCAGCGGAATGATGGAACTTTGGTGGGCACATCTTGATAGAGCCATTGATTGACAACACGTCATTCCTCTGGCGAAAAGCAGTGTTCTGCTCTATGCGTTCCAGCAGACGGTTGGTCTCTCTCTTGTTCCTTTCTGCCTCCAGCATAACTTCAGCCAAGGAGGGTTCTTGGGGTAGATTCTCATCTCTAGCCCCACTGGCCTCACCCTGCTCCTGAGCAGCAGGAGTGCTGCGAGTGTTGACCATCCTAGGAAAACAAAACAACGGTTTAGACAAGGATGGCAAAACTTTGACATAGGAGTGCGGAATGTAATGGATGACACGGAATGCAGAGAGGTTCATCCGTACGACATGGTAATATAGAAACTGCCATATATACACCAGTGGTCATACACACCATACATAGTTTAGTACAAACCAAGTCTAATGTACAACTGCGGTGAAAGACGATACTTCTCATCAGAGGCATTCCAAGCTCCTATACATTATTTAGCTACGCCTCCGGAACTCAGTACAAACTAAGTCATATTCCACAAGACGTGCAGGACTGTGGAAATACAACTACTATGATACTACTACTGCCACGGTTTAGCTTAGACACTCCCGTAGTAATCTTCGTAAAGATTAACACCGTAGCCTGGAAGTGGAACAAGTGGATCTTGAAACTCTTGAGCACTTGAAGGCTGTGGACCACAGGGACATGGATGCGGTCTCGGTCCCGATGCAGGTGGTAACCGATGCCCACGTGGAGGTGTAATACCCCCAACGTCAGGCCAATCCATACGATCAGGCAAACGAGTCCGCACGGGGTACAAATCCCGCATATCCAGATATCCAGCGTGCACGACAGGTGCAAGACGTGTCAAAGTAGTCCAGTGGGCGGCTCGAGTATTATAAAGCTCCATCCGGAGGGCACGGACCTCACAGTCCCTATCCTCCAACATCTGAGTAGTAGTCTGAAGCAATGGCTCCTCATGAGCGGCATTGGTATACAGACCAGTGTAGTAGCCTTCCTCTCCAGGAAGTGAGGCTGGCATGTAACAGAACTCAGTTTTCAGCTGCATGGAATTCCTAGCCCAGATGATGGTCATCATCGAGTAAGCGGCATCCTGCACTGCCATCTCGATGGTAACCCCATAAGACCAATGGATGGGGTCGGTAGCTCCGGGATATGAGGGGTATATCCGGACGGTGCAAAAATACTGACTCTGGTTGAAATCCCGGTACTATTCCTCCATGGTGTACTCAGGATACCAACGGTAACCGGTCTCAGTCAACACACAGACTAGCATGGCCGTGTGACCTGGCACATTAATGTACCGAGTCAAACGGGCCACCTAGTGAGGTGTGCGATCATACATCTGAAACACGAAATAATGCAAAGGCATTAGAATTTCTGGAAGAAATCAGGCAGCATAACAACTGTAAATGCTCAATTTTTTTTGAGACATCGTACAAATGATAGCAAGGCCACTCAACAATGTCATATCAATGTTTCGGGTCCAACTAATCGTCATACTAGAAGGGTAGAAACTGAACTGAGGCTTGAAACCAACAATCCTAAGAGTCTACGGATTAGTAACACGTGAACCTAGTAAAGATGAGAGGCCTAGTCCTAACACCCCGTAGAAGAAAAGGATGACTCAGATCAGAAGGGCATAAGGTAAAGAAGTAAAAAGAGCCTTACGTTCCCTTCCACAATCAATTCCCCTACATATAACTAAGAATTTTCTATACTCAACATCGACCAGTTTGGCTTGAAGAACCTACAGGCAGTCCGGCTCTTATGCCAACGCTATCAGGACCCCGATCCTAAGTCACACCGATCTAGCTTGTAACACATCATATCACTTTGCGGCCTCACACACGGTATCCCCACGGGTGCCACCTTACCTGGCCCGGGACTGTTTGCGCATTTTGGCACACATATATGATAGTGCCGCTAGCATCCATATGAAAGAGAACTCGGCCCGACATGGCTAGTTATAAACCAAAAGTGGCACTAAATTACAGAGACATGCATCCATGAGCCAGCAACAAACGTGTCGGTCATCAACGTATGAACCCAAGTCGTAGCAAGCTACATGGACTTAAAGGAACAACGCGTGACATTTCCCCTAAGGGACAGACACAGGAACGAAGAAGGACACATGCCGGCCAGCCTACGTGATCCGGAGCAGTAGCAAGCTACCAAGGCTCAGTGGAAGGACTAGGAGGAATTTCCCTGTAAGATAGGCTACCAAAGGTAAACAACCAGGTGTCGGATTCCACACATACCAAGCATTTCAATCATACACACAATATGCTCAATATGTGCAAATACAACATTGCATCACAACAGAACTCTATGACTCAAAGTACTTTATTTAAGAGGCTCCGAAGAGCCATACATAACATATCCATACAGGTAGGGGTCACATGACCCAACACTCAAGTCATACAATCATACAAGCAGAAGCGGAAGCTAACATGTCTGAGTACAGACAACTTGGAAATAAAACAGGCTTGGTGTAGCATGACTATCTACAAGGCCCTTCACAAGCTCAGGATCTCCATCTGGGTAGCAAGCTACTCGTCGAAGTCAACATCAATGTAAAACCCATCAGAAGGGGCAGGGCATGAGTACAAAGGTACTTAGAAAGACCTACAACAGATCCTATCATACATGCATCATTATCAACAAGGGTAGTGTAGTTCATAGCAGCAAGCCAGCTTTGACTCTTTGCTAACCTATACTACAACACTCAGCAGACTGCAAGATAAGACTATGTACACGAGTCCCCTACTCACCACAACAATACACCACCGTGGATCCTCTTCCGTCATCTACGGAAGGGCCATCCATAGCACTCACACTTGTCTTGAGGCTTTTAGTAGTATCCATCAACTTGTCTATGAATTGTATAAGTAACCAAGTGGTCCGTATCGCGAACAACAGCTATTCGAAAGCCGACGTGTTTCCACCACTTAGCATCTGCACACGACATGTGCTCGGCAGACTTCAAGCGAAAGCCGACGTGGGTGTAGACCACTGTGACACCCCGAGACCGGTGCGCCAGGTGTCAGTCAGGTGTCAGTCAGTTATTCGTTGTCAGTGCCATGTCATCTGCTTGCGTGTTGCATCTTGCCATGTCATCGTGTGCTTGCATCAACATGTTTTCAAAACTTGCATACGCCCGAGTTCCCTCGTCCTTTCCGTTGTCCGTTCTGAGCCCAAACACACTTGCACGCGCCCGCGGTACCTCCGAATATTTATTTTATGAGTGGCCGAAAAATGTTCTCGGAATGGGTTGCAACTTGACGTGGGGTCTTATTATAGGATAGGTAGACCGCCTGTCAAATTTCGTCACATTCGGAGTTCGTTTGATAGCCCAACGGATATATATAGCAACACTAGTCGCTGGTTAATTCGTCGGACGTTTTCGGTCTCCGAAAACCCCCGCGGGCCTCTTCTCTCTTCTCTTATCTAAGCCCGAGGCCTTTCCTACACAGCCCACTAGGCCTGCCTAACTCACCCTCCGTTGCGGACCGTCCGATCGGGATCTAACAGTCCGAGAACGGCCTCCAACCCTCACCCCTAGCCTTCCCTACTATATATGGACACCCTACCCTCCAAATTTGGAAACCTAGCCCTAGCCTCCTCAATTTTCGTGCCCCTCCAACCTCGAGCCGCCACCTAGCCTCCCTGTCCCGAAATCCACTCCTCCCTCTCTTTTTTCAGCCCTCAGATTTGAGATCAGGTGCCCAGATTTGTCCCCGAGCCCAACCGGACATTGTCCGCCGCCACCTGGACAATGTCCACATGGCCGTCCGCCGCCGCCGCAGGCGTCCGCCTGCTCGCTCCCCGAGCACCCCGGCTGTGGGCCTCCCGCTCCCCTCGATCCGGAGCACCCCGCCGTCCGCACTCTGGTGACCCCGCCGTGCCGCCAGAGCCTCACCTCGCCAGCTCATCGGAGTTCTCCCTCCGGTGGTCGCCTCGCCAGACTCTAGCCTCGCGCATGCCAGATCCGCCGCCACCGCGTTGGAGCTCGCCGGAGCGCGCTGCTAACCCCCTGCTCTGGCGGGATCCGGGCGCCTAGGCCCTGGATCTGCCCACTCCGCGACCCCACTGCCGTCCCAGCTCGCCGGAGCTCCCTCCCTCATCGCCGGAGTCCCAGAGTTCGCTGGCGCTCACTTCTTCGCGCCGCCAGGAGGGGCGCATCGTATGCCCTGCCTCGTCCATCCCGCTCGCCTCCGGTTCACCGCGGTTGGACCGGCCCCAGACCGCCGGGTCTCCTGATCCTCGAACCGCCACGGTCCTACCTGAACCGCCCCTGTCCGCACCCTCCAGGCCGGCTGCCAAACCGTCCGTGGGCCGGCCCGTCTCCGTTGGCCCATCCTCCCCCAGGTCGGCCCACCTCTGGCCTCCTCCTTCACCCCTGGGCCGAAGCCCATCCGGTGAGAGCCCCTATTCCCCGCCCGTGCGCAATATATCTATTTATCGCCCTGTGTTTTTTCCTAAGTCATTTAGTGTGTCTGCTAAGTCCTTTTTATGCATATTTTGTTGCATCTTTGCATGCCTGTGATTAATTGTGTGCTTATCCAAATTGAGTGTATGATATGTCAAAATGATCGTGGTGATATGCTTTTTCACTTTGTTCAATTGTGCCATGCTCATTTGAGTTCATCTAGTTGCTCTAATATCTGTTGCAAGGGTGCTTCTTGTTATAAACTGCTGCTACTTGTTATTTTGTTGCCATGTTTGAGATATGATAACTTGGTGCATGTTTATCCAAATGATGCAAATGATATGTCAAAATGTTCATCATGAGATGCTCTACATGTTGGTTGCTATAGCATGCTTGTTTGAGTTCATATTGCCATGTTTATCTCTGTTGCAAAAGTGCATGTGGCTGTTAGGTTTTGTAACTTGTTACGAGATGCCTAGTTGAGGAGCTCGTTGCTATTGTTGTGTTTGTCCCCTTGTCACATGCCTAGACGTTTTAGATTCTCCATGATATGCTCTTTGATGTGGTGCATTTAACTTTCCATGATATGCCTTGTGTTGACTTAAACATGCTTGCAAACTTGCCATGTTGTTATTGCTGTTTTAACACTTTGTGAAATTTCACTAAGTCTGGAATCTGTAATATCCTGATGCTATGTTTGCTTGATGCCCTAGGTGAATCCATGTTAGTTTTGGGGTGTCCATTGATTATTCCTTGTTGTATATGTTGTTGGCTATCCATTCATGCCCTTACTTGCTCATTTGACTTGCTGTAGCTTATTTAATTCTTGCTCCCAAGTTGCTATAAAATATTACTGTCAGGTTTTTAATGTCATGATCTAAATGTTGTAGCTTGTTGCTATTGATCCATGACTCCTATGGAGATGCTCCAATGGAGTTGTTTGAAGTAGGATATGTCTACTTCATGTTCATGCTTATTATCACCATGTTTGAGTGCTGTAGCATATGTATTTCTTGCTTCCAAGTTGCTATGTGGCTGTTAATATCAGCTTGTTGTTATATCTTGTTTCATGTGTATCTTTTAGCCCGTTGCTCCGTTCGGAGTGTTCCTTATATGAAAGTTGTGTGATTTTGCATGCAGAATCATAATATCATCTTGTTTTCATGTTTGGAGTGAGTTTGGTTGATGTTTGGGTGCATCTTACACCGTTGCCATGTTGTGCTTCCTACCTTGCCATTTAATGCTTCCTCTATAGACTTGTTGTGCTTCCTGTATAGATTTTTCATGCATCATACCTTGCCATGTATTGCATCATATAAACCTGTGTTGTTTTCTATGCTTCCTACCTTGCCATGTTATGCTTCCTGTATAGACTTGCTGTGCTTCCTGTATAGATTTGTCATGCATCATACCTTGCCATGTATTGCATCATATAAACTTGTGTTGTTTTTCTATATATGCTTCCTACCTTGCCATGTTATGCTTTCTATATAGACTTGTTATGCTTCCTGTATAGACTTGTTGTGCTTCCTATATAGATTTGCCATGCATCATACCTTGCCATGTATTGCATCATATATATAGACTTGTGTTGTTTTGATGTGCTTCCTACCTTGCCATGTTTTGCTTCCTGTATATACTTGATGTGCATCATATGTAGACTAGTCGTGGATCCTACTTGGTTGAGCATATTGTCGTGTTCTTGGATTGTGTGTTTACCCTATTGCTTGCTTCTTCTCGTTAGTGCTTGTTCCGTTGCGATCGTGAGGATTCGTTCGCCTACCCATGGTTCTTCTTCAAGGCTTCTTCTTCATCTTCTTCATGGATCCGTTCTTCTAACTTGCGGGATCTCAGGCAAGATGACCATACCGTTGGATACCTTTACTATCATCGCCTTTTGCTTAGTTGTCTCGATGCTATCATTATATGTCGCGCTACCCATCTTTATTGTCAGCCTCTCCTTGTTGCCATGAAACCTCTAACCTTTGACACCTTCCTAGCAAAACCATTGTTTGGCTATGTTACCCGCTTGCTCAGCCCCTCTTATAGCGTTGTTAGTTGCAGGTGAAGATGAAGATCGTTCCAGGAGGGAACTTGTCGTTGGATTATCACAATATCTATTATTATTATTAACACACCTATATACTGGGCATGGGTGGAAGGCTTGGCCTTTTGCTCGGTGTTTTGTTCCACTCATGCCACCTTAGGCGCCGATAAACCGGCATTATGTTCCTTGATTTTGCGTTCCTTACACAATGGGTATATGAGGACCCCTTGACAGTTCGTCTTTAAATAAAACTCCTCCAGCAATGTCCAACATTGGTTTTAATTTGCTCATAATAACAACTTAATTAATTAATTAAATTGCATAGGGAGTTAGCGCTACCCGAGGATTCTTCTACATAGCAGGGGGGCCAGTGCTGATGGTGTTGGTCCCAAACGGGGGTTCTGTGGGGCCACCACTGGGAAACTCGAGGATTGGTTTTACTCGTACTATTGCCCATCCGGTCGTGGCCTGAGACGAGATACGCGCGCCTACTATCAGGGTGTCGACACACCGGGAGGTCTTGCTGGACTTGTTTTACCATTGTCGAAATGTCTTGTGCACCGGGATGCCGAGCCTGATCGGTTTTCCCTAAGATAAGGGGTGATGATATTATATTTATCACTTCAGCTAATCGTGAGAGCTTGTGATGGGCTAATTTGGGACACCCCTGCAGGGTTATGATCTTTCGAAAGCCGTGCCCGTGGTTATGTGGCAGATTGGAATTTGTTAATGTCCGGTTGTAGAAAACTTGACAGAGGATCCGAAGTAAAATACACAACTGTGTGAGTAACCGTGACTGTCTCTTTTCACCTTGAGAAGAGAACACGGTGGGGTTATGTTTGACTCGTAAGTAGTTCAGGATCTTTAGCGATCACTACTAGTTGCGACCGTTTGCGTAGATGCTCATCTTATTCTTGTACTCGTAAGTTAGCCACCATATATTTGCTTAGCCACTGCTGCAACCTCACCACTTTACCTCTTCCTACCCATTAAGCTTTGATAGTCTTGTTACCCATGGTTATGGGATTGCTGAGTCCTCGTGGCTCACAGATACTACAACAACAGTTGCAGGTGTAGGTTTCCGATGTCTTGACGTGAGGGCGATGTTCTTTTGTTGGAGTTCTTCTTATTCTTCTTCTTCAGTCTTGGGTTAGGTTCCGGGTCGGCAGCTTGGGATAGCAGATGGATGTCTTTGTGCTTTTCATGTTTGTATCCATAGTCGGATACTTTGTATTGATGTTGTTCTATTCATGAGATTTGTATGTATTGTTGTATCCCCTATGTATGTATGTAATGGTACGATGTAATGATATCCATCTTGCTAAGCGCCCGAAATGCGGTTGTGCCCCAATCACGTAAGTGTCACGTGATCGGATAGAATCGAATCTTGGGCCTGACAAGTTGGTATCAGAGCCTCGACCGACCATAGGAGCCCCCTTGATTGATCGTAGCTTGGCCGTTGTTGAGTCTAGCAGAAAACTTTTTCGGAGTCTAGTTATATCGGAGAGTAGGAATTCTTTTTACTCCCCTGCCCCTTCATCGCTCTGGTGAGGAATCTTTACGTAGGTGTTTTGAACTACTCCTCTTCCTCTTCAAATTTTTTTTAGGATCGCGTGGTTATTTTTTCGTTCGTTGCGTTGTTAGTTCTTTCATCTGTTGCATCTCTCGTCAAGTGGATTCAACCCTCTTCTTCTTTGCAAGTTCAACCCTCAGTTCTTTTGAACCGAAGGTGTTTTCCCCGTCCGTTGTGTTCTTTCTTTTTCCCTCCCGCCCACCCTTTTGCTTCTCGGCCCGGAGTCCTAATCGAGTATCCATCCTACTCGTGCCAAGCCTTTGCATTCCTCCTCAGTTCTTTCAACCGTTGAATTCTCATCTAGTTTGTCCTTCTTCACCTCTATTCTTCTCCGGTGGATTCAATTCAAGTATTCGGTGTTGTTCATATTCTTTTCCTCGACTCAATTGATTCACCTTGCTCGTTCATCTCTCGCCATTTAATTATTCCGGAGTTCCGAAAACATCTCAGGAGATTCGTTCGTGTTGCCTTCAATTAATTCGAGGTTGTCACCTCCTTTGAGTCTTTTAATCGTTCCATTGCATTATCTCCTTTTCAATCCTTTCAACAGAGTTTTCTCTTCGGTGGGCTCATAACCCACAGGTCTTTTCCCAGGATTTTACCTGACTCGTCTTATTTTCCCGGAGTATTCTCAAATTCTTTTCAAAGTGTGACGTAAGTATGGATTCCATCAGTCATATGCCTTCTCCAAGATCGCCTGTGATTATTTTCATCATTGGTTCAACCTTTCCTCTTTTAATTCTTCCGGAGTATTTCATCTATTATTTCCTTGTGTTCCTCCGAAGGCCATCATTTCAGAAGATTTCTTCGTTCTCAGTTTTCAACTTAGTCCTCGAAATATTCTTCATTGATGCCTCTTCGTTCGTCTCATATTCTTCTGGTGCTTCGTTCAAGTATTCTTAATCAGTTCGCGATCTCTTCGTTCTTTTGCATCTAAATTCTCCAAGTGCTAATTCTTCCGACGATTCATTCTCTTGTATTCACTCCTTTTTATTTCTTCCCGGTGGTTCGTTCTTTTCTTCAATCGGCTTCAATTCTTACGGTGGTTCGCTCAAGAGTTCTTTTCCGGTGTTATCATATCAATCCATTCTTTTTTATTTTAATCCTACCGGTGTTTCATGAAGATTTTTGCAAGTTCGCGATATATTCTTCTTTAAATCAATTTCATCGAGAATAAGTAGTATGTGAATCCATTGTTCATCAATTTAATTGATGGAGGATAAGCATGACATAATTCTTTTTCTTTTCATCGAGTTGTTTAATTCCTTTCTTCAGAGTTTATTATTGATGAATAAATTCTAGTTTCAATCGCTTTAATCTTTTCTTTCCCGGAGTTCAAGTTTTTCTCCGCTATCTCGTCGGAACCCCGACTAATCATCGCAAGGCTCTAATCTTATTCTTTTCATCCGTCATTTCTATATTCGTCATCCTTTCGTTACCGGAGTTCTTCTTGGTGGTTCATCACAATTCAATTCATTCTTCAAATATTCAACCAATTCTTCTAGAGCAGCTCAAGCATTCTTATTGTTTTGCCTCTCAAGTGCAAATAATTCTCCGTATTCTCTTGAAGTGGAGTTTTGCAATTCTACATTCTCAGTTAATCCTTCTTTTCGTTGCGGCGGTAATTCACCTCAAGTTTTGAGATGTTTTCATAAGTCCACAACAAGCTTATTCTTTTGTTGTTGATTTTCTCAACAACTCCGGTCAAGTCATTCTCTTATTAATTCTCGTTCATGTCACTTGTGCTCAAGTTGTCATATTCTTCTTCATATTCCATCATTTCAATTATTCCGGAGGTATTGTCTTGTTCTTTTCGTCATGTTTTTATCCCATCTCCTCAGGTTCTTGTCCTGTTCCATTCTTGTTCAACCGGTGTGCTATTCCTTCCACTTTCAGCTCGAGCGCCACCCGATTTTCCTTCGTGGAGATTCATTTTCCATCTCTTTTAACCGGAGTGGTTTCAAATTCATTCTCGTTAGTTCAGCTCGTGCTTCGTGCCTTTCAACCTCCTTGATTCTCATTGTATTCCTTGCTCATCTTGTTTAACAAAGTTTTTGCAACTTCGTTCATCTCTGTTGTACCTTCTCTCATATTGTTCAACCTCTCAATGTTCTTTGGTTTCACTCTTTTGTTCTTGAAGAGCTTTGTTCTTCCTTTTTCCTCCCATCTCGTTCCTAAGATCTCGGGACGAGATCTCTTGTTAGTAGGGGAGTGTTGTGACACCCCGACACCGGTGCGCCAGCTGTCAGCCAGGTGTCAGTCAGTTATTCGTTGTCAGTGCCATGTCATCTGCTTGCGTGTTGCATCTTGCCATGTCATCGTGTGCTTGCATAAGCATGTTGTCAAAACTTGCATCCGCCCGAGTTCCCTCGTCCTTTCCGTTGTCCGTTCTGAACCCAGACACGCTTGCGCGCGCCCGCGGAACCTCCGAATATTTATTTTATGAGTGGCCGAAAAAATTTCTCGGAATGGGTTTGCAACTTGACATGCGGTCTTATTATAGCATAGGTAGACCGCCTGTCAAATTTCGTCGCATTCGGAGTTCGTTTGATAGCCCAACGGATATATATAGTGGGACTAGTCGCCGGTTAATTCGTCGGACGTTTTCGGTCTCCGAAAACCCCCGCAGGCCTCTTGTCTCTTCTCTTCTCTAAGCCCGAGGCCTTTCCTACAGAGCCCACTAGGCCTGCCTAACTCCCCCTCCGTTGCGGACCGTCCGATCGGGATCTAACAGTCCGAAAATGGCCTCAAACCCTCACCCCTAGCCTTCCCTACTATATATGCACACCCTACCCTCCAAATTTGGAAACCTAGCCCTAGCCTCCTCAATTTCCGTGCCCCTCCAACCTCCAGCCGCCACCTAGCCTCCCTATCCCGAAATCCACTCCTCCCTCTCTTTTTTCAGCCCTCAGATCTGAGATCAGGGGCCTAGATTTGTCCCCGAGCCCAACCGGACATTGTCCGTCGCCACCCGGACAATGTCCACCTGGCCGTCCGCCGCCGCCGCAGGCGTCCGCCTGCTCGCTCCCCGAGCACCCTGGCTGTGCGCCTCCATCTCCCATCGATCCGGAGCTCCCCGCCGTCCGCACTCTGGTGACCCCGCCATGCCGCCGGAGCTTCACCTCGCCAGCACGTCGGAGTTCTCCCTCCGGTGGTCGCCTCGCCGGACTCTAGCCTCGCGCATGCCAGATCCGCCGCCGCCGCGTTGGATCTCGCCGGAGCACGCTGCTAACCCCCTGCTCCGGCAGGATCCGGGCGCCTAGGCCTTGGATCTTCCCGCTCCGTGACCCCACTGCCGCCCTAGCTCGCCGGAGCTCCCTCCCTCATCGCCGGAGTCCCAGAGTTCGCCGGCGCTGACTTCTTCGCGCCGCCAGGAGGGGCGCATCGTATGCTCTGCCTCGTCCATCCCGCTCGCCTCTGGTTCACCGCGGTTGGACCGGCCCCAGACCGCCGGGTCTCCTGATCCTCGAACCGGCCCGGTCCGCACCCTCCAGGCCGGCCCATCCTCACCCAGGTCGGCCCACCTCTGGCCTCCAACTTCACCCCTGGGCCGAAGCCCATCCGGTGAGAGCCCCTATTCCCCGCCCGTGCGCATTATATCTATTTAGCGCCCTGTGTTTTTTCCCTAAGTCATTTAGTGAATCTGCTAAGTCCTTTTTATGCATATTTTGTTGCATCTTTGCATGCCTGTGATTAATTGTGTGCTTATCCAAATTGAGTGTATGATATGTCAAAATGATCTTGGTGATATGCTTTACACTTTGTTCCATTGTGCCATGCTCATTTGAGTTCATCTAGTTTCTCTAATATCTGTTGCAAGGGTGCTACTTGTTATAAACTGCTGCTACTTGTTATTTTGTTGCCATGTTTGAGATATGATAACTTGGTGCATGTTTATCCAAATGATGCAAATGATATGTCAAAATGTTCATCATGAGATGCTCTACATGTTGGTTGCTATAGCATGCTTGTTTGAGTTCATATTGCCATGTTTATCTCTTTTGCAAAAGTGCATGTGGCTGTTAGGTTTTGTAACTTATTACGAGATGCCTAGTTGAGGAGCTCGTTGCTATTGTTGTGTTTGTCCCCTTGTCACATGCCTAGATGTTTTAGATTCTCCATGATATGCTCTTTGATGTGGTGCATTTAACTTTCCATGATATGCCTTGTGTTGACTTAAACATGCTTGCAAACTTGCCATGTTGTTATTGCTGTTTTAACACTTAGTGAAATTTCACTAAGTCTGGAATCTGTAATATCCTAATGCTATGTTTGCTTGATGCCCTAGGTGAATCCATGTTAGTTTTGGGGTGGCCATTGATCATTCCTTGTTGTATATGTTGTTGGCTATCCATTCATGCCCTTACTTGCTCATTTGACTTGTTGTAGCTTATTTAATTCTTGCTCCCAAGTTGCTATAAAATATTACTGTTAGGTTTTTAATGTCATGATCAAAATGTTGTAGCTTGTTGCTATTGATCCATGCCTCCTATGGAGATGCTCCCATGGAGTTGTTTGCTGTAGGATATGTCTACTTCATGTTCATGCTTCTTATCACCATGTTTGAGTGCTGTAGCATATGTATTTCTTGCTTCCAAGTTGCTATGTGGCTGTTAATTTCAGCTTGTTGTTATATCTTGTTTCATGTGTATCTTTTAGCCCGTTGCTCCGTTTGGAGTGTTCCTTATATGAAACTTGTGTGATTTTGCATGTAGAATCATAATATCATCTTTTTTTCATGTTTGGAGTGAGATTGGTTGATGTTTGGGTGCATCTTGCACCGTTGCCATGTTGTGCTTCCTACCTTGCCATGTAATGCTTCCTCTATAGACTTGTTGTGCTTCTTGTATAGATTTTTCATCCATCATACCTTGCCATGTATTGCATCATATAAACCTGTGTTGTTTTCTATGCTTCCTACCTTGCCATGTTATGCTTCCTGTATAGACTTGCTGTGCTTCCTATATAGATTTGTCATGCATCATACCTTGCCATGTATTGCATCATATAAAATTGTGTTGTTTTTCTATGCTTCCTACCTTGCCATGTTATGCTTCCTATATAGACTTGTTATGCTTCCTGTATAGACTTGCTGTGCTTCCTGTATAGATTTGCCATGCATCATACCTTGCCATGTATTGCATCATATATATAGACTTGTGTTGTTTTGCTGTGCTTCCTACCTTGCCATGTTTTGCTTCCTGTATATACTTGTTGTGCATCATATGTAGACTTGTCGTGCATCCTACTTGGTTGAGCATATTGTCATGTTTTTGGGTTGTGTGTTTACCATATTGCTTGCTTCTTCTCGTTAGTGCTTGTTCCGTTGCGATCGTGAGGATTTGTTCGCCTACCCGTGGTTCTTCTTCAAGGCTTCTTTTTCTTCTTCTTCATGGATCCGTTCTTCTTCCTTGCAGGATCTCAGGCAAGATGACCATACCTGTGGATACCTTTACTATCATCGCCTTTTGCTTAGTTGTCTCGATGTTATCGTTATATGTCGCGCTACCCATCTTTATTGTCAGCCTCTCCTTGTTGCCATGAAACCTCTAACCTTTGACACCTTCCTAGCAAAACCATTGTTTGGCTATGTTACCCGCTTGCTCAGCCCCTCTTATAGCGTTGTTAGTTGCAGGTGAAGATGAAGATCGTTCCAGGAGGGAACTTGTCCTTGGATTATCACAATATCTATTATTATTATTAACACACCTATATACTGGGCATGGGTGGAAGGCTTGGCCTTTTGCTCGGTGTTTTGTTCCACTCATGCCACCTTAGGCGCCGATAAAGCGGCATTATGTTCCTTGATTTTGCGTTCCTTACACGATGGGTATATGGGGACCCCCTAACAGTTCGCCTTTGAATAAAACTCCTCCGGCAAGGCCCAACATTGGTTTCAATTTGCTCATAGTAACAACTTAATTAATTAATTAAATTGCGTAGGGAGTTAGCGCTACCCGAGGATTCTTCTACATAGCAGGGGGGTCAGTGCTGATGGTGTTGGTCCCAAACGGGGGTTCTGCGGGGCCACCACGGGGAAACTCGAGGATTGGTTTTACTCGTACTATCGCCCATCCGGTCGTGGCCTGAGACGAGATACGCGCGGCTACAATCAGGGTGTTGACACACCGGGAGGTCTTGCTGGACTTGTTTTACCATTGTCGAAATGTCTTGTGCACCAGGATGCCGAGCCTGATCGGTTTTCCCTAAGATAAGGGGTGATGATATTATATTTATCACTTCAGCTAATCGTGAGAGCTTGTGATGGGCTAAGTTGGGACACCCCTACAGGGTTATGATCTTTCGAAAGCCCTGCCCGCGGTTATGTGGCAGATTGGAATTTGTTAATGTCCGGTTGTAGAAAACTTGACACAGGATCCGAAGTAAAACACACAACTGTGTGAGTAACCGTGACTGTCTCTTTTCACTTTGAGAGGAGAACACGGTGGGGTTATGTTTGACTCGTAAGTAGTTCAGGATCTTTCGCGATCACTACTAGTTGCGACCGTTTGCGTAGATGCTCATCTTATTCTTGTACTCGTAAGTTAGCCACAATATATTTGCTTAGCCGCTGCTGCAACCTCACCACTTTACCTCTTCCTACCCATTAAGTTTTGATAGTCTTGTTACCCATGGTTATGGGATTGCTGAGTCCTCGTGGCTCACAGATACTACAACAACAGTTGCAGGTGCAGGTTTCCGATGTCTTGACGTGAGAGCGATGTTCTTTTGTTGGAGTTCTTCTTCTTCTTCTTCTTCAGTCTTGGGGTAGGTTCCGGGTCGGCAGCCTGGGATAGAAGATGGATGTCTTTGTGCTTTTCATGTTTGTATCCATAGTCGGATACTTTGTATTGATGTTGTTGTATTCATGAGATTTGTATGTATTGTTGTATCCCCTATGTATGTATGTAATGGTACGATGTAATGATATCCATCTTGCTGAGCGCCCGAAATGCGGTTGTGCCCCAATCACGTAAGTGTCACGTGATCGGGATAGAATCGCATCTTGGGCCTGACAACCACGACCTAACCAACCACTCAAGTCTCTCATCCAAGTTTATCGCCTATTTGGGTTCCATCCGTGGGGAGATCCGGCCGGGGTGTCGCTCACGGCCCCAAACGATGTGTACAGGGTTTCCGAGTCACCAAACGGGCGACCGGTACATCGTTCCACGTACCTGCCGCATCACAGCCCACCCCGAGGGTCAGCGCTGTGCACGACCACCAGTAAACTACAAACACCAGAAACTAGTTGCAACTCCTGGACAGAGAACAAGGGCAGTCAATAAGTCGAGCGGGGTCATATTCAGGGCCCAATGTGTGGTAGTAGCTGTAACTTGAACCACACATACAGATCTCGGGTCCTATCGACGGTTCCAATGAAACAACCCACCATGTACTCCTACATGGCCTTTCATCGATACCTTTACCAAACATGTTCCACACTTCCCTCTCTTTATTGAGCATGATCATTTCACTCTGATTCATCACCTAGATGAACCAGACCTGACACAACTCTAAGCATAGCAGGCAACATAAACAAATAGCATGGTGGAACACAGATCACATGGCTCAATCAACTCCTACACATGCTAGTGGGTTTCAACTATTTACTGTGGCAATGACAGGTCATGCAAAGGAATAGGGTTCAACTACCGCAGCAAGTAGTAGTTCACACGCTGTTGCCTTAATGCAGTAAAAGAGAGCAGGAGCCAGAAAATGGGTTTGTATCAGAATGATCAATGGGTTGCTTGCCTGACAGAGTGGTTGTCGGGTAGTGCTCTTCAGTTGGATACGCAAAAGTATCCTCGGGAGCAGGACCTACCACGGAGAACACCGACGATACAATAAATATACAAACAAATGCAACAATATGATGCATGCTCATGACATGGAAAGATGAATGTGTTTTGGGCTAATGCAACTATAAACAGAAAGGTTTAAGCTCATTTGAATCACAGATTCGAATTTATACCCAAACTATTATTTATTAAACTGCATTATCATATTTTAATGTGAACAACAAGGTTAACTTGATCAAACATGCATCAAACCAGTTCCATTTTAAAGATTGGATTTTTCTGATCAGGTTTCATATATAAATCTTTTCCATCTGAGCTACTGTTGAATTTATATGATTTTTTGAAGTTTAAAGCATTTTGTGGAATTTCCTGAATTGTTTTAAAACAATTAATCCCAGAAAAGCATTTACTGCGTCAGCATGACGTCTGTGTGACGTCAGCAAGTCAACAGGGCGGCCAGGTCAAAACTGACCAGTGGGACCCACTGGTCAGTGTCATAGTTAGTTAACTAACTAATTAGGATTAGTTTAGGCACTAACCTAGGTTTGACAAACAGGCAGGGCCCACAAGTCAATGACCCAGGGGAGTCAAACTTGGTTAACTCGCCGGCGTTTAGCCACCAGCGAGGCCAGACGCGGCGGTGGGGTACGGGATTCGTGCTCCGGCGACCAAATCAGCGACGGAGCACGTCTACGTGCTGCTGGTGAAGTGCCGCAACGAGTGTTGGTGGTGGTTGGCCTCGGGGTCGCCGGAAACGATGCCGGCGACGAGTCCATCGGCTGCCGGAGCTCGGGTGAGCTCGGGCTAGTCGCTAGAGGGCACAGCGAGGCTCCTTGTGAGGTGCTCTAGGCTCCTGGAGGTGCAGTGAAGCTAATGGACAGGATGGCGCAGCCGTTGGGTGGCCAGAGCCTCGTCGGCGACGAGCTCCGTGGGGGCGTGTGCAGGTGAGCTTCGTGCAGTCAGTACAGGGCTCGAGGGGGGAAACAGAGAGGATGGGGAGGTAGCTAGGCTCGCGGCGGTCGCGTTGGAGTTGACAGCGAGGTCGGGGACGAGCTACTGCGACGGTGAGGTCACCAGCGATCTCGATGGCCGAATGGGGGAGAAGTGCTCGGGGACGGCACATTGGAGCTTCCGGTGTTGCGTGGCTCATTGGGGAGGCGTAGCAGACGGTGGCGGAGCTAGGGGACACGTCGGCGAGACGAGGGGGGCTCGGTGGCAGCGGCTATGGCGGCAGGAAGGCGACGGCTACGTCGGCCATGGCGAGGAGAGGGCGAAGGAGAGAGCCAGGGGGAGAAGTGAGGCGTCAAGGGCGTTCGGGCGACGACGTGGAGGCGAACCAGGCGTCGTTGAGGCGGGGGAGTGAAGCAGGGCGGCAGGCAGCTGCGTAGCGACCGCAGGCTCGCTTGAGTGCTCCTCTGTGCCTGCCTGGCCAAAGGAAGCAGCTGCGTGGAGCGGCTGTTGGGTTGGGCCAGCCAGGTGGGCCAGTCTGGTAAGTCTCTCTCTCTCCTCTCTTTTCTATTTTGTTTCTGTTTTGTTTCTTTTTCAACTTTGTTGAATTAGTAAAAATGCTAGAGCATTTTTATAAATCATAAAGCTAGTCATGCCCACTGTATATAATATGAACATCACGGAACATTTTAGTTTATGATTATTTGGGCACCTAAAATATTTTATAGCATTTAAATGCCCAAATGCAATTACAATATGAATTAATCCAGAGACCTTTGGATGTCCTAGAAAATTGTGCACCATTTTTGTCAGAGGTTTAAGACCAAGGCAAAGATGATGAACATTTTTAAGGGCATTTTGGGTACATTGGAAAAGATTTTATTAAACCCTAGTTGTTAGAAGAGGGGTGCTGGGGTTTCTGTCATTCCCATTTGAAGTTTTTGTAGAAAGTAAACATGATGCACACTCTAGCTAGTCCTAATGCAAGCACTGACTAGGGATGTGACAGCTCACGTTGCACAAAGAGCAGAAGCCATGAAGCAACACAACAATGGTGACAGTGGTGGTTTTTACCTAGGTTCGGGCCATCGTGAGGCGTAAAACCCTACTGCTGAATTTGGTGGATTGGAGGAAAGGATGCCAAGAACACGCGGCGCTTAAACCCAACAAAGTGGCCTCGGGGTGAGCAAATACGCGTGTGCTGGTGTATGAGGGTCCAAACCAATTGCTGGGTTTCCTCGGACCTCCTTTTATAGCTTAAGGGGTGACCACATTGGCAAAATAGTCTTTATCTCATGATTAGAAGCTAACAGTGCTATCATACCTAACTCTAGCAGTTAGAACAAATTGCATTAAATGCGCTGCTAGGTGTCATGCTGAGGATGCAGCCCGGCAAGCCTGCCGTGCCGCTTAATCATCTTCTACCTGTCTGCTTGACACGCATATGGACGGGTGTCATATGAGGGTAATCAGCCTACCAAATGGCTGTCACGTGTTTAGTGGAAGCCACATAGTAATTTAGGGGCTCGATAGTGCACCGATAGCTAACTCGCGTCGTGGTGTGGTGGAGCGGTGGTGCCTTGGTTGGGAGATTTGCCTTTGGCGGACCCAGCAAGCCTGCCGGGGAAATCTTGCACCTGTCCTCAGGGAGGCCTCGACCAGGCCAGGCTCTGCTGGCCAGCAAAGGAGGCTTTCCCAAGGTGATGCTCTGTTGTCTTAGTTGTCTTGGTCTTCTTGATCCACTCTTTAGTCTCAGGAAGTGCTACTTCTCTGGCTTGGCCGTGCTTTGTATGTTGATGTAGCTATGCCATTGCCAATACGTCTGTGTACAGTCTGGGTGACGAACATAAATGTACGTCGCACCGACAGGAGCCCCGGGGTCTGGCCTATGTGTGCTTCCAAGCATCGATGGGGTAGGCCCTAACAGTACACATGCAAACACTATCTTCTTCTAGTGCTAGCACTCGGCCCCCGGCATGGGCCGATGGTTTGGCACAGAGCGCCAGCGGGAGAAGTCTTGGACGGGGGAACGTGAGGCGTGGTGGCTGCGCCGAGGGTAGCAGTGGCGCACTCGTCAATGCGCCACCCGTTGCTTCTTTCTTGGCGAAACATAGCGCAGGTGACACCATGCTAGGGTCCATAATAGAAATGCAGCGCTGCAGTCGACTGCGGTCCTTGCGCTCCTTTGCGGCGATGGAGAAAGATCGTCCGAACAGTTGTTGGCTGCGCGTGAGTGGTCGCGGTAGTGGTCCATTGTGGGTCGCAGCAGGGTTCTCCACCCACGGCATCATGTGTCCCGCGCATGGATGGTAACATCTTGCCTGTACGTACTTCTTAAAGGTAGGGAGTCTTCCCCACCTTGGATTGGTGGGGATGACCATGCTCTATGTGAGGTTCTTCGGGAAGCTTGGCGTTTTCCTCGGCTGCTGTGTCGAGGGCTCGGACGGCGGCGCAGGTGTCCCCTTGAGCGGTGGCGATGATGAAGATAACGGCGGCGGCGACCCATGACACTTCAAGAACGGAGACGACACCTCCGACACGTCGTGATCACTGGCAGCACCATCATCACCGGCTGCATCTCAGTAGAACCACCATCTACACATGCCCTCCATCTTCTTCTTTCCTGTCGTCTTCATCCCCCCTGCCTGGGGGCAGGGTCCCATTGATCCTCGAGGGGACACATCCCGCTGGCCCTGGCGAGGAGGCGCCGAATACCAGCTAGGCGCTCCTTGTGCCTTCCTTCCTCTGTAGTTCCTAGGAGGAGAGGGACAAGAAAGGCATTATAGAGCACATATCTTTTTTCAATCTAGAATATGTACGCATTTGCCAAACATAAGTTCAAATTATGTAAGCCCACACCCATATTTGTACTTTGTTAAGGTTTGTACTTGTTTATCAGCGTACCAATGAAAAAATACATGCTTGCTGGGCACTTGTGCATGTGTTATGTCCATGTAGAGGAACGATTCCTCTATAATTTCGAGTAAACAAGGTCTACCGGCTAGACGTCTTGCCGGTCCCTTCCATTCTTGTCGCGAGGCTCGGCCTGGCGAGTCAGGAGTATGGAAGGGAACCGGCCCCTTGACATCCATTTGACTCAAATGTCACTACGACCATCCTAATCGAAGTAATCCTTGGATCGAAGGATGGGAACACAAATTTTGGAGGGTGCAAGGTTTTTCTGCGCACAAGTTTACCATACTAGAGTACAGTATGGATGGCAAAAAAAGACTTATCGGTTTTGTGACATCGTGGAGCGCCGATATGCAAGCTTGTTGCCACTCCTCCTTTTTGGGGTTTCATCCACGCAGGGGGGCCTGTAGTTACTACAGAGGGAAAACACATCAGCATATGACCCTTTCTAAATGACCATGGCAAATAGATGCTAAACTAAATATGCATGCGTGTTTTTAGGCGCCAACGCTTCATTTTATTATCTTTGCACTGGGTATGCACCTGGCTTTGTACAAAGGGTTACATGCCCATCGGCAAGGCTTGTAAATAAGGTGGCTGCCAGCGCTGGGCCCGGCAGCCGCGCCTTACGGGTAGAACTTGCGAAGTTGCTCAATATTCCATGAGTTTTGCATCTTAATGCCATCTTCGGTCTCCAGACGCACTATGCCTTGTCTAGTGACTCGAACAACCCAGTAAGGGCCTTCCCACTTCAGCGCCAATTTGTTGGAACCCTTGGCGGATTAAACGCGCCTAAGGACAAGGTCGCCTTCCTCAAAGCTACAGGTATGAACCCTATGGCTATG
The DNA here is from genome assembly GCA_902687465.1 of Secale cereale. Classification (NCBI taxonomy): domain Eukaryota; kingdom Viridiplantae; phylum Streptophyta; class Magnoliopsida; order Poales; family Poaceae; genus Secale; species Secale cereale. The sequence continues at coordinate 369,886,162 of LR738711.1, forward strand.
ATAGCGCTGCAAGGCTTGCTGGTAGCGTGCAGCACGCAAAGCGGCCCGGAGACGATCTTCCTCAAAGAGCACGGCATCGTCATGCCGGAGCTTCTCCAGCTCTACTTCATCGTAGGAAAGTACTCGAGGTGACCCATATATTAGTTCCTTGGGGACAACTCCTTCTACCCCATACACTAGGGAGAAGGGAGTCTGGCTGGTGGCTGGGTTATGTGTCGTTCGAAGGGACCAAAGAGCCATCGGTAGCTCGTCGATCCAGCGTCTTCCGCATTTGTGCAGCCTATCAAAAGTTCTTGTCTTGAGTCCATGCAACACTTTAATGTTCATTCTCTTAGCTTGTACATTCCTCCGGGGATGGGCAACGGAGGCAAAGGAAACCTTGCTTCTGAGGGCTTGAACATAGTGCATGAAGGTGCGGCTTGTAAATTAGGTGTCGTTATCAGTGACCACCCTGGCGTGTACTCCAAAACGGCACACCAATCCCATCAAGAACTTGATAGCTGACTGTGCGATTACCTTCCTCACTGGCTCCACTTCCGGCCACATTATAAACTTGTCGATTGCAACGTCCTAGTATTCAAAGCCCACGACAGCGTGGGGGAAGCGGCCCAAGATGTCGAGCCGCCTAACCAAAAAGGTCCAGGATAAAGGTATCGTCTAGAGAGCTTGAGCTGGCTGATGGATGTTCTTGGAGTGGAACTGGCAGGCTTCACATCAGGTGACTAGCTCAATTGCATTTTGGAGGGCTGTGGGCCAGTAGAAACTCTGCCAGAAAGCTTTTCCAACCAAGGCTATAGATCTAATGTGGGATCCGCACACGCCCTTGTGTATGTCTACTAGTAGCCTCTGTCCATATTCCAGGCAAATGCACTTCAATTTCGCACCATTAGGCCTTTTTCTGTATAATGTGCCATCGACAAATAGATACATACTGGCCTGCTAGGCTACTCTTTCGTCTTCTTCTTGCTCTTCGGAAATTCTCCTGTTTGAAGGTAGTGGACCATGTGTTGTGCGCAAGTTGGAGCCTGCGGCTCAATAGCAAGGCCTAGCGGTATCTCTTCGTTCGTGGGAGCGCTTACCTTGACCGCAAGAACTTGTAGTTCCGTGGTAAAAGGCTGATCATCAACCAAATTAGAGTTATTCCCGGTAGCCTCTCTACTGACAGCTTCGAGAAGCCCTGTCGGGAGACACTTGTCGGGGTCCAACTTCCTCCTTTTCCTGGCCATCATCGAAGGGGATACTAAGGGTTGAGTCAAGTGGAGTACACAAGTCCCTGGCTCCACAAGGAGCTTTTGCGCGATGCACTTTGACACATGATCAACAATGTTGTTCTCTGCATGCGGCACGTGCTATGTTTGTAATCCATCAAAGTGCTCCTACAATTTTCTCACTTCCTCTATGTATGCCTCCATCAATGGGCTCTGATAATCCTTATCGACTTGCCTCACCACGAGCTATGACTCTCCATGGATGATAAACTTCTTGATTCCCAAGTTCCACTATGATTATGAGCCCGACAACGAGCCCTTCATACTTAGCAGTGTTATTGGTGGCCTCATTGCCTATGCTAAGATAGCCAGATCCCTCAACGGCCAATACATACTACTCCTTGCATTTCTTGTTGAGCTTTCGGCTCGTCCTCTTCGAGTTGGTCGCGTCGTCATCATCTTATGACCCACAAGTATAGGGTATCAATCGTAGTCCTTTCGATATGTAAGAATGTAGAACCCAAAGAGGAGCAGAAGGAAACGACAAGCAATTTTCAGCATGGTATTCTCTGCAAGCACTAAAATTATCGGTAACAGATAGTTTTGTGATAAGATATTTAATAACGGGTAACAAGTAACAAACGTAAACAAGGTGCAGCAAGGTGGTGCAATCCTTTTTGTAGCAAAGGAAAAGCCTGGATGAACTCTTATATAAAGCATAGCTCTCCCGAGAACACATGGGAATTGTTGTCAAGTTAGTTTTCATCATGCTCATATGATTCGCGCTCGTTACTTTGATAATTTGATATGTGGGTGGACCGGTGCTTCGGTGCCGCCCTTCCTTGGACAAGCCTCCCACTTATGATTAACCCCTCTCGCAAGCATTTGCAACTACGAAAGAAGAATTAAGATAAATCTAACCATATCATGAAACATATGGATCCAAATCAGCCCCTTACGAAGCAACACATAAAGTATGGTTTAAGCTTCTGTCACACTAGCAACCCATCATCTACTTATTACTTCCCAATGCCTTCCCCTAGGCCCAAATAATGGTGAAGTGTCATGTAGTCGGTGTTCACATAACACCACTAGAGGAAAGACAACATACATCTCATCAAAATATCGAACGAATATCAAATTCAGATGATTACTTATAACAAGACTTCTACCATGTCCTCAGGAACAAATGTAACTACTCACAAAGCATATTCATGTTCATGATCAGAGGAGTATTAATTATCATTAAGGATCTGAGCATATGATTGGACACCAAATAAACTAACTACCATCAACTACAAGGAGTAATCAACCCTACTAGCAACCCACAGCTACCAATCTGAGGTTTTGAGACAAAGATCGGATATAATAGGTGAACTAGAGTTTGAGGGGAGATGGTGTTGGTGAAGATGTTGATGGAGATTGACCACCTCTCGATGAGAGGATCATTGGTGATGACTATGGCTGCGATTTCCCCCTCTGGGAAAGATGTTTCCCCGGCAGAACAGCTCCACCGGAGCCCTAGATTGGTTTCGCCCAGGTTCCGCCTCGAAACGGCGACGCCTCATCCCAAAAGTTTTCTTCTTATTTTTTTCAGGTCAAAACACACCATATAGCAAAAGATGGGTACCGGAGGCCTGCCAGGGGGCCCACAAGGACGGGGGGCTCGCCCAGGGGGTAGGGCGCGCCCTCCACCCTTGTGGCCGGCTAGTGGCCCCCTCTGGTGCTTTCTTCGCCCAATAATTTTTATATATTCCAAAATATTCTCCGTGAAGTTTCAGGACTTTTGGAGTTGTAGAGAATAGGTCTCTGATATTTGCTCCTTTTCCAGTCCAGAATTTCAGCTACTGGCATTCTCCCTCTTCATGTAAACCTTGTAAAATAAGAGAGAAAATGCATAAGTATTGTGATATAATGTGTAGTAACAGCCCATAATGCAATAAATATCAATATAAAAGCATGAGGCAAAATGGACATATCAACTCCCCCAAGATTAGACCTCGATTGTCCTCAAGCGAAAGCCAATATCGAAAAATATGTCCACATGTTTAGAGATAGAGGTGTCGATAAAATAAAATACGGACATGTGGGCATCATGATCATGTTTAGAACAACAATATATATTGTCATATAATTTTTTATGCTAAAGTAACAATTTATTCACAAGGTAAAGTATGAATCAAAAACTTCATTGAAAACTAACAAACTATGATCTCAGTCGTTGAAGCAATTGCAATTTATCATAACATCGGCAAGAGTCACTATAAGAGCCTTTTCAGCAAGTCCACATACTCAACTATCACTTAATTTTCACAATTGCTAAAGCTCACGCGATACTTATGGGTACAAAGTTTCAATTGGACACAGAGAAATACAGGGGCTTATAGTTTTTCCTCCCAACCTTTTACCTCAAGGGTAATGTCAATAATAATACTTTGTGATAACCTACATCAGGGTGGATATATATACCCGGATCTCTCCAACACATAGAGCTTGCCAAAGGAAAAAGTGTAAAAATGAAGGGCGATGATGACCATGACTCTTGTATAACAGTAGGAGACAAAAGTAAGAGATAGGCCCTTCGCAGAGGGAAGCAGAGGTTGTCATGCGCTTTAATGGTTGGATGCACCAAATCTTAATGCAAAAGAACATCACTTTATATTGCTGCTTGTCATAAGGACCTTTATTATGCGGTCCGTCTTATTTATTTCTTCCATATCACAAGTTCGTATGAAGCTTATTTTATTCACACTGATAGATCATACATATCTAGAGAGCAATTTTTATTGCTTGCACTGATGACAACTTACTTGAAGGAACTTACCCAATCCATAGGTAGGTATAGTGGACTCTCATGGCAAAATTGGTTTAAGGGATGTTTCGAAGCACAAGTAGTATCTCTACTTGGTGCAAAGAATTTGGCTAGCATGAGAGAGAAAGGCAAGCTCAACATGTTGGATGATCCATGACAATACAACTTCTATTCAGATATAAGAAAACATAACCCGATATGTTGTCTTCCTTGTCCAACATCAACTTTTTAGCATGTCACATTTTGATGAGTGCTCACAGTTACAAAAGATGTCCACGAGAGTATATTTATATGTGAAGCCTCTCTTTCTTTATTACTTCCTATTAATTACAACAATGACCAAAACTATGTTTGTCAATTTCCAACAACCTTTATTCCCCATACTCTTTATATGTGAAGTCATTACTCTCCATAAGATCAATATATGATCTTTTTATTCCTTTTTATTATTTCTTTAATTTAATCCCTCAAGATCATAACAACATAGCAAAGCCCTCAACTCAAAACTACTCTTTATTATAAATCACTCACGGACTTGATTACATGGATAGAGATCGAAACAAAACTGAAAGCTAGATCATGCTAAAAATTTCTTCTACTAGATCAAGATATATTCAAAAGAATCAAACTAAGAAAAAAGATAAAGATAAAGATGTGATGGTGATACGATATTGGGGTACCTCCCCCAAGCTTGGCATTTCCCAAGGGGAGTGCCAATAGCCATGTATTTATGTCACACCCTGCATTTTGTAACATGTTGTTTGTAACTTTGAAGCATGAAAATTTGGACCAGCAAAATTTTTTAGCATCATTTGGCTTTTATTTGGAATTGAGTTTTCTTCATTTGCTTTTTCATGTGCTCATTAAAGTCAACTATGACCTCTTATAGATTTCATCTCCTTATCCAAAACTTCTGCCCAATGATCATGCCAAGTGTTATATAACAGTATAGTATTTTCTTACAAAATTAATTTGGCCAAAAAGTATTTTATAAAATTAGTTTTCCCAAAACCCCTGAATTGAGAATTGCACTGCAAGTACTTGATTAAGGGTGTGAAAATTATCTCAAAAGGTTTATTTGAGACCTAGTAGTCATAGGACTCCCAGAAACCACAAAGGTATAATTTTAAAAGTTATTTTCCTATTTTATTTAAAAGCTTTTTCTTAAGGCCAGACATGGTCTTTAATAGGGGAAAATTATTTAACTGTTTCAAAAATATTTGCCAAAATTCAGAGAGACTCATGGGACATATATTGTCCATATATAAGAGTTTCAACACTTGGACATGTTCAAAATAATGGGCTAAACCCTCTAAAACCCTTTCTGGATATTTCAAGCTTTTGGAATATTTACAAAGGAATTTTTCTCCAAAAATTCCAGGGAAATTTTATCATGTCATATATGACATATTTGATGATCTTGCCAAGTCCCATGCCTTGGGAAGCAAGAAAACCTCCTCAAACCCCTTCATAACCATTCTGTCCATATCTGAAGTTTGAGCAACTCTACATTGCCAAACTTGTCCAAATGCTCTCAAACTTGGTGCACATGCTAGAATGGCCTAATAAGGCACCTAGACCAAATGGCACAAGATTTGGAATAGAGCAACTTGATCAGATCACCTCAAAACCCTTTCTGTTTAAATGCAAATTTGAACAACTTTACATTACCAACTTTTTATCTGGAGCCTCAAACTTTGTGGGCATGATCAATACCCCAAATGATGATGCTACACCTAGTAGTGCATCAAGGGGAGATGATTAGCTTGACTCAATCAAGATGAAACTGTTTCTGTTGATTTCTAGGGTTCACCAAAGTTACATTGGCTAGTTTCTTCAAATAAGCCCAAATTTGGTGAAGCACCCTATTTTCTCATGTCTTTCAACCCTATCAAGTGCCATGTCAAGTGGACCTCATTTACTTGATCAAACACAGATCAAACACCTTCTGCAGAAATTCTAAAACCTCCAACTTGACCACTTTCACCTTTCTCCCTAGCCTCAACTTCTTACCACAGGCCCATTGAGTTACTAGCAACCCCCAGTAACTCCCCCAGCACCTCATCTCCATGATTGGGGGGTGAAACCCCAGCTTTACCTTGCTGTACAGCCAGCTTTCACCATTTTTACCAACACTCTCACTCTCTCTCTGCACCCCAGAGCATCCAAGGCCTCAGGGCATTTCTTTAGTCCTCCCTCTACACACTAGACACTGTTGGGCACGCTGGAACAGACCAAATCAGCAAGAGCGCGTCGATGCCGGTCACACGCGCGCTCTAGAGCGCGTGAACAGTGCTCCCGCACGCTGGCTCGGGCCAATCGTCGATCCCCGACAGCCTCGGGCTCTCCCCTCGCGCCTCCCAACGTGCCTCGACGTCCGCAGCCTCCACCGGCGCTGTCCCCCTCCTCCTGCGCCCTCCAGTAGCCGCCGTCGCACGCGCGCTGGCCGCCCGCGGCAGCCACTCCTCTGCCTCGCACGCGCGCGCCTCCCTGTCGCTCCCCCGCTCCTCCTATTACCTCAGCTGGACGTGGAACTCGTCCAGCAACTCCCCTGACTCACCCCCGTAGCGTCCCGTGCGCTATAGCGACGAGCCGGAGCTCGCCGGCGCACTGGACCACGGGTCCTCGTCGAGCTCCTATATATAGGCCTCCCCTAGCTCCTCCAACACCACCACCAGCCTCACAACTCTCCACTGATCCCTCCTGCATCACTAGTTCGACCTCGGAGCGCCCCAGTGCTCGGGATCGACCGGAGCTCCGCCGCGTCGGGCCGCCGGCGATCTCGAGGTACAGGCCTCCCCTGCCTCTCCTTCCGCTCGTTTTGGAACCACCGCACCTCACTGACCCTTTCCCCTCTCTTTCCCCCTCCATTTGCAGTCGGAAACGACCCCGACCACCGTCCTCCGACGAGCCTCCGCCGTCGCACCTCGTCACCGGCGAACCAGGGCTCCCCGCCGTGCCGCGCTACCACCACTACAACCGCAACACGCCGCTGAGTCCGTCCCTGGCCTCCGTTGCCGTCGTCGTGGCCGGTATCGTCGCCGATGAGCTCGCCGCCGCCGTGGCCGAGGGGTTAGAGATGACAGGCGGGCCCCGCCTGTCATCCCCCCACCTCTCTCCCCTCCTCTGTGCCGCTGACCCACGGGCCCCGCCCGTCAGGTTTGAAACCTGACGTGCGCGCGCGCTGGCACCGTGCGGCTGGGCCAGTCCACCTGGGCCATGCACTGTGGCCTCTTCTGGCCCAGTGCACAGGACCCTTTTTCTCTTTTTTCTTTTCTGTTGATGTTTTAAACATTTATGCAGAAAAGAATATTGATCCAAATTAAATAATTCCAACTCCTAAAATCTTGTAATATCCCAACCTATTTAATGGTACTACTTTCATTCAAATCCATGAAACTTTTCTGTACTGTTCAAATTTAAATTTAAATTTGAGCAGTATAACTCCTGTTCAAAAATCAATATATCCTATTCGGTAACTCCAAAACTACAACTAAGATTTTTTTCCCATCTTAGAAAACCCTCTAGTATTTTACAAAAATGAGTTGACATTTTTCTGAGCACTTTGGTTTTTCTGTTTTGTTTGTATTCTTATTTTTCCGTGGTTATTATGCGACGTATAGATCCCGTATTTGACGAAGTTGCTATGGAAGAAGAAGGAGAAGGACTAGAAGACTTTGAAGACCAAGCCAGTCCAGGCAAGCAGCCCTTTGACCATGATACACTTGTTCTTCGGAACCCGTTGGATTCCGATGCATGATGATTAGGGTTACGATGGTAACCTAGGTGAACCACCACATGATGCATGCTTATTTGTTGATCTTGCTATATGCTAGATGACTTGCATATGGTTAGTAGTTATGGAAAGTGATGCATGTGTGACATAAACCTTCATGGTTGAATTCTTTACATAAAACCCTGTCGGGTGCCATTTATACCCGAGGGTGATGATGATAATGAGATTGGGTGACCACTTGAGGACGAAGTGGTGTGCCAAGGCAAGTGTGTGTGTTTTTCAAATGGATTGGTTGAAGTTGCGACTGTTATTCCAACCATACAAGTGCAACCACACTACCCCTTATGGGACGGGGCTTTATTGATTACTTAGGTCGATACTAGCATGGTGCCCACATTACTAGTGACGGGAAGACTTGAGGTCTTTCCCGGGACGGGGTCGTGCTTGGATAGACGGCCATGACTGTTTTTACAGGGCACCGGACACACCGTTGGTCCCTTCGGGTACGCGTGACATTGAATTAGGGCAAGTCCCGTGATCTATTGTTTGTACCCCAAAGGCCGTGTGCCAACGAGTGGACTCTATGTTGGTGTCGTCTAAGGAAAGGTAATGACCGGGTGCTTACCCCGGGTACTTGAGGTACCGCGGGTCGTGGATGACACGGAAGTTCCCCGGATCTTGTGGGTAAAGTGTACAACCTCTGCAGAGTGTCAAACTATTCGAATAGCCGTGTCCACGGTCATGGACAGTTGGGTAACCGCTCTTGGGCTACGTCCAATGTTTGTGAAACCATGCGTGTGTGTGTGGGTCAAGGTGGTGACTTGACTCGATGAGATGAATCACATTCATGTTGATGTCGGTAACCTGTTCTCGAGGTTACGCGAGGTTATTGATGCATAAGCTTGATGATAGCATATTGTTCTAGCCTCCTGCTAGATTGTTCATTATTATTCAATTGCACTATTACTTGAACCACATCATTTGTTGCTTGCGAGTACATTCAAAGTACTCATTGGCTTGCCACTGGTTATTTAATTGGCCAGGCATGGAAGAGCAGGATTATGAGGAAGAGTTCTTTGGAGACGACCTTGCGAACTAGGACGCTATCCCAGTCAGAATGCCTGTAGGGTTAAGGCAGATGGCATGGGTTCTACCCGTTTTATCGAAGACTTCCGCTACTTGAGATATTTGCTATTCAGCCGTGAGGCTCTATCTATGTAAGACTTGGCCATAATGGCCTTAATTCGTGTAAGACTATTTGTATGGATGTAAGACTCTTGTTATTTCAGCTTCTGTGTGTTCAGTGAGCATTGATCTCTGGGATCATTGTACACGTGCATTCGGTGATCTCGGCTTCCAAGTCGGGGTCCCCACAGAGCTGGTATCAGAGCCATCTTGACTGTAGGAAGCCTTAGTTAGCATGGGCGTTAGTTAGTTGAGACCCCTTTTTCAAAACCTTCTGAACCTCTCTTCTTTTCTAAACCTGAGATTTCCTCAGCTTATTAACCCTCCTATTCCACCTTTGTAGATGGCCGCTGTTCCCGAAGAGCACCTGACCACTGGGTTTCCCCTACTTCTCGAGGATAGCCTCCAGGTGTGTCAGTTCCACCGAGCACCCATCCTCACCTATCTTGAGCATTGGGTGAGCGATACTGAGGTGGAGTACCATGTGGAAGTGATCGTGAAGGCAAACGATCCTCACGCAAGTTGGTTCTTCGAGGGACCCCAGATGATGACACTACCACTCGCTGCCGAGGCTGCTGCACTCAAGGCACTAACCCGTCTCCGCGAGCTTCTTCCGGAGATGGCAGCCAAGATGGCAACTCGCTTCTTACCTTACCGGAAGGAAGGTGACGAAGAAAGCAGCGCACTAGCCCCTCCACTGAAGGATGGACTCTCGCTTCGGTTCCAGACCTACTTCAGTCTATGTGCCGATAGCTTGGCACAAGACTTGGCCTCGGAATCAATGAAGCTTCGAGAAGAACTTTACAAGACCAAGGCACTTCTTCGTCGAGCTCAAGAGAAGGCAAACAGGATCAAGAAGGAAGGAGCACCTTCTGGACAATCCGCTATCTGCATATCGAGGCGGAAGGCCCTCCGGGGATGTGTCTTCCAAGGGTGAAGAACCACCTCGGCGACGCCGGATGACCGCACGGGAATATCGCAAGCTTTTCCCTGCACCACCGTCGAAGCACCGTCGTATCCAACTCCTCCACTCTCCCACTCCCTCAAGTGACAAGGGAGCCCAGACAGATGAAGACAAGGAGGAAGACCCAGAAGAGCCGGAATAAGCGACCGAGCATTCCGCCGCTTAGGCATTATTCGCTACTCGGATATGCCCGTTGTGACCCCTACGGTAGGATAGGTCGTGTAACCCCTATGCGCAGTCGAGTCCTTGTATGGTTCATATGAAACCATCTAGTGCTAGCTTTTGTCGTGTCTGGATGTAAGTCGTAATCTTCCTTCGGGAATGTGTAAACGACTACATCACCCATTTGGATTTTAATGGATGTGTTTTGGCCTCTCGGCCCTTGCATGATTTGATTTAGTGTCACACCCACCCCCTTACTAGGCACCCATCTATCTTGCTTTTCCTCTTCCGAGTCATGAGACCTTTTACCGCTCCAACAGGATGCCTGTTGTAACTCGTACTGGTACCTCTACCCAGCAGCCCGAAGCCGGAGCATCCTCTCAGCCAGAGGCAGACCACGACCAAACCAACGACCAAGCTCCACCACCACCTCCTCCAAGCATGGACATGGCTCAGCTTCTCCAAGCTTTCCGAGAGGAACGCCAAGCCAACACTGCAGCTCTCCAGCTGATTGCTCAAGCTGCCGCCAACAACCGCCAGCCGGCAGGGAATGGCAATGGACGTTCCACGTTGGCAGAGTTTAAGAAGCATGCACCGCCAACCTTCATCGAGACTGCTGAACCCCTGGATGCTGATGACTGGGTCCGTTCCATTGAGGAGATTCTGGAACTAGTCGGATGCACCGAAGATCGCGAGAAGGTGGCTTATGCAGCCCACTGCCTCGGGGGAACCGCAAGAGCTTGGTGGGATGGATTCAAGGTCATGCATGCTGAACAAGACATCACTTGGGTTAACTTCAAGGCAGAATTCCGCAAGGCCCACATTCCTTCTGGAGTCATGGCTATCAAAAAGCGCGAGTTCCGAGCCCTGAAGCAAGGAAGTGGCACTGTCAAGGAGTACATGCAGAAGTTCAGTATTCTGTCAAGGTATGCCCCTGAGGATGTCAGCACTGATGCTGCCAAAAGGGAGCGCTTCATGGAAGGCCTTAATCAGACTCTGCAATATTCGCTTGTCGTGTGCGACTGCCCGTCTTTCCCTGACCTGGTGAACAAGGCACTTATGCTTGAAGACAAGCGGCGTGCTTTGGAAGACACTCGCAAGCGCAAGTCGGTCAGTAAGGGAAGTTCCAGCAACCAAAAGCCTCGTCCGTGGCAGTCAGCCCCGGCCAAGCCAACCTATCAGCAGCCAAGAGCTCCTGCACCTCGTGCCAATCCTCAGCCTCAGCAGTATGCCAACCCCAGGCCAGCTTTCAACCCCAATACTAGTGGTGGCAACAAGATCAACACTCCAAATCAAGTCACTTGCTTTGGGTGTGGTCAGCCCGGACACATCTCCAGGGTGTGCCCCAACAAGAAGCCTGATGCCCCGCGCCCCAATGCGCAGAACCAGGGACAAGGCCGTGGTATGCCACCAAGGAACCCAGCTCCTCGCAATCCACCGAACTATGGGAAGGGGCGTGTGAATCACGTCACTACTGAAGAAGCCCAGGAAGACCCAGACGTCGTGCTGGGTACGTTCCTTGTCAACTCAGCACCTGCAACTGTCTTGTTTGATTCTGGAGCAACGCATTCATTTGTCACTCAAAGATTTGCAATAAAAAGTGGCATGACCCCTACACCCCTGAATAACCCTATGGTGGTACAAACCCCCGGAGCCGAGATGAGAGCCAAGATAGGCTGTAAAGGAGTCAGTATTACCATTAACGGTGTAGACTTCCTAGCAGACCTTATTGTCCTGAGATCGCAAGGCTTGGATGTGATCCTAGGTATGAATTGGCTCAGTAAGCACCAAGGCTTGTTAGACTGTGCCAATCGGACAGTCACTGTGACCAATGACCAAGGAGTAGAAGTCAAGTTTGCCCCCAACTCCTCTTCCGCTAAAGGCGCTAAAGTCAACTGTCTGTCTGAAGTTGGGCTAGATCAAGTACCGGTGGTATGTGAGTATCCTGATGTCTTTCCGGATGAACTACCGGGAATGCCCCCTGACCGTGACATTGAGTTCATCATCGAGCTCGTGCCCGGAGCAGGACCCATCTATAAGAAGCCTTATAGAATGGGAACGGAAGAACTAGTCGAGTTGAAGAAGCAGCTAGAAGAGCAGCTAAGGAAAGGATTTATCCGCCCGAGTGCCTCCCCTTGGGGATCTCCTGTTCTGTTTGTGGCAAAGAGGGACGATACCATCCGCTTATGCATTGACTAGCGTTCCCTCAATGAAGTTACAATCAAGAACAAGTACCCACTTCCCAAGATCGAAGATCTGTTTGATCAGCTCAGCGGAGCCAAGGTATTCTCCAAGATCGACCTCAGATCTGGGTATTACCAGCTGAAGATCAGACCCCAAGATATTCCGAAGACAGCATTCGTAACCAGATATGGCCTGTACGAGTGCACGGTCATGTCTTTTGGGTTAACCAATGCCCCATCTTACTTCATGTATCTCATGAATAAAGTCTTCATGGAATATTTGGACAAGTTTGTTGTTGTCTTCATTGATGACATCCTTGTGTTCTCGAAGTCGGAGGAAGAGCATGAGCAGCATCTGAGGATGGTCCTAGACAAGCTTCGTGAGCACCAACTGTATGCCAAATTCAGCAAGTGTGAGTTTTGGCTGCACAAAGTTGGATTCTTAGGTCATGTCTTGACCGAGGAAGGATTATCTGTTGATCCTGCAAAAATCGAGGCTGTGACCCAATGGCAATCTCCAACGACCGTCAAGGAAGTCAGAAGCTTCCTCGGATTGGCGGGCTATTACCGCAAGTTCGTGGAAGGATTCTCTAGCATTGCACGACCAATGACTCAGCTCCTCAAGAAGGACAAGAAGTTCGAGTGGACGCCAAACTGTGAAGAGAGCTTCCAAGAGCTCAAGAAGAGATTGACCACCGCCCCAGTTCTGGCAACACCTGATATTCACAAGGAGTTCGTGATATATTGTGATGCCTCTCGAACCGGATTGGGAAGCGTTCTGATGCAAGAAGGCCGCGTCATAGCATACCTCTCCAGGCAGCTATGACCCCATGAGGAGAACTACGCTACTCACGATCTTGAGCTAGCAGCAGTAGTTCATGCCTTGAAGACATGGCGGCATTACCTCCTTGGGAAACGGTGTGAGATTTACACAGACCACAAAAGTCTGAAGTATATTTTCACCCAAAAAGAGTTGAACATGAGGCAGCGGAGATGGTTGGCACTCATCAAAGATTATGACCTCAGTGTTCAGTATCACCCTGGGAAGGCCAACGTGGTGGCCAATGCCTTAAGCAGGAAGGCTTGCTCTTTGAATGTCATTATTCAAGAAAGGCAACCAGCCTTGTTTAAGGAGACCGAACAATTCAGTTTGGAATTGGTTACCCCCGGATTTCTGGATCATTTGGAAGTCAGACCAACCCTGCTGGACGACGTCAAGAAGGCTCAAGATGGACACGCAAGCATTGAAGGTATCAAGAAGAAGATGAAGATGGACAAGGCCCCAGGATTCTCCGAAGACGAGCACGGGATTGTTTGGTACAAAGGTCGTCTCTGCATACCAAGCAACACCGAACTGAAGACGTTGATTCTGCAAGAAGCCCACGACACCCCGTATTCCATCCACCCCGGAGGAACCAAGATGTACCAAGACTTGAAGGCACGATTCTGGTGGCACGGTATGAAGAGAGAGATTGCAACCTATGTTGCAAAGTGTGATGTGTGCCAAAAGGTCAAGGCTGAATATCAGCAACCCGCTGGATTGCTCCAACCACTCAAGGTTCCTGAGTGGAAGTGGGATAAAGTCGGAATGGACTTCATCACTGGATTACCAAGGTCGAATAGAGGACATGACTCTATCTGGGTCATAGTCGATCATTTGACCAAGGTGGCTCATTTCATTCCTGTCAAGACTACCTACTCAGGCAACCAGCTGGCAACTCTCTATACCAACCGAATCGTAAGTCTTCACGGTGTTCCCAAGGAGATTGTGTCAGATTGAGGCACCCAGTTCACTTCAAGGTTCTGGAAGAGATTCCAAGAAGCCTTGGGAACAAAGTTGTCTTTCAGCACAGCTTTCCACCCACAGACCGGAGGTCAAACAGAGCGAGTCAATCAGATTCTCGAAGACATGCTCCGAGCCTGTGTCCTGGCATATGGAGCCAAGTGGGAAGACTGTCTCCCTTTTGCCGAGTTCTCCTATAACAACAGTTACCAGTCAAGCCTTCAGATGGCACCATTTGAGGTGTTGTACGGGCGCAGATGCCGCACACCCCTCAATTGGTCAGAGACTGGAGAAGGACTAGTTTTTGGACCGGATATTCTCCGCGCAGCAGAAGAGCAAGTCCAACTAGTCAGAGAGCGACTAAAGGAAGCCAAGTCAAGGCAGAAGAGTTATGCTGACACTCGACGCCGAGACATGAGTTTCCGTGTCGGAGATCATGTGTACCTGCGGGTAACTCCTCTGAAGGGAACCAAGCGTTTCCACGTCAAGGGGAAGCTCGCACCAAGGTTCATTGGCCCTTTCAAGATCACCGACCGACGAGGAGAAGTGGCTTATCAGTTGGAACTACCACCTGAGCTATCCGATGTGCACAATGTATTCCATGTGTCACAACTCCGGAAATGTCTCCAGGTTCCGGACAAGCCCAGTCTCTACAAGGATGTAGATCACCAAGCCATTGATCTGCAGCCTGATCTAACCTACCGCAAGAAGCCCATTCGTATTCTGGACGAAGCAGAACGACGTACGCGGAGCCGTACCATCAAGTACCTCAAGGTCCAGTGGAGCAACCACACCGAAGCAGAAGCAACCTGGGAACGAGAAGACTATCTTAGATCCGAGTTTCCCGATCTCTTTTAAGCCCAAGTTTAGGAATCTCGGGGACGAGATTCTTGTAAGGGGCTAGGTCTGTCACACCCTGCATTTTGTAACATGTTGTTTGTAACTTTGAAGAATGAAAATTTGGACCAGCAAATTTTTTTAGCATCATTTGGCTTTTATTTGGAATTGAGTTTTCTTCATTTGCTTTTTCATGTGCTCATTAAAGTCAACTATGACCTCTTATAGATTTCATCTCCTTATCCAAAACTTCTGCCCAATGATCATGCCAAGTGTTGTATAACAGTATAGTATTTTCTTACAAAATTAATTTGGCCAAAAAGTATTTTATAAAATTAGTTTTCCCAAAACCCCTGAATTGAGAATTGCACTGCAAGTACTTGATTAAGGGTGTGAAAATTATCTCAAAAGATTTATTTGAGACCTAGTAGTCATAGGACTCCCAGAAACCACAAAGGTATAATTTTAAAAGTTATTTTCCTATTTTATTTGAAAGCTTTTTCTTAAGGCCAGACATGGTCTTTAATAGGGGAAAATTATTTAACTGTTTCAAAAATATTTGCCAAAATTCAGAGAGACTCATGGGACATATATTGTCCATATATAAGAGTTTCAACACTTGGACATGTTCAAAATAATGGGCTAAACCCTCTAAAACCCTTTCTGGATATTTCAAGCTTTTGGAATATTTACAAAGGAATTTTTCTCCAAAAATTCCAGGGAAATTCTATCATGTCATATATGACATATTTGATGATCTTGCCAAGTCCCATGCCTTGGGAAGCAAGAAAACCTCCTCAAACCCCTTCATAACCATTCTGTCCATATCTGAAGTTTGAGCAACTCGACATTGCCAAACTTGTCCAAATGCTCTCAAACTTGGTGCACATGCTAGAATGGCCTAATAAGGCACCTAGACAAAATGGCACAAGATTTGGAATAGAGCAACTTGATCAGATCACCTCAAAACCCTTTCTGTTCAAATGCAAATTTGAACAACTTTACATTACCAACTTTTTATCTGGAGCCTCAAACTTTGTGGGCATGATCAATACCCCAAATGATGATGCTACACCAAGTAGTGCATCAAGGGGAGATGATTAGCTTGACTCAATCAAGATGAAACTGTTTTTGTTGATTTCTAGGGTTCACCAAAGTTACATTGGCTAGTTTCTTCAAATAAGCCCAAATTTGGTGAAGCACCCTATTTTCTCATGTCTTTCAACCCTGTCAAGTGCCATGTCAAGTGGACCTCATTTACTTGATCAAACACAGATCAAACACCTTCTGCAGAAATTCTAAAACCTCCAACTTGACCACTTTCACCTTTCTCCCTAGCCTCAACTTCTTACCACAGGCCCATTGAGTTACTAGCAACCCCCAGTAACTCCCCCAGCAGCTCATCTCCATGATTGGGGGGTGAAACCCCAGCTTTACCTTGTTGTACAGCCAGCTTTCGCCATTTTTACCAACACTCTCACTCTCTCTCTGCACCCCAGAGCATCCAAGGCCTCAGGGCATTTCTTTAGTCCTCCCTCTACACACTAGACACTGTTGGGCACGCTGGAACGGACCAAACCAGCAAGAGCGCGTCGATGCCGGTCACACGCGCGCTCTAGAGCGCGTGAACAGTGCTCCCGCACGCTGGCTCGGGCCAATCGTCAATCCCCGACAGCCTCGGGCTCTCCCCTCGCGCCTCCCAACGTGCCTCGACGTCCGCAGCCTCCACCGGCGCTGTCGCCCTCCTCCTGCGCCCTCCAGTAGCCGCCGTCGCACGCGCGCTGGCCGCCCGCGGCAGCCACTCCTCTGCCTCGCACGCGCGCGCCTCCCTGTCGCTCCCCCGCTCCTCCTCTTACCTCAGCTGGACGTGGAACTCGTCCAGCAACTCCCCTGACTCACCCCCGTAGCCTCCCGTGCGCTGTAGCCACGAGCCGGAGCTCGCCGGCGCACTGGACCACGGGTCCTCGTCGAGCTCCTATATATAGGCCTCCCCGAGCTCCTCCAACACCACCACCAGCCTCACAACTCTCCACTGATCCCTCCTGCATCACTAGTTCGACCCCGGAGCGCCCTAGTGCTCGGGATCGACCGAAGCTCCGCCGCGTCGGGCCGCCGGCGATCTCGAGGTACAGGCCTCCCCTGCCTCTCCTTCCGCTCGTTTTGGAACCACCGCACCTCACTGACCCTTTCCCCTCTCTTTCCCCCTCCATTTGCAGTCGGAAACGACCCCGACCACCGTCCTCCGACGAGCCTCCACCGTCGCACCTCGTCGCCGGCGAACCAGGGCTCCCCGCCGTGCCGCGCTACCACCACTACAACCGCAACACGCCGCTGAGTCCGTCCCTGGCCTCCGTTGCCGTCGCCGTGGCCGGTATCGTCGCCAGTGAGCTCGCCGCCGCCGTGGCCGAGGGGTTAGAGATGACAGGCGGGCCCCGCCTGTCATCCCCCCACCTCTCTCCCCTCCTCTGTGCCGCTGACCCATGGGCCCCGCCCGTCAGGTTTGAAACCTGACGTGCGCGCGCGCTGGCACCGTGCGGCTGGGCCAGTCCACCTGGGCCGTGCACTGTGGCCTCTTCTGGCCCAGTGCACAGGACCCTTTTTCTCTTTTTCTTTTCTGTTGATGTTTTAAACATTTATGCAGAAAAGAATATTGATCCAAATTAAATAATTCCAACTCCTGAAATCTTGTAATATCCCAACCTATTTAATGGTACTACTTTCATTCAAATCCATGAAACTTTTCTGTACTGTTCAAATTTAAATTTAAATTTGAGCAGTATAACTCCTGTTCAAAAATCAATATATCCTATTCTGTAACTCCAAAACTCCAACTAAGATTTTTCCCCATCTTAGAAAACCCTCTAGTATTTTACAAAAATGAGTTGACATTTTTCTGAGCACTTTAGTTTTTCTGTTTTGTTTGTATTCTTATTTTTCCGTGGTTATTATGCGACGTATAGATCCCGTATTTGACGAAGTTGCTGTGGAAGAAGAAGGAGAAGGACTAGAAGACTTTGAAGACCAAGCCAATCCAGGCAAGCAGCCCTTTGACCATGATACACTTGTTCTTCGGAACCCGTTGGATTCCGATGCATGATGATTAGGGTTACGATGGTAACCTAGGTGAACCACCACATGATGCATGCTTATTTGTTGATCTTGCTATATGCTAGATGACTTGCATATGGTTAGTAGTTATGGAAAGTGATGCATGTGTGACATAAACCTTCATGGTTGAAGTCTTTACATAAAACCCCGTCGGGTGCCATTTATGCCCGAGGGTGATGATGATAATGAGATTGGGTGACCACTTGATGATGAAGTGGTGTGCCAAGGCAAGTGTGTGTGTTTTTCAAACGGATTGGTTGAAGTTGCGACCGTTATTCCAACCATACAAGTGCAACCACACTACCCCTTATGGGACGGGGCTTTATTGATTACTTAGGTCGATACTAGCATGGTGCCCACATTACTAGTGACGGGAAGACTTGAGGTCTTTCCCGGGACGGTGTCGTGCTTGGATAGACGGCCATGACTGTTTTTACAGGGCACCGGACACACCGTTGGTCCCTTCGGGTACGCGTGACATTGAATTAGGGCAAGTCCCGTGATCTATTGTTTGTACCCCAAAGGCCGTGTGCCAACGAGTGGACTCTATGTTAGTGTCGTCTAAGGAAAGGTAATGACCGGGTGCTTACCCCGGGTACTTGAGGTACCGCGGGTCGTGGATTACACGGAAGTTCCCCGGATCTTGTGGGTAAAGTGTACAACCTCTGCAGAGTGTCAAACTATTCGAATAGCCGTGTCCACGGTCATGGACAGTTGGGTAACCGCGCTTGGGCTACGTCCAATGTTTGTGAAACCATGCGTGTGTGTGTGAGTCAAGGTGGTGACTTGACTCGATGAGATGAATCACATTCATGTTAATGTCGGTAACCTGTTCTCGAGGTTACGCGAGGTTATTGATGCATAAGCTTGATGATAGCATATTGTTCTAGCCTCCTGCTAGATTGTTCATTATTATTCAATTGCACTGTTACTTGAATCACATCATGGGTTGCTTGCGAGTACATTCAAAGTACTCATTGGCTTGCCACTGGTTATTTAATTGGCCAGGCATGGAAGAGCAGGATTATGAGGAAGAGTTCTTTGGAGACGACCTTGCGAACTAGGACGCTATCCCAGTCAGAATGCCTGTAGGGTTAAGGCAGATGGCATGGGTTCTACCCGTTTTATGGAAGACTTCCGCTACTTGAGATATTTGCTATTCAGCCGTGAGGCTCTATCTATGTAAGACTAGGCCATAATGGCCTTAATTCGTGTAAGACTATTTGTATGGATGTAAGATTCTTGTTATTTCAGCTTCTGTGTGTTCAGTGAGCATTGATCTTTGGGATCACTGTACACGTGCATTCGGTGATCTCGACTTCCAAGTCGGGGTCCCCACAATTTATGTCTCTTTCTCCGGAGGCGATGATGATGGAGTTGTTGATGTAGAATTTCCCTCCATGTTCCAAGGCATAGGCTCACCATCATGGAAAGATGAACGAGTCTCCGGGATCCTCGAATCTACAACCAAACCCATCCTCTTGAATCTATATTCATACTCACAGTTTCCATTTTGCAGGTCATAGATCTGGGCTTGGAGATGCTCAATTATCTCCTGAAGCTTGAAGATGGCCTCCTCAATGCTCTTGGCATCCAGCTTGTTCTTGTTGGTGTACTCCGTGAGCATCATGTGATTGGCGTTGAGTCCGCGTTCCACAATCCCTTGGCACTTGAAACCTTGCTGCTCCATTGCTTCGAGTCTCATCCCCACGCTTCTGGTCTTCTTCAGCCCCGCGGATGTGGAGCACCCTCTCACGCATCTCAATGCTTTGAGGGTGTCGCAGGACCTCCGCGAGGGAGGTATTGATGACCTTCTCGAAACACTTGTCCTTGGGGGCTCTTGGAGACATCATGGCGATCCAGATCTGTCAGAAAAATAGCTCGAAAAAAGAACATGAGATATTGTCATGGTACTGTGGTCAAAACCCTCGGGAGATTATATAATGAATTTTTACCGACCATAAGAAGTATCGGGCAAGAAAATGGAGTCTGAAGGGCACATGAGGTAGCCACAAGGTCGGGGGGTCCGCTAGGGGGCTAGGGCACGCCCTCCACCCTTGTGGTGACCTCGTGTCTCTTTCATACTACTTTTAATTTTCCTAATTTTTTAAATATTCCAAAAATGGAGAAAAAATATCATTGGAAACGTTTTGGAGTCGGTTTACTCATACTACCGCATACATATTCCTTTTCGGAGTCTGAAACGTTCTGGAAAGTGTCCCTTATGTACTCCTTCGGTGTGACGGTATTAATTATATTGGTCTCAACATTAATGGGAGTACCTGAGATATAATGTTTGATTCTTTGACCGTTTACCACCTTCGGATTTGTGCCTTCAACATTGTTGATTTTTATGGCACCGGAACGATAGACCTCCTCGATGATGCAAGGACCTTCCCATTTAGAGAGAAGTTTTCCTACAAAAAATCTTAAACGAGGGTTGTATAGCAAAACATGATCACCTCCGTTAAAGTCACGCTTTTGTATTCTCTTGTCATGCCATATTTTAACTTTTTCTTTAAACAACTTGACATTCTCATAGGTTTGAGTTCTCCATTCATCAAGTGAGCTAATGTCAAATAACCACTTCTCACCTGCAAGTTCGAAATCATAATTGAGCTCTTTAATAGCCCAATATGCCTTATGTTCTAGTTCAAGAGGTAAGGGACATGCTTTTTCATAAACCATTTTATACGGAGACATACGCTTAGGGTTTTTATAAGCAGTTCTATAAGCCCACAATGCATCATCAAGTTTCTTAGACCAATTCTTTCTAGATCTATTAACAGTCTTTTGCAAAATCAATTTAATCTCTCTATTGCCCAATTCTATTTGACCACTAGACTATGGATGATATGGAGATGCAATTCTATGGTTGACATCATACTTAGCAAGCATTTTACGGAAAGCACCTTAAATAAAATGTGAACCACCATCAATCATCAAATATTTAGGGACTCCAAACTTCAGAAAAATAACTTCTTTAAGCATCTTAATGGAAGTGTTATGATTAGCACTACTAATTAGAATAGCTTCTACCCACTTAGTAACATAATCAACGACAACTAAAATGTGTGTGTACTCATTAGAGGAAGGAAAAGGTCCCATATAATCAAAGCCCCAAACATCAAATGGTTAAATGACAAGTGAATAGTTCATAGGCATTTCCTGACGTCTACTAATATTACCAATTCCCTAGCATTCATCACAAGACAAGACAAACTTACGAGCATCCTTGAAGAGAGTAGGCCAATAAAAACAAAATTGCAATACCTTGTGTGCAGTTCTATCTCCAGCATGGTGTCCTATGTAGGCCTCGAAGTGACACATACATAGGATTTGTTCTTGTTCATGCTCAGGTACACAACGTCTAATAACACCATCTACTCCTTCTTTATAAAGGTGTATCGGGGATATACCCCGCGGTATGACCCGGCCGGAGATATGACCCGGATGGGACTTGGCATTTCATTGGTAAACCGCCCGGAGCTTGGCGTCTCATGGGTTACCCGCCCAGAGCTTGGCAGCTTACTAGTCATGGCAACTCACTAATGACCCTGACGGTGGGATAGATGGATGACAAGGCCCAAGACCCAGAAGGCCGGCTCATGTTATGGTGGGACGGCTTAAGAGGAAAGGCATGAGGAATATTTCCCTTACAAGGAATAAAGACACGGACTTGTATCCGGTTTGTAATAGAGAATAGACTAATCCTAATCCTAATAGGACTCTACATGTAAGCCACCCCTTCAACTTATATAAGGAGGGGCAAGGCTCCCCAAGAGGGGGGAGAGGAAGAATGATATCTAGGGATAGACTCAATTAGAGGAGAGCCGGCTTACGCAGCAACTCCCTCATGACAAGTCCTTACACTAGCCACAAGCAGCATGTAGGGTTATTACTGGATGATATTTATTGGGGCCTAAAGCTATCTAAATCTTGTCTCATGTGCTAATCTGCTTCGATGATCTACATGTGTCTCTTGTCCCGATCAACCCCTCTCAAGCTACTACCTAGTTGTGTTCGCCTCATGACAAGTCCTTACACTAGGACATATGCCGTGACAAATCCACAGCATTTGACGCCCACCGTGGGACCTACGCACGATGGTGATGAGTTCTTGAAGGAATCTCTTACAGGGATCGAGAAGCTCGCGTTTGTCCGGATGAAGAAGAGCCAGCTGGGAACAATCGCGCCGGGTAACCCGATGTCGGACAACCTTGAGCGCAGCTGTTTTCCTTCTTGGATTAGAGGATGGACATACAGAGGCCGACTCGAAGCAATCGTTCGTTGTGGTCAAGCCGCCGTAGTCCTCGTTTTCCTCCAAGTGGACTAAGCTACGTACACGCACATGCAAGGAATCGTGCGGTGTCCTCACGAGAAACCTGCAAACAATGGGAATACACCTCTGTTCGTACGAGACAACATTGGCCATCGTACTACTTCAATTAGTACTCTACCACGTGATGGTCAGGTTGATTCACAACTCCACATTTTTTATTTGCCAAAAAACTACTCCATGGGGAAACAGCCCACGACCCACAAACAACCACGACCTGAGAGAGAGTTATCCATGGACTCGGACTCCTCCGTTGACCGGCCACTTCTTCTACGGCCTCACTCGGCAAGTCGCCGGCTCGCCCATCAGTCCCATCTGCAAGCCACCCTGGATCAGGCTCATGCGGCTTCACCTGTGTCGCCTCCGTCACTCCCGCCGTGGTTCAGCCGTGTCAAGCACCACGACCCACCTGCCTCTGCTGCAGAGCCGCCTTCGAGCACCGCACCTCCGTCTCAAACAATTACGAGCCGCCAAATTATAGCCTTGAACCAGCCCCTGAGCCGCCGTCGTGCTTTCGCCTCCGATCTGCATCGAGTCGCCTCAATTCGGCCGAGTTGACCCAGTTTCATGCTGCCTCTGCCAAGGAGTTGAGCGCCGAGCTGGCTCCTGCTCGGATATGTTTCCATCTCGGGCTGCTGCCAAACTCGCCGAGCATTTCTCCACCTGCAAGTTGCCTCCGCGGCGCTGCATCGGGTCAATCGATAGCAAGTCGCCTTCGCCTTGACGCGCCAATGTTGCTTCCGCCCTGGCCCGCCATGCCTCGAGCTGACTTCCTCGACTGTCAGAGCCATCAAGCCGCCTTGATGTGCACCAACTCCGTCGTTGTCAAGCCGCCGGCTGTCTCACCTCTGTGGTGAGCCGACGTGCTGGCCTGCCTCGCCGCCGAGCTGGCCTCGCCTCTCCTTCTACTCTGAGCCGCCCTGGTCGGGTTGCTTCACCGTTGGCCGCTGAGCCTTCTGGCCTTTAACCGGACCTTAAGCCGCCATCGTTGTCGCCGCAGCAAGCTGCCCTTGTTCACTACCCACTGGTACGAGCCGCTGTGAATGGCTCTGCCTCTCCTCCGTAGGTTTCGCTGCTGTTACTTGCATCAGCTGAACGAAGTTGATCAGATATTGAGACGTCACATTGAGCGCTTGGTAACCAAGAGATTTGTTATCATGTTTACGTTGGATAAGTCACAACGTGCAATTTATTTGTGGATGTCATGATTATTAGTCGTCCTAACAAAACAGGTGATATCCATCAAAGTCTATTTTATTAGCACATATCATTTTTTGTCGAAGAACAAGAACTTTGGCTTGTGATATTTTTGATGCAGAACAATTGTTCACTGCAAGGAGCGATGGTCGTATCATGGATATCATGTGCTAGCATCTTACTATTTTCATAATGCTCAACGAATGTATGTGTAAAACCACCACCTCTGCGGCCCAGTCTACATCAACACGACAAGGCTGACTCGCCCGTCTGCACAGCTTACCGCGCCTGTAGATTACTCCCTGTCCGCACCAGCTTATAATGCCGCAGCCGACTCATCTGTCCGTGCCCGTGGTTGTCTCTGATGCCGCGGTCGTCTTTACTATCCACCCTGCCGTCCGGTCTATTCCAACAATTCTAGAGCAAATCATATTATATTATCAGCCTCCACCTGCACCGGATCGCTCAATGGACAGTGGCACAAGTCACCCCCACTGTGGTTTGCTTAAACTTTGACAACCAGTTGGGATGAATCATCAACTGGGTTACTGACAGGGCTCATACGACATCGTTTATAACCCGTCGGGCTTCAACATATTACAATGTTCCACTGTTCAACTATATGTTGATTTATATCACGGCCAAATATGCAGAATCTCAAGACAACTCCTCGAGTCATCCTAAGACTCGGGGGCTACAATGACATGGCCAGACAAAATTGGCCGGTTTTAGTGAATTCAAGAACTCCGGGTCGTTGGAGGGAAAATAACCCGGTCCTGGAGGCTACTGCCACATTGGTGCTAATTTAATAGCCGTCAGAAAAATTTCCGGCTCAAGAGGAAGATTCCGGGCCAAAAATCCGGCTCAAGGGAAATCTATCTCCCACAAAAAGCTCTGAAGCTCTCAATTTTCGATTTAAAATTCCGGCTCAAGAAGAATTCATCGCTCGTAAGTTCGAGTTTTTAGTAAAAAATAAATGTTGCCAAAGAGAATTTGCTGCGATGTTGCGCGGTTCAAACAAGGGTATCCTGCCTTATGGGCTTATCATATTATGATCAACACAATAAAGCTCGCATCCCTGATAATTTGGGGCCTCTACGTTTCATTTATGAGTATCTGAGCCTTTTTTGTCACATCATAAGATCACTTGGGGGCTTCCTGCTCACTGAGCATAGTTGTGACTACCCTTTGATCCGGCTTATACACCTTGTTACAAATTACATGGGGGCTTCTTTCTCACTGAGCATAGCTATGACTACCCTTTGATCCGGCTTATACGCTAGGTTGCAAACAACTGTGGTTTTTCCCCATGTTGAATGGTTACCAAGGAGAACTTGCTATAATGTGCAGTTCAAACATAGGTAACCTGCCTTGATGGCTTTTAAGGTCACTTGGGTCTTCATGTTCAATGAACATAGCTATATTTACCCTTTTGATCGGCTTGGACGCCAGGTGTATTCACCAAAATTCCGGGTTATCCTGTCTTTATATGTCTGCCACTCCAACCAAGTAATCCTGGAATGACCCGCCGTACTCTTGACAATCAATCTTATAAAGACCCTAAGCTTGTCGAAGTTAAAACGGCGATTGGTCATGTGAGGCTCGACTTACAGGTTTGAATAAAGCATTAACTTAGTGGTTGTGCGGCCCTTTGAACAACACTTGATATTTGAGGTTGGGCAGCCTATGAAAGCCTTGTTTTCTGATTTGTGATTTTCTCTAGACATTTTCTTTTGGATTCATATCCTTGTACCATATTGACATATGGTTTGAAATGATTAGGCCATGTAGCCTTAGTCCTTACGGCTCATATATGACGTATTTGGGGTTTTGATAAACCGTTCTGCCTTTGGACGTTAAATCGCCAGTATATTTGGACTGCATGATTCGATGTAATGCACTTATAAATATTTGGGTTGATACACTCATTGGATGTTGCGATGTAAGCCAGCAGTTTGAGCCAATTTTTTTCAGGCCATGTAGCCTTGATTCTATGACTCATATTTGAGAGTCTTGGGTTAATAACCCGCCCTGATAGCGGACGTTGAGTCACCTGGATATTTTTTCCTTGCGCAATCAAAATGATGAAATTTCCTGACTCTGGGTTGATACTGGCTCCGGATTATAATTATCAAGGCATTACCATGGTGTCAATTTACAGGTATGTCTTTCAGTAATCGTATGAATATTTGCGGTTTGATAACCCGCTCTGGCTTTGGATGTTAAGTCGCCAGTTCACTTTGAATTTCACCATTGGAATAGTGCACTTATAAATCTTTGAGTTGTCACCCTCACTGGATATGGTGATATAAGCCAGCAATATGAGCCAACTCTACAGATATTGCCGTGTTATCCGAGTCTGGATTATATTGCTCAATATTGAGTTTATTGCGGCTATAAGCCGCCAAAGTGATATTTTCGAAAACTGGACATGGCTATGAGCTGCCATGGATGGATTATCAGTTCTCAATTTTTACAAAGGCTATAAGACGCCGGGTTACAGAAAACCCGGATTACAATGAATGCACATTTAGTCGCCATCGGCCAAGAGCCAGTGAGTATGTAACTCTGGATTTACTTGTCAAACAGACATGATCTTATAATTGAGGTTTTCATACCGGATTATATTATTCAAATCTTTAATAGCTAACATGGCTGGATTTTTATGATTGTCAATAACCAATATTATGATTGAGGTTTTCAAAGCCGCTTTAGAAGTACTCGCTATTATTTATTTATCCAAGAATACCGGTTCACAACAGAGAGCATGGTTCAGTATTGAATATGCAAAGACTTTCTGCGATATCATCCATACAATGGGTATGGTTTTATTTAGTCCTAAGTCACTGCAGGTATACGACTCGGCACTTGGGGGCTACATTATTCAAATCGAGATTACATCAAGTATACAAGTCCCATGTCATTGCAGGCATGCACCATGGCACTTGGGGGCTAATGCAAAGTCATTTTTAACTTGCCTCATTGAAGACCCGGCCCATCACATGGTGATAAGCCGGCCCTTGGGGATACTAATTGGTCCTGTCAAAGTTTATATAATAAGATATGCAGAAGTCCATGCTTGCTATTGCATAATGACCCGGCCCTTGGGGGCTACACTGGTTGAAGTTTATAAAGCATAAGACAGTTATCAAGTACCAGGTTGCTGCAGGCAAGACAACCCGGCACTTGGGGGCTACATCGCTCAATTATTTCAACAGATTATAAGGTCTACATTGAAGACCCAGCCATCAAATATTGATGAGCCCGCCCTTGGGGGCGACATATGTGTAATACAAATCATTCAATCTATGACTGGTCACTCAGATGAACAGCCCGTATTTCCTAATTGGAGCATTTATATTGAAACAAGTCTTAGAACCCTCACTACATTCCCCTTTTAAGACTTGGGGCTACAGGTGATATGCATATAAGATAAATACATCTTCAGGTTTTCGGTTTTGAGCAAACAGGGTGTCATATTTTTTAGTGGAGAAATTGGAAAAGTTTATCTCCTCTAAAAATATTCATAAGAAAGGCCCAGGGGCCGACTCAATGATTGGAAGTTATATTTACAAGTGCAAGCACCAAATCATCATAGGGAATAAGGATTTGGCCTGAAGAGACTCAGGAAGACCAATTATGTGAGTCGGTGTCTGTAGCAATCATGACCCGATATGGTCAAATTCTGTAAACCAGCAAATTTGGTGATCACAACTCACCGACCTCTACATCTTCAAGCCGGCGGATCATCAGATGAATATCTTGAGTCCAATATTTTTATTAAGCTAGGGCTTTGGAAAACGACTCAATTGGATTATTCCTTATAATATTTATCTACAAGAAACCAATGTCAGCAAATTGATTATGAAGCTTGCCTATTGAAGCAGATTTTTTCAAAAGAAGTATCTGGATTTATTACATTGGAAAAGTATGAACATATCTGCTAAAGGAGATTTGCTATGAACTCATGGATACGTATCAAGAAGGAAATGACCAGGACTTAAGGATGATCCGGTGCTGGTTCAAAAAAACTTTTAACACGGAGCACAACTTGTCCAATTTGTTCTAGTGTTTATTTTGCAGGATCAGTTTAAGATGGATAAATCCAAATTAAACTGGGGGCTAATGCTAGGGACATACCTCGCGGTATGACCCGACCGAAGATATGACCCGGCTGGGACTTGGCATTTCATTGGTAAACCACCCGGAGCTTGGCGTCTCATGGGTGACCCACCCAGAGCTTGGCGACTTACTGGTCATGGCGACTCACTAATGACCCTGGCGGCGGGTCAAATGGATTACAAGGCCCAAGGCCCACAAGGCCAACTCATGTTATGGTGGGCCGCCTTAAGAGGAGAGGCATGAGGAATATTTCCCTTACAAGGAACCAAGAACAAGACTTGTATCCAGTTTGTAATAGAGTATATACTAGTCCTAATCCTACTAGGACTCTACATGTAAGACGCCCCTTCAACTTATATAAGGAGGGGCAAGGCTCCCCAAGATGGGAGGGGAGAGGAAGAATAATATCTAGTGCTAGACACAATTAGAGGAGAGCCGGCTTACGTAGCAACTCACTCATGAGCATATTGAATTAAACCTAGCCACAAACAGCATGTAGGGTTATTACCTGTGACACCCCGAGACCGGTGCGCCAGGTGTCAGCTAGTTATTCGTCGTCGTTGCCTTGTCGTCTGCTTGCATGTTGCATCTTGCCATTTCATCGTGTGCGTTGCATCAGCATGTTTTCAAAACTTGCATCCGTCCAAGTCTGCCCGTCCTTTCCGTTGTCCGTTCCGAGTCCAGACACACTCGCACGCGCCCGCGGCGCCTCCGAATATTTATTTTATGAGTGGCCCGAAAATGTTCTCGGAATGAGATGAAACTTGGCGTGTAGTCTTATTATAGTGTAGACAGGCCGCCTGCCTAATTTCATCGCATTCGGAGTCCGTTTGATAGCCCAACGGATATATATAGTGGCACTAGTCGCCGGATAAAACATCGGACGTTTTCGGTCTCCGAAAACCCCCGCGGGCCTCTCTCCTCTCCTCTCATCTCAGCCCACACCCCTCTACACAGCCCACTAGGCCCAGCCTACTCCCCCTCCGCTCCGGTGCCATTGGATTGTGATCCGATCACTCTGTTTTGCCCCAAAACCCCCTAACCCTAGTCCTTTTGCTATATATACACCCCCTTTCCATTTTGGGCCTAACCATAGCCTTCCCTAACCTCCTAGCCCCCCCTCTGCCTCAAAATTCATGCGGCCAGCCCCGTCACACAGCCAGCCGCCGCCTCCTCCTAGATTTTCGGCGTCGGCCAACACCGAACTGCCACTTGGCGCTCCCCTATAGGTCAAGCCGCTGTCCTGGCGCCCCTGGCCAACCCCCATCCACCATGTGGCAGCGGCCACGTCGCCAGCGCCCTCCCAGCGGCGCTCCAGCCGCACAGCCCGTAGGGGCCCGACTGCGGCCCACCCTGGATCCCCGATCTAGGCCGAACGGGCCCGAGTCCCCGTGCGCCGCTCCCTCCGCTCGAGCCCCGCACGCCTCCCCAGTGCACCGTCCCCGCTGCCGCTCGCCGGCCCTTCGACCTCGCCGGCGACTACCCGAGCCGCCTCGCGCCTCTGCCTCCTCGGGCCGCCGTCGGTCGCTCCGCCTCCGCCCGTCGCCGTGTCCCCGCCAGCCGCTGGAGCTCCGCCGCCCCGGACTCTGAGCCAGCCGTCGCGCCGGCGACCTTCTCCACCGCCGAACCCCACCGGCCGAGCTCCTTCTCGCCGGCTCATGGCCTCCCCGACCCACCTCTGTCAGATCCAGGGCTGAGCCGCCCGGATCCACCGTCCTCGGCCTCCTCCGTCGGCAAGAGCCTCGCCGGAGTTGCGGGCTCGCCGGAGTTCCTCGCGCCGGACATGTCCGTCCGGGCACGGACATGTCCAGCCGTCTCCTCTGCATGTGTCACCGCCCGTGGGCCCAGTCCGTCGGACCTGTCCAATCTGTCACGGACATGTCCACTTCCTCGAGGTCTAATTTCCACTAAGTCCCTAGTTTTTATTTAAAATGTTGCATACTTTGCATGCCTTTAACTTCTTGTGTGTATGTCCAAATTGAGTGTATGATATGTCAAAATGATCGTGGTGATATGCTCTACACTTTGTTCCATTGTGACATGCTTGTTTGAGTTCATCTTGATGCCCTAATCCCTGTTGCAAGAGTGCTACTTGTTTAAAACTGTTGTTAACTATAATTTTGTTGCATACTTGTGATGCTTGTAACTTTGTGCATGTTTATCCAAATGGAGTATATGATATGTCAAAATGTTCATTGTTAAGTGCTCTACATGATGGTTGTTGTAGCATTCATGTTAGGTTCCATATTGCCATGTTAATCTCTGCTTCAATAGTGCATGTGGCTGTTAAGTGCTGAAACTTGTTATGAGATGCTGATTTCACTTGCTCTTCGCTATTGATGTGTTTGTCTTCATGCCACATGTCTTTATGTTTTAGAAGCACAATCATATGGTCTTCGCTGTGGTGCAATCCAGTTTTCATGATATGCCTTGAGGTGACTTAAACAAGCTTGTAAACATGCCATGTTGTTATAGATGTTTTATACTTAGTGAAAAAACTGCTACGTCTGGAATCTGTTTAACCTGATGCTATGTTTGCTTGATGCCCCACTCAAATCCATGCTTGTTTTGGAGTGGCCAATGATCATGTCTTGTTGGCCATGTTATTATCTACCCATTCATGCCCTTACTTGCTTATATGACCTGCTGTAGCTTATTTATTTCTTGCTCTCAAGTTGCTATAAATTTTAGCTGTCAGATTTTTTATCAGCATGATCAATTTGGTGAAGCTTGTTGTTATTGATCCATGCCTCCTATGGAGTTGCTCCAATGGAGTTGTTTGCTGTAGGATATCTCTACTACATGTCCGTGCTCTTTATATACTTAATAGATTTGATATGCTTGTTGTTTTGTGCCTCCGAAGGCAGCATCGTGATGATGATTTTGCCTTCCCAGATTTTGACCAAGTCTGGATAATTTTATTGCAACTTGCCATGCTTAGTTAAATGTGTTCCAGCAAGCTTTTGGGTGTGTTCTACGTCCATGCTGGTTAAGTATCATGTATACTTCACATCCATGCTTCTTGTTATCGTGTTTGGGTGCTGTAGCATATATTTACCTTGCTCCAAAGTTGCTATGTGGCTGTTAACTTCAGCTTTGCATTGTATCTTGTTTTGTGTGTATGTGTTGAACTGTTGCTCCGTTTAGAGCATGCCCTATATGAAACTTGTGCGATTTTGCATGTAGAATCATAATATCATGTTGTTTTCATGTTTGGAGTGTGTTTGCTTGATGTTTGGGTGCATCTTGCACCGTTGCCTTGCTTGTCTTGTTTTGCTCATATCTTCTAGGCCGTAGATCCGAATTAAACAAACTTTATATGAAACTTGACTAGAATTTCGTGTAGATCATCTTGGTGTATGTGAACTTGCTGTTTAACAACTTTAACTTAAGGTTTGTGAAGATCTGGACTAATTTCAAAGTATGCATATGAGGACTTACTGGATTTGCTATATGTTGGTTCCGGCCTCATTTAAACTTGTTGGTTTGTGTTGTTCTTGTGTGCTTCATCCCTTGCCATGAATTGAATCTTATAGACTTGTCTTGCATCATACTTGGTTGAGCATATTGTCATGTTTTTGTGTTATGTGTTTACCCTGTTGTGTGCTTCTTCTCGCTAGTTCTTTTCCGTTGCGATCGTGAGGATTCGTTCGTCTTCACTTGGTTCGTATTCCAGGCTTCATGGACTCATTCTTCTTCCTTGCGGGATCTCAGGCAAGATGACCATCACCTTGGATACTTTTACTATCTTTGCCATGCTTAGTTGTCTTGATGCTATCATTATATGTCGCGCTACCCATCTTTATTGTCAGCCCCTCTCCTTGTTGCCATGAAACCTCTAACTTTTGAAACCTTCCTAGCAAACCATTGTTTGGCTATGTTACCCGCTTGCTCAGCCCCTCTTATAGCGTTGTTAGTTGAAGGTGAAGTTGAAGATTGATCCATGTCGGATGTTGTTGTTGGAATATCACAATATGTCTTATATATATTAACACACCTATATACTGGGCATGGGTGGAAGGCTTGGCCTTTTGCTCGGTGTTTTGTTCCACTCATGCCACCTTAGGAGCCGATAAACCGGCGTTATGTTCCTTGATTTTGCGTTCCTTACACGGTTGGGTATATGGGGACCCCTTGACAGTTCGTCTTTGACTAAAACTTCTCCAGCAAGGCCCAACATTGGTTTGAATTGCAACATAATAAAAACTTAATTAATTAATTAACTGCATAGGGAGTTATCGCTACCCGAGGATTCTTTCTACATAGCAGGGGGGCCAATGCTGATGGTATTGGTCCCAAACGGGGGTCCTGCAGGGCCACCTTGGGGAAACCCGAGGGCTGGTTTTACCTGTAGCATCACCTATCCGGTCGTGGCCTGAGACGAGATACGTGCGGCTACTTTCAGGGTGTCGACACACCGGGAGGTCTTGCTAGACTTGTTTTACCATTGTCGAAATGTCTTGTGCACCGGGATACCGAGCCTGATCGGATTGTCCTGAAGATAAGGGGTAATATTATTATTACTTCTGCTGATCGTGAGATCTTGTGATGGGCTAAGTTGGGACACCCCTGGAGGATTATGATCTTTCAAAAGCCGTGCCCGTGGTTATGTGGCAGATTAGAATTTGTTAATGTCCGGTTGTAGAAAACTTGATAGAGGATCCGAAGTAAAACACACAACTGTGTGAGTAACCGTGACTGTCTCTTTTCACTTTGAGAAGAGAACACGGTGGGGTTATGTTTGACTCATAGGTAGTTCAGGATCTTTAGCGATCACTACTAGTTTGCGACCGTTTGCGTAGATGCTCATCTTATTCTTGTACTCGTAAGTTAGCCACCATATTTTTTGCTTAGCTGTTGCTGCAACCTCGCCACTTTACCTCTCCTTACCCATTAAGCTTTGCTAGTCTTGTTACCCATGGTTATGGGATTGTTGAGTCCTCGTGGCTCACAGATACTTCAACAACAGTTGCAGGTGCAGGTTTCCGATGTCTTGACGTGAGAGCGATGATCGTTGTGTTGGAGTTCTTTATTCTTCTTATTCAGTCTTGGGTTAGGTTCCGGGTCGGCAGCCTGGGATAGCAGATGGATGTCATTGTGTTTTTCTTGTTTGCATCCGTAGATGGATGCCTTGTATTGTTTATGTATTCATGTAACTTGTATGAATTGTTGTATCCCCAATGTATGTATGTAATGGTACGATGTAATGATATCCATCTTGCTAAGCGCCCGAAATGCGGTTGTGCCCCAATCATGTAAGTGTCACGTGATCGGGATAGAATCGCATCTTGGGCCTGACATTACCGAATGATGTTTCCCGAGGCCCGTAGCTGTTTAAATCTTGTCTCGCGTGCTAATCCGCTACGACGATCTACATGCATCTCTCGCCCCAATCAACCCCTCTCAAGCTACTACCTAGTTGCGTTGGCCTCATGACAAGTCCTTACACTAGGACATATGTCGTGACAAATCCACGACAGTGTGGGTCATCCCAAAAGTAATGTCTTAAGTCATAGATTTTTTTTTCTTTTCCTGGTATGTGAAATTAGGTGGTATAAGTTCAGCAACAATATAATTAGCATAATCAGCATACCATGGAGTATTACGAGAAGCATTTGTGATAGCTAATTGTTCATCTAGAAAGCTATCATCAATAGGCAGTGGGTCATCAAGAACATTTTCTAAACTAGACAAGTTGTCGGCAACGGGACTCTCAGCTCCCTTTCTATCAATAATATGCAAATCAAATTCTTGTAGCAAGAGAACCCATCTAAAAAATCTTGGTTTAGCATCTTTATTTTCCATAAGGTTTTTGATAGCAGCATGATCAGTGTGAACAGTTACTTTGGAATCAACAATATAAGATCTGAACTTATCACAAGCAAATACAACTACTAAAAATTCGTTTTCAATAGTAGCATAATTCCTCTGGGCACTGTCTAGAGTTTTACTAGAATAATGAAAAACATTTAGTTTCTTATTAACTCTTTGTCCTAGAACAGCACCAACAGCATAATCACTTGCATCACACATAATTTCAAAGGGTAAATTCCAATCAGGTGGTTGAACAATAGGTGCAGAAATCAAGGCTTTCCTAAGTATTTCAAATGTTTCTACACAAACATCATCAAAAACAAAAGGATCATCTTTTTGCAAGAGATTAGTGAGAAGCCTAGAAATTTTAGAGAAGTCTTTAATAAACCTCCTATAGAAACCAGCGTGACCAAGGAAAGTTCTTATACCTTTGATATATTTAGGACACGACATCTTTTCAATAGCATCTACTTTAGCTTTATCAACTTCAATACCTCTTTCAGAAATTTTATGCCACAAGACAATACCTTCATTAACCATAAAGTGGTACTTCTCTCAATTCAAGACAAGATTAGTTTATTTGCATCTCTGCAAAACTCGATAAAGGTTGCTTAAGCAATCATCACAAGAAGATTCGTAAACGGATAAATCATCCATGAAAACCTCAACAATCACTACTAGGGAAAACCTTATACACAGAATCTTACCAGTAGCACGTGTTAAAATGAGGCGCTACTGCTACTTAGCAGTAGCGCCTTGACATGAAGGGTGCTACGGCTATCCCCTTAGCAGTAGAGCGGCAGGTATAAAACGCGCTACTACTATAATTGCCAGATCGTTGCCGATATGCTAGGTATAGTAGCAGTGCCCTTCTACAAACCGCGCTACTGCTATAAAATTAGTAACAGCGCACTTGTAGGGTAGGGGGCTACTGCTAAGTTTGAACTTGTCCACAGGACGGGCCCAGCTTAGCAGTAGCGGGTTTGTTAGGAGCACGCTGCTGCTGCAGATTTTAGCAGGAGCACGTTTTGGTTCCCCACGCTACTGCTAAAGCTGTTCTGACCTAACCCCCCGAACGGGCTTCCCTGCTTTTCTTCCTCCCCCATTCCCCACTCTCTCTTCTCCCCCTCGTCGCCTTCGTCGGAGCCCTGCCCTCACCCTCGCCGGAGCCCCTGCCCTCTCTCTTTGCCGGAGACTGCCTCGACGTCTCCGCGCGGCTGTGCCTACTCCTCCTCAACCTTGCCAGAGCCCCTTCCCTCGCTCTCCGGCGCCGTCTCCCTTGACCCGCCTCGCCGCCGTCTCCCCCGACCCTGCCTCGCCGTTGTCTCCCCC